>ML789795.1:250841-317651 GCA_009831015.1 Picea engelmannii
CTGTGACTAAAGTTGCTAAGCCCTTAAACACAGAGGCCGGGGAAAACACTACTGCTAGAAATAAGAGAAACGCGAGGATGATCTCTCGCATGGAGAGAAATAAGTCCAAGCCTCCTGCCAAAACAGAGCCTGTCATGATCAGTAAGGACTCTGACTCAAGCATCGAACGTTTTCTAGCTGAAGAGGGTTTCTGTGGTGAGGAAACTCCTTGTGATTTCGTTGATAACTTGCCTCCTTGTCTTAGGGGTCACCCTGACTATCTGGGTATCAAGCCACCTTTTGAAACCCGTGGTGAATCGTCAAATCCTCCTTCTGCTCAAAAGGTTGCTACACCTTGTGATCAGTGTGGACTGTGGCTAGAACGGTACTATTTGGACGTTACAAAGCTGTAATCCAAGATTCAGGATTTGGAGAACCAGGTAGCTAAGCTCACTGGTCGGAACGATAAGGGGCAACCTAATGACAAAAATCAACGGACCACTGGATCGATCTTGTTTAAAAACGTTGAGTCTGCGACCGCAATTGTTAATTCCAAGATGACATAACTCCAACAGCTGTAATGGTATAATTTCCCCTCTTTTATACAGTGTATTCATAAGCTCTGTTTATATGTTCGAATTGCTCTGTCATGCATAAGTTTTATCAACTTCTGGATTGATTGTGATTAGATTTGGTTTGATTGACTATAATTGAATTTGGATGTTTTGTTATTTGATATATTTTCTATTTTTGGAACACGAATGATATCTCTGTTCGATTTGATTATATCTTGTGCGATGTGATGAGTCGATTGGTTGACTATGTTAAGAGCAATTTCTATGTTGAGACCGATTCATATATCCTCTATTTCATGATCAAATTTTGAATGGATAACAATTGTTACCATGTTAGTTGTAGTCTAAGGATAGCAAATGTTTGATTCGATTACAGGAATGGGTTGATTGTATCAATTTTTTTTTGATTTGTGTCTATAATTAAATATCCTGTTTGATGACTCTGTCAAAACCCTGTGTGATGACTGAAGAAGTGATCTAACGTGGAAGCTATTGGATCGATATTTGTTGAGTTAGTTCGATTACCTTGGAAACAATTCATGCATCGTGTGAATGATATCGATATGCTATTTCGATTTTAATTAGGCAATTACAGTTATGAATTTAATTGCAAAATGATTTGAAACGTAACGAATGAGAACTGTGATTGGGTTCAATGGATACAGTGATGTGTGAAATCGCAAATATTTTCTATATTGGCAATGGTAATCTTATGCTTATTTGGCAACAACTATCCCACACGATTCGGTTTGTTATTGATGGCATTCGTGGAACATTCTGGTTCAAATTTGATTCAATTTTGGGAAGAATTGAGAAACAGGGTATTCCTATTTTATATCGATTATACCCCTACTCTGTTCCTATCGTGTGATATTCAGTTTTTATTTGATTTAATCCATAAGTAATGTATTGGTTATTGCAAATTGATTAGGTTTGATTTGATTTGATTTAAATTTGGTCGTTTTACTATGTTAGACCAGCTACAGAATCAAACGATTTTGTAGCTGAGTCTATAGATTCAATTTTGTTATTATTTTTGAATAAGACAATCTTCTAACTTAATTCTGGTGTCTATTGCAGGGCAAAACGAATTGTTAATGGATATTATAGGCAGTTGGAAGACATCTTATAGATTTTACTTGCTTTTAGTTATTTAGTTTAGAGATTTTGGGATTATTCCCAGATTTTGTAAAACTGTTTACTATTTCTCACAAGGAGGTTTTACCTTGTGAAAACTTATTTAAACTCATGATTTTGTAATCATAAAACAATTCTCAGTTGGGGGAGAACAAGGATATGGAGTTCTGACTCAAACTGGAGCAGAATTGGTGTCTTGTTGTAGCTTTCCGCTTTTCAATATATCAACACTCTGTTCTATTGTATATCAGCTTGTTTATGGTTTGGTATTGCGTTAGCTATCTGAATCACATGCAAATGATATAATCTTATTTCTTTATCTGTATCTTGTTTCTTCCTAGATTCATAAAGGACATAACAATTCTCAATTCATTTTAGTGAATGATAGCGTTGTCTTCTTCGTAATTTGAATTGTCATATATAAGCTTGCTGTATAATAGGTTTCCCCTTTTGCAGAAGTTTATAATCAGAAAATTGTTATGACAATCTTTTATGTCTTGTTTGTTCTGTAATAATACTTCAGGAATCATTTTAGCTGATCGTTTCCGAGAAGCTTAAGGGCCTAACTGGTGTGAGTTTCCCTCCTCCAATCAGCTTAGAAGTCATCTTGCACAGGACAAACTTGGAGCGTTTCCAGGTTAATTAGTTAGGTGTTTGTAGCTTTAATTAATTAGTAGTTTAGTTAGATTTAGATTATTTAATTGCAGTTAGTTTCTTTTCTGTTTTATAAAATACAAAAAGACAAAAAATAGATCCTTGGCTGTCTTAGGGCAGCAAACACATGAGTTTTACAGGTTTTAATCAAATCTGTGATCTGTCCATATTGTATATTTGTGAATAAAGAATGATCTTGGCTGACAATTAAGTAGTTGATTTGAGTTATTATAATCATAGTTAGTAATTTGTAGTTAGATTAGTTAGTCAGTTTTAGTTTTATTAGTTTCTAGTTTCCTTAGTTTTAGTTTAATTTCTTTTATTTAGTTAGTTAGTTAGTTTTAGTTAGTTTTATTAGTTTCTAGTTTCCTTAGTTTAGATTATTTAGCTCAGATCACTTTCTCTTTGGTTTCCTTACGAGACCTTAGAGCGGACAACAGAGCCATTAAACTCGTCAGGGTGGTCCATACCAAACGGCTTGGGTTATTTAGACAACCCCAGACCGGTTCCACTCTCCCATTTGACGGATGGACTGTTTCGCCCGTCAACAGATTGTCATTGTGCCAGAGAAATCGACTGGAAAGGTAAGTACACTAAAATAATTCTTGAGATAATGAAGGATGAAACTATGTCAAGTACACTATATGACATGATTTCTCATTGCACATGAGTAAGGGAAATTCCCATTGCACAAAGGATGTTAAACCAAGTACTACGCAGGAAGAGGACCAATGAAGAATTCATATTCGGTGCACACATTGGGGAGTATGATGTGTATAATGTTATCTTGGACTTGGGTTCTAACATGAATGTTTAACCTAAGAATACATGGGAGATGATGGGAAAACCTTATCTAGTATGGTCTCATGTTCAACTAAGGATTGCAAATCAACACAAAATAGTATCGATTGGTTATTTGACATTAGTACTCGTGAACATAGATGGGGTGTGCAGTGTGGAAAACTTTGAAGTAATTGAGATCATGGATGACAATCAACCATATCCAGTATTTATGGGACTGGAATGGGATTTTTGTAGCTAGGTGATCATTAAATTTAAGAGAAGGGAAATGATATTTGAAATTGGATATTTAAATGTTGCTGCACCCTTGGATCGACCAGGAGGAAAGAGATACATAGAGATAGCCAATGAGAATGACATTGAAAACTTATACAACATGATGAAAAAGATGGACTATTATGTCAACCCTACAACATATGGTGCACTAAGTTGGTGAAGTATCAGTTTGTGTGCATCATATTCTGAATTAGGTATAGAGCATTGGAAACAAAGAATGCATGAAGTCTCCACTAGACGATGTCCATGTATAACCCTATGGTTGCGCTAGATTGGAATAGAGATATGTGATCCACCTAGGTATGATGGATTAACTGATACAAGAATGTTCATAAAGGAATTTTATTTGAAGGTACCCGAACAACAAATGATTTTAGCACTAGACACTGTCCCAAAAGCAACTCCATCTAGATGGTGGGTTGCACACATAGAGGGAATAAAACATTGGTCACAATGAAACATAATAATGAAAATAAGGTTTGGAACCAAGGAAGAAAACATTGTGCATAAGTATACAAGAGAGAGTGACCCAACTGGTCATGTTGAATAGTGCAGGGATTTATGGAGTTCAGTACTGGAAACAAAATGGACACACAAATTTATACACATACTAGACACAATTCTAAAGAACTGGTATTTGTAATTGGAAATGCATAGGGAGACAACAATATGGGAAGAGTTTGTCCATAGGTTCAAAATCATATTTACATTTGAACATGTGTTATGGAATAACCCCCCCTGTGGACAGGTGAATATTCCCTTGGATTCTAGACCCCTAATACCAAGACAAATAACACAAATGGACACTAACATCCCTTTGAATTCAATTTAACTAATCAAGAAGAGAGAGAGGGAGAAAGAGTGTGATGCACCTTGTTTCAAAGTTTTTACTCACTATTTTCAATTCGATTTCGATCTTCAAACTTTTTAGCACAACTTGACACCTGCAATGCAATGGAAAACAAAGAAAAACAAAGAACTCCTACTCTACTAGATTAGATTAAACAAATCCATCTAGAACAATAGACAAGCATATGAAATAATACACAAGCTTGAAGGGAACATGCCAAGTATATTGATGAGAAATTTAAAGAGATACTTACAATCATGGATGGTGTTGCAGCAACCTCTCCATGTCATCCTCATCTAACCCATTGCTTGAAATATCCATGATAAGAATGACAATGCTTTTGCTGATTATTTTCCCTCTTGTTCAGCATGATAATGCCTCCTTTTATAGCCTGGTTCAACTCCCTTGGTTATATTTTGGATTAGTTGAGGATATGACTCCTTCAATTGTGATATCTTCCTTATATGAAGCCTAAGGGTTAGACTCGAGCCAAACCAACTCGAATCATCCACCAAATTGAATCATCCCTAGATGTCTTTAGAGAAAAAGGGGATTTTCTCCCAAGATTTTCTCAACCACTTCAGTACTTCCTTAGAACTAGACATAGAGCACTACAACTCTCTCTGCAATATAGGCAAGGAGCACTAGCACTCCCTACATATGATTTGGGGAGCTGATCTTCCTAAATGTTTTCCAAGATGAGTAATTCCAATAGTAAAACACTTGTTTCAACTGTAAAATGATAGGGCTTCTTCTTCTAACATGTTCTAGAGGATGTCTCAAATGTACCCATGTTTTCGTTCGCAATACGACACACACAGAACAGAAATGCGACATTTATGACACTTGTGACACTTGCGACAATGAGAATGTGACATTATCGAAGTGAGGAATTTTGACATGTAGCATATTCCCCCCCAAAGTGTGAAGTTAGAAGATGAAAGTTGATGGCTGAAATGCTTTGTAGATTCTTCCAAGCAAGGGTATGGAGTCAGAGAACCTGGTAGAATCTATAGACAACCATCAAAAAATGTTAATATTTTTTCCATGTTTGAGGCAGGCATACCTATGCTTCGAGTATAAGTGAATCAAAGTATGGCCGCCAAAAAATACACCATGGATACATGATGATATTGACTAAGCGTATGGCCACCAGAGATACAAAGTAGATCGATACTTCTATGACATGAACTGACTGTAGCCACAAAAAATACACAGTGGACCTACGAGATGATAAGACATAGCCATATGCCAATACAATGTGGATCTATGTGACAGCATATGTATCAGTGTGCTCAAAAAAATTCCTTCGCAGCCTGGGTAGAGCAGATAACTAAGTGGATTCTCAAACCGGGGTATTCTTCCCAATCTTGACATAGTACGAATATAGCCATGTGAATAGATGATTTGATGTCAAACATGGTAGAAACCACTTGATTACCGGTCATTGAGGTGAACCATTAACAAGTGCGAGGGAAATCACCAATGATGTCAATGAATCCTAAGGTACCCTAGTACATTCCATTGAATGTGAATAAATGAGTTGAAGTCGAACATTCGTGGAATCATTCGATCATAGGTCAATGATGTAAACTTATTTTCAGAAGTGAGGAGGCCTGACATTGAGGCATGCAGGTCTGAAGATACTAACTGGTTTCTAGTTCTAATTTCTGGATGATTTCTTGAAGTCGATAGGAAAAGACTCGTTGAATGAGGTCCTTGATGTATCCCCCATCATCGACATGAAACTAACATAGGAAAGTGATGAGATATAGCGAATGAATCATATACTGACATGGGTATGGAAACTGGTAATTTTGCAGATGGTTGACTCTCGAGGCAGATACTTCCCTTGAACACTGAGGCATTACATGAGATTTGGCGGCATAAACACAGAGTGGACCAAAATGTAATGCAGCGGGTGCTGTGAAATTCTTCAAATGACTCAAAGAAATGGAAAGACTCATAGGATTGGTTCAGTACAGAGTTTTAGCGGATTATCCAAGTGTTCAGTGTGAAGTTAAAACAAGTTTCGTGTTCAAGGGCAACTGCAAGAGATGTTTACAATAGTTCTCAAGAAACTTGATCTACTTCCTTCAATTTTTCCCCCATCTAGATAGATGAGTACCTCTTTTTAATTTAACGAAATTGAGGAGGCTAACACATGCTCGATATAACTCACATTAGGTAAGTTCCTCTTCCTTTGTTTAATGAACTAGAAGAAGTAAGGGTTCGTTCCCAAATGGGTCCTTCAATGTGTAGTTTATCGAGTCTAGAGGAGGAAAAATTGGTGGTTTTTCATGTTTAGAGAGTCTAAAGAGAACTTAAAGGGGACTCAAGGGTTGTCTTTTTTCGTAATTTTTAGTCCCCGAGGTCCGAAAAAAAGATAAACTATTACTCAGAAGACGCCCTTTCGAACCTTTTAAAGAGTGTGAAAGGAAGCAAGATCACTTGTCAATTCTTTTCATGTTTAGAGAGTCTTAAAAGAGCTTAAAGATGACTCCAGGGGGTTCCTTTTTTGTGTATACTTTACAAGTTTGAAAAAGTTATAAACTTATACTCGGTTAAATTCTCATGTATTTATGAGTGTAAGAAAGAACAAAGATTATGCTCATTAGTGTTACAAGGTTAGCGAAATATGTTCTTGAAATCTTGTAAAAAAATATTGTTCTGGGTATAAAACATTAGTAATTTCTCAAAAAGATGATTAAAACCCCAAAAAATGACTTTATAATAAGGATAAAATATTGAAATGAACCTATCAAATATCAAAATAGGCTAAAATTTCATTTCACCATTTAATTTTTACCATTCTCTTCTAGATTTTGGATTTTTCACCTCTTTGGAGCATTTTTCGAGAAGAAATTGTGGGAGCTGTGAGCAATCTTTTTCAGATTCGTCCAGACTAGGTTAGTTTTTTTTTTCCTCCTCATCCTTTTTCATGGTTTTTTTACTACATTTTAACCTTTGTTTTGAGTGTTCTAGGCTCCTTAGGAAGCCCTAGAGCGTCTAACCAGATCAAATATCCCTCAAGCATTAAGGGGAGCACCGACCGAGATTTCATTGCACTGGTGCATATGTCTATGGTGCGCCAGTGCTCTGTAGGCTATTTTGAGGGAGCGCTAGGCGCATAACTCAAAAATTCTTTGATTGTTTGGTTAAACAAAGGCAATTTTTCTCCATACGAGTTTGACTAATGATGATTAAATGTTGTAATTGCAGATTTCATCTATATCTAGCCATGATTGAGTGGAAAGAGCGTGAGCATGAGTTAGATGATATCACCACTCTCCAAGACCCTCAAGCTTGTTAAATTATGAGTTTGATTTCTTATGCGGATTAATTCTTTTATTTTCTTCAACACTTTGATTCCATCTTAATACACTTCAACAATACCAAATCATAATCGAATAACAATAACTATGAAAATAAGTAAGCATGCACATCAACAACACATATACCCTGGGGAAATCCTGTACAGGGATAAAAACCACAACAAACGATATTAATTAATTGCACTAATAATGTAAGATCACTTACAAATATCCACCATGAATGTTCTTCTCTTAAAGAGCTTGCCAAGATGACTCTGACCTGACAAAGACCTAAAAGACCTTGCTGAAATACACCTCTAATATGTTGCCTCTATTGTTGATATACAACAATGATATCCTGCTAATATATTCCTTTGATATGCATCCTCTATTGCTGATATAAAATAATGATATGTTGCTTTGGTATGTTGCCTCTTTATCACTGATATACTCCTCTATTGCTTCTCCCTTAACCTGCATATCAAAACTGTGTTTGAAGAGATGGGTCAACCTCTATTTATATAGGTTGAAGAGGAGAAGAGGAGAGGCTTGAAATAGTAACTTGTTTGCATGATTTAATCATAACTCAGGTTCATATTTTAGTTCGAACTAGACTTGAGACTGGTATACTCTAGTTCAAAAATAGAACTAGACTTGAGACTTTAGTTACAACTCAACATTACACTTTAGTTTGAAATAGAACTAGACTTAAGACTTTAGTTACAACTCAACATTACACTTTAGTTCTAAAATGGAACTAGACTTAAGAATTCAGTTGCAACTCAACATTACACTTTAGTTCTAAAATAGAACTAGACTTGAGACTTCAGTTGCAACTCAACATTATACTTTAGTTAAAAAATAGAACTAGACTTGAGACTTCAATTACAAATTAGCATTACACTTTAGTTCTAAAATAGAACTAGACTTGAGACTTTAGTTACAACTCAAATCTTGACAAGGCAATTCAAAATTCTCTTCATGGTGGACAATGTTACATGTGCCAACGCACTACATCAATACATTTATATCATTTTCAATATTAGGAATATCGTTTGTTTCTAGATCATAGGAATTTTATATTCAATCTAACGTTTTCTAGGTGCCTTGACTTTTTCTCATGGCTCACAAGGCTTGACTAGGATCACAGAGGTTGTACGTTCCCCTTGAATTTTTCACTAGTCTGTCTATGCTCATAGAGGTTGTACGTTCCCCCTGAATTTTTCATTAGTCTGTCTATGCTCATAGATGTTGTATGTTCCCCCTGAATTTTTCACTAGATTGTCTATGCTCACAGAGGTTGTATGTCCCCCCTTGAATTTTGCATTAGAATCACATAGCATCTCGTTCTTCCTGACTTTTGGTTTGACTCACAGAGGTTGTACGTCCCCCTTGAATTTTGCATTAGAATCACGTAGCATCTCGTTGTTCTTGACTTTTTGTTTGACTCATAGAGGTTGTACGTCCCCCCTGGCTTTTTTCAATACCTCACAAGACTAGTTGATTCTCCAAATCTCCCTGGCTAGCCTTAAGATGGCCCATATAGCCTCTCATTGGAGAATGATTGTCGTAGCTGCCAAATTTATCACTCCCTCTCAATGAGGGAGTTATTCTTAGCCACACTAATCTTTCCTCTCAGCTGAACAAACTGTCTTGAGGTCAGAGGCTTGGTCAGGATATCATCTACATGCTCACTCGTGGCTATGCACTATAACTTTACAGTTTTTCTCTGGACCAAGTCTCAGATGTAGTGGTACCTCATGTCAATATGTTTTGGCCTGTTGTGAAATACTGGGTTCTATGTTAATTTTATGCAACTTTTATTATCACAGTGAACCACCGTCATCTCGAGCTTGTCTCCAAACAACCTAGAAACCAATTTTCTGAGCCATACTTCTTCCTTGCTAGCATCACTTGCTGTAATGGATCCCTGCTTCTAGATTGACCAAGAGATCATAGTGGATCCTAAACTGAAGCAGTATCCGGAAGTACTCTTCAGATCCACTGGGTTTCTTGCCCAGTCAACATCTGCATACCCATGCAAAAATAAACCACCACTGGATGTATATCTTAGATCATAAGTAATGTACCCTTTGAGATATCTCAAGATGTGCTTTGCTGCCACCCAGTGTCTTTGTCTTGGATCAATCATGAACTGAATCATTGCAATCACTGTATAACATATATCTGGCCTAGTGTGGATCATGTACATCAATGATCCAATTAGCTGCCTATACATGGTGGGATCCACCAAATATGAACCTGTATCAGAATCATGCAACTTCCTCAGGTTGGTAATAATCAGAGTAGACATGGATTTTCAATTCATCATACCAAACCTATTTAGTATATCCACTGTGTATTTTCCTTGTGCTAGAAATATCTCACCCTGTGTTTTCCATACTTCCAATCCTAGGAAGTACTGCATCAAGCCTAAGTATTTCATCTCGAACTCTGAGGTTATCTCCCTCTTACAACATGTTATTATCCCTTTGTCTCCTGTTAGAAAGAGATCATCAACATACAGGATTAGTATAACAGGTTGGTTACCTCTTACCTTGAAGTACATATTTTTCATTAGCATCACTTTTTTGAAAGCCCAGGCTTTTAAGAAAGCCATCAATCCTGTCAGACCAAACTCTGGGAGCCAACTTAAGACCATACAATGCCTTACTTAGATTGCATAAATGAGTGCCTTTATTATGAAGTACAAAACCATCTAGTTGTTCCACAAAGACCTCCTGTTCAATATTTCCATTCAAGAATGTTGTTTTTACATCCATTTGATGTATCTTCCAACCAAGAACGAGAGATAAAGAAATAATAGTTCGAATGGAGGTATACCTAGCTATAGGGGAAAAAGTCTCTTCGTAGTCGATTCCTTCTTTCTGAGTGAAGCCTATAGATACAAATATTCCTTTAAAATTTTCCACACTTCCATCAACTGCACGTTTGATCTTATAGATCCATTTGGAAGAAACCACTGATTTGTCTTTTGGCAAAGGCACAATGTCCCAAACATTGTTCTTTATAATAGACCTGTATTTCTCAAGCATGGCATCCTTCCATACTTGTAATTTATCTTCTTATTCAAATGAATAAGGCTCAACACCACTAATTCTTCTCATCAATGCAACATAGCCTCCAAACCTATGAGGCCTCTTCCTTTTCCTGAAAGTTTCTTTGGGAGCAACTATCCTTTCTGCTTCCTACACTATCTCTTTAAGCCACCCTGGCTTCCTTTTGGCTGGAGGTTATTAAAGAGTTCTTTTTAATACTTCAGTAGGTTCTAGGGGCTCATTACTTGGCCCTTCACGAGGTTCCTCCTATGATCATATGACTCTTCATTTTTAGAAGAGGGTGAAGCTGGATGAACTACTTTTGATTCCTTCTGAAGCTCTCTGGATTTCTTAAATGAAAATTCCTAATGGAAATTCACATCTCTTCTTACCTCTATTTGCCTCTGACCTAGTACATAAATTCTGTAAGCCTTTGAGTTCTCATTGTACCCCACAAAATCCCCTTTCTTTCCTAAGGGTTCCATCTTTGTCCTCTTTTCCTTAGGGACATGAATATATATAGGACACCCAAATACCCTTAGATTCCCTACTTCAAGTTTGATCCCTGAGAAGACTTCTTCAAGAGTCTTGTCCTTCAAGATAGCATGTGGAAAATTGTTCTGAATATACACAGTAGTGGAGGTAGCTTCTACCCATAGATAATTTGGTAGATCTTAGTCAAACATCATTGCTTTCGCTGCCTCACAAATTGTCCTGTTTTTCCTCTCAACAACTCCATTTTGCTAAGGGTTATATGGCATGGTCAACTATCTCTTAATTCCTGTTGATGTGTAGAAATCCTCAAACTCGAGAGATTCAAACTCTCCTCCATTGTCCGTTCTAAGGATTTTGATGTGTTTCCCTGTATGATTTTCAATAAATCCTTTATACTCTTTGAATTTATCAACTGTGTCACTTTTATCTTTAAGGAAATATATCCAACATTTTCTTGAGTAATCATCAATAAAAATTACATAATACAAACAACCACTGAGTGAGCGAGATGACATAGGACCACATACATCATAATGAACCATATCTAAGATTCCCTGAGCTCTGTTGTCACTGCTAGGAAATGCTTTATTTATATTTTTACCTAGCATGCATCCCTTACAAATTTCATTTTTACTAAGAGAAATAGAGGGAATGCCACAAACCATGTTCTATAGATCTAGAAGATCTTTGTAATGAATATGTCCAAGTCTTCCATGCCACAACTCACTGGAGCTAGTCACATCATGAGCCAATGCCTGAACTGACTATCATGACACGACGTACAATCCTCCATTGCAAGTTCCAATGGGTTTTGCTATAATTAAGTGGATATATTTAGCCCATAGTAGTGCCTTCCTGTCCTTGAAGATCGACCAATATCCCTTGTCCTCAAGGTTTTCAACTGATAGTAGATTCTTCTTGAGCCCTGGAACATATAATACTTCATCAATATGAATTCTAGCCCCAGATTCCAATATGAAGGAGATAGAGCCTACTCCCTCTATCTTGTAACATTTGTCATCCTCAAGATCAACATGTTTTGCAAAATATTTTGTCTCGAAATATGAGAGGATCTCCTTGTACCCTGTCATGTGCTTTGATGCACCATTGTCTACTAACCAAGTTTTCAACCCTGTGAAAACTGAACTAGATAAGGCAGAAACCATGTAATATTCTTTTCTATTTTCTTTCTCATTAGAAGGACTTTTCTAATTTCTTTTGGATTCATCATCGTCAACAGTTGAGGCATGATGTTTCCCTTTCCTAGGATATTTATTTCTAAACCAACAATATTTAGCAAAATGACCCAACTTATTACAACTTAAGAATTTAATATTAGATGTATCAATATTCTTGCCTTTGAATGTACCTTTGGTGTTTGGCTTCCTTTGAGAGCCTTTTCTGGAAAGTGCCTTTCTTCTTTCCCTTGAATCTTGATGCTAAGGCTGAGTGCTCTTCTTTCGTTGGCTCACTCTTAGTAACTGTGTGACTCTCCTCCTGGAGCCAATCATGCCATAACCTCTCAAATGTGGGATAAATATCTCTCCCACTTACACTGGATAAGAAGGTCTCCCATGAGGAAGAAAGACCACCAAAAATGGCCTGCACTAAATCATCATCGCCCACTGTCACCCCTGTGACCAAAATATGATCTCCGATTTGGGCTATCCTGGAATAAAAAGATTCCACCGATTCACCTTTCTCCATATTCAAATACTTAAGCTTGTGCTTAAGTGTCCTCTACTGACTTGGAGCCTGCTTCTCATACAAATTCACCAAGGTATCCATATAGTCCTTGGTAGTCATTAACGAAGTCATTGCAGGAATTATATTGTCTTTGACTGAGCCAAATATGATTCGATTGGCCTTTGCTTCACTCTTCCTGAAGTCTTCTCTTGCTGCATTATTCGTGGGTTCCTCCACCGCTGTGGTCACATAATTCTCAAGATCATGCTCCTGCAATATATTTGTTATCCAGAGCTTCCACACATTGAATCTGGTAGCTCCTTCAAGCCTATCCTCGACCCTGACTGAAATGGCGGATGTCATGGACCTCACACTGGAAAATTAATCAAGCTAGCTTGGATTTGTGTGTACCTCCTGCTTCACTTCAACACGTTTAACACACCCTAAGATCTGATACCATGATAAATTATGAGCTTGATTTCTTATGTGGATTAATTCTTTTATTTTCTTCAACACTTTGATTCCAGCTTAATACACTTCAACAATACCAAATCATAATCGAATAGAAATAACTATGTAGATAAGTAAGCATGCACATCAACAAAACATATACCCTGGGGAAACCCTTTACAGGGAGAAAAACCCCAACAAACAATATTCATTTATTGCATTAATAATGTAAGATCACTTACAAATATCCACCATGAATAGTCTACTCTTAAAAATCTTTCCAAGATGAATCTGACCTGACAAAGACCTAAAAGACCTTGCTGAGATTCACCTCTGATATGTTGTCTATTTATCACTGATATACTCCTCTATTTCTTCTGCCTTAACCTGCATATCAAAACTATGTTTGAAGAGAGGGGTTGACCTCTATTTATATAGGCTGAAGAGGAGAAGATGAGAGGATCGAAATAGTAACTTGTTTGCATGATTTAATCATAACTCAACTTCATACTTTAGTTTGAACTAGACTTGATATTGGTATAATCTAGTTCGAAAATAGAACTAGACTTGAGACTTTAGTTACTACTCAACATTACACTTTGTTGAACACACCACCCACACTAAGAGGGAGGGGGGTGAATTAGTGTGTGGGCTATTCTAAAATTTTCTTCTCATAGTTAGTATTTAAAACATATTTGAATAGATTACGAACAATCAAATCATAATTACAATGGACACGGAGACACCAGATGTTTGTATTAGCTTTTTTATAATTGATATGAATATCATAATATAAATATATGTGAAAGAGTATTTTCCCAGCATCAATTGATTTGTTTCAGCACCAACTGAAGTAAAGAGCACCAATTGTCAGGCAAGACCCAACTTGTTGATAGAACCCAGTATATCCAACTAGAGTTTATTCAACTCTAGTAGTAGTGATCCATTATAGAATCAAATCTCTCTCATGATCATAGGTATATCATAAAACACCCATCACCGCATTTCATCTTCTCTCTGAAATTTGTGCCTTCTTCGTTTTATATTTCCTCTGATATATTCACACCATCTTCGCTTCTACATGGCTCTCTTATATTCACATAGACCTCAGGTCCAGATCCACTTCTTCACTTCACAATCCACACTTCATACACAAGAACTGTTTCAAGTGAACCAATCATGGTTTTATTTATAGTGGCTTATGCTCAAAACTTGTTTAAATTATTGAGCCGACCTATGCAACAAGTTATAACTAACTTGTTCATTTACGATAAATTTTGGGACCACCAGTTCATCAATCTGAGTCTTCAACATTCGACCTGGCATCCCCTTTTCCTTTTACAAATCGACCACATTCATGGATCGATTTCCTTCATCTCTGTGATAAAAGAGATCGACGCTTCCTTCAAACTAGTTCATATGATCAATGGCATAGAACCATAGGCTTAACAATTTAAGCGACCCATACATTCTTCCCCTTAAAATCTCTTGACCATATGACCGACGATGGTGACCTCACATTAGGTGAGATGAGCGCATGAGAACTTATCAATTCAACAACCATGATTCATTCTCCCGATGAGATGGACGATTGTCGGGACTTCGGGTCTTCGTGACTTCAAACCTTTCAAATCTCCTGAATATGATATCGCCAAATAGATCGAACGGTTCACATTATACCTTGGAACCAGATAAATGGTTATCTTCGATCCTTACATCTATCCTTTCATTCCTTAATCTAACGACCAAGAATTAATAAAGTGTTGTCATGGATGGCCACCATTTACTTCAGGTATTTGGACTATTATGCTTACGCTATCCTTCCACTATATTTTGATCAACGGTCGTGAGTGCAACCAAACATCAGATCGACGATCGATATCTCCTTCGGGTCTTTGGACTTCGGAGATTTTGAGTCTCAACCCCTTCTTTCCTCTATACATCAATCTTCTGGAGATGACAAACCACTGATGCGTGTCCCTCTCTTGATCAACGGTCTAGATCCTTTTGCATCTCTGGGTGTCAGAATTCTCAGGCCTCAACTTTCGATGTAGTATGATCAACAATTGAGAATACTCTTGAAGCAATCTTTCAGATTGGACGACTTATATCTGCTTCGGGAATTCAAAGGTTTCGAATAAATGCTACTCCATTTTCCTCCGGAGTGATCACCTGTTGTGTAAGTCATCAATGGTGGAGATAACTTGTTGTCTGTTAACATTTCCACTTACACTATGCTTCCACTATAGTATATCGATGATTAAGAATGCTCCTAAAGTAATATTTCAGATAGAACATCTTGTTTCCACTTCGTGACTCCAACATTTGAGACTCCAACATTTGGGACTTCAGGACTTTGGTCAAGTGTTGGTGGTATATATCCCGAAGCAAAACTCCCAAAGTGACGTGAGTTGCTTGTGTCACTTACTGACGTGTCACGAGCCGAGTAGTTATCACATGTCACTCTGATTCATGATTTGTATGTACTAAAATTCCAATTCATCTTGACACTTGTCATTATTTGACTGTGCCACGTATCCTTGCTGACGTAGACTATTGACGTGGTCTATCACAGATTCTTGCTGACGTCAATGTAGATCTTGCAATGTGACACATGTTCATCTCCTTGATCTAACTGTTAGGATAGTATCTGAAGGGTATCTCAGATTGACAGCTGAGAGCGACTTCAAACCTTCGTCCTTTGGGACTTTTAACATTCGTTCATGGTAAAACTCCCGAAGCAATTCTCTCGGAGTGACGTAACTTGCTTACATCACTTTTTGACATGGAATGAGTCAATTTCCTCTTGAAAATTGTGATCATCTGATTATTCCATGTGTCTTTGCCGACATGGTCTTCCACGCGTGCTTGCTGATGTGATATTATGATCAACAAACCTGATCCAATGGTCCTTGTTATGTCTTCCAAATCTGACGGTCCTTATTCACTTCAGATTTTCGGGCTTTGGGTATTTCAAATCTCAAATTGACGAAGCGTAAAATCCTCACATATTTAGACCCGAAGTGAAGGATGTTCATTCGATCAAGATCTTAGATCGATGGCTCGATATATCTACGATGTTTCTCTTCTAGCTTATCCTATCCTTCCACTTTAACACAATCCGATGACTGACGGGAATTTGGCTAATCAAATTCTCAACCCTTACAACTTATCCTATCCTTCCACTAAAATGTGATCCAATGGTCATGAAGACACTCAAAGTAGATCAATGGTCGATGATGATTGCAGAACCAAAAATTGCGAGTGATTTAACTCGTCACCCAAACTTCGCAATTGGAAGTTGTGCATTGTTGGTGAGTCAACCACAATTGTTGATCTTAGAATCTATAAGATCAGACGGTCCTAACTAATTGCAGGATTGGAACTAGCATGACATTTAATTCTCCTTTCAATCTTTGCAATTCATCCCTGCAGTAGATTTGGCGATTGCGCATCTGATGGTCATGATTTAATATTACTTAAACTCATTGTTTGTTGGATCAACCATAGTCATAGATATTTGTAGCTAGGATATCTGACGATCCAGATAGATTGTGGAATTGTAACTGGCGAGTAGTTTAATTCTTCTTTCGCTCCCTGCAATTCATCCCTGTCATTGATATGGCTTGTAGATCGGCAGTCACGATCCTCCAACGATCCTCAAGCCCATGGTCACTCATATGTCCATCGTCCATTATATGAGACGATCACCCCCATCAATTTCCTTGATCTAACAACTGTTGAGACTTCTCACCTTTTCCTGTGTAATGGTCGATTTCTCAATATTTCCATCGATCCTGACAATACTTTTGCAATGCGCTTCTTCCTTATGATATTTTATCTTCATTCGCTAACCCTCCTGAGATTTTATCATAGGATTTTTGATCCTATCATGATAAAAAATAATCATGAATTTCTTCATACTGTTCACTTCTTCTGATATAATGTGCAATTTTCTTTTCCTTCCGAGATTTGATCTTCATACTATTCGATCCTCCTCCCGAGCTTACACTTTTGATATCTTCATACTGTTTGAAATCTTCTGCTAACTGATATACTGTTAACATCAATGACAATATCATCTGTGGTAATTCATCATTAACAACAGATCATCATATTGACTGTTGACATCAATGACAATATGTCCAACAATATGCCCCTTTGTCATTGAGGGAAGCACACTAAATTCATATACAAAACTCCCTCTGTGATGATTCTTTCCTCTTATGAAGTTTTATTCTTATGAATTTTTCTTCTTATGAAGTTTCTCTCCCCCTTTGACATCAATGGAAAAGGGTTTTTCCTCCTGTAGTAAAGCTCTGTATGTTGCTAACCAAAATCTGAGCTTGGGTAACTCTTCCTAGAGTCATGTTATACCTGCCATAACTGAATGACTCGCCCTGTCAGTATGCTCTCTCTCTTCTTATGACTACTCTCCCCCCTTGTTTATGAAAAGGTAGTTCTTCCTGACAAGGTTTCTTCCCCTGTTAACTAACTTCTTATCTCATTTGATTGGGATTTTTGTGTTTCAAATGAGTAGTCTTCTTGACACAATTTTTTGTAGTGATCGAGTATTTTCAAGACTTAATCTAATTACTTTCTTATTTACTAACCAAAACTTCCCTTGATTTTTTACTGACTGTTCTCCACTTGTTATTTCTACAGGATGTCATCTACCTCATTTTGTACATTAGAATATTACTTTTGCGGATGTTGCTGTCCTACTGGAACACTGCACAATTGTAGCTCATCTTATTCAAAGAACTCTTGGATCTTCCCATTGATTCTCATCGGTCTCTAACCAGATGTATCCTTTTTTATCCAAGATGCTTCTTTAATGTACATTGCTCTAAATTTGTCTGAGACAACTTTATACTATGCTTTTCACATGACTGCAATTCTTTTTGCAGCAATCAACTTCACTCTTGTTCACTTGTTCAGTCTTTTCTATCCACATCTGTGAGTGTCCTAGTTTCTTGAACTTTGTTCTATGATAATCTATTACTACAACTTCATTTTTCTTCCATGTTCCATTTACTCTTTTTGTCGTACTATATGACGTATTTCTCATTGACTGTTTTCTTGAGTTCCAACAGTTATAGGATTTGTGGCCATATCCACCACAACTATAGCATATCATAGTGTAACAATGTGCAACAATATGTCCAACATTATTGCAGTTCCAACATCTTATACTGTTGTTGAACCTACCAACTTGTTTTCTTCCATGATGCCTACAATCCAAGGATTTATGACCATATTCATTACAAGAAAAACAATAGTCATTAAAAACACTTTCATACCTTCTTTGATTCATCCATGAAGGTGTCTCTCTTCTAAACTTGCTTTGAGGTATATGAATAGCTTCTCGATGTCTTCCTTGATCTGATCTTCTAAATTTTGTAGCGTTGCTTTTATTCTTTGAACATGAAGAATTTGAGTCATACCTTCTTTCACTTTTTACAAATGAAGGAGTTGTTTTAGACCTGTCTTCATCCTTTATAAATGAAGGACCTGTTTCAGAACTGTTTTCATCCTTTACAACTGAAGGAATTGTGCTAGACCTATTTTCACCTTTTACGAATGAAGGACCTGCATCAGATTTCTTAGGAGTATTGATTTCTTCCTTGTTTTATCCAAGACTGGATTTGTCATTTGGTGATATCTGACTATCCAAGATCTCATCTAGGGTCATGGATTTGTTTAATAACTTGATTTGGGTGTTTGACTTCTCAACCTTCTTTCCAAGATTCACAACTTATGCTTCGAGCTCATGACTAGATTCTTCCTTTTTGTCCAACTGGTTCCTTACTACATCTTCTCTCCTTTTGGCTTCTTCAAGTTGAATTTTAATAATGACATAGCTTTCCCTTAGTTCTGCAAGGCTTTTGCTTGGTTCATCATCTTCCTTCTTTTCTACCTTTGCTTGACTGATTTTATTTTTCAGTCTCTTGATTTCCTCTTCCTTTGCTTGACTGATTTCATTTTTCAGTCTCTCAATTTCCTCTTCCTTTTATTTTTTTAGATCAACAACTTTTGTTTTCAATCTTTTGATCTCTTCTTCTTTGTTTTCTAACTGAATCTTTTGCTCAGATATGATTTCTTTATTGTCTTTGAGATTTTCTTTTATTTCCAGGATATTCTTATGATTGCTAAGCTCATCATCTTCCTTCTCCTTTTCTTTTTCTTGACTAATTTCTTTCTTCAGCTTCTCGATCTCCTCTTCTTTCTCTTCTAACTGATTGTCCTGCTCATATATTATCTTTTCATTGTCCTTGAACATTTCCTTTATTTCCAAGACATGCTTTTGACTCTTTTCAAGAAATTCTTTAGTGTAGTCATGAAGATAGCTATAGTTTGATTCATTATGGTCATAGAGGTATTCACAGAGACTCCAGTCAACCTTTTTTTTGGCCTTTGATAGTTCTTCTTCTTCTTATTCCATGGGATAAGTGCTAACAGAACATTCTATTATTGTATCTGAGTCTTCTTATTTACTTACAGGGGAGGATTCAATATCATTGTTATTGCAATCGAAATATTGTGGAGAGTCCTTACCTTTATTGATGGCTGAGTCTTCATCTTCATCCTTAATAGGAATGTCTTTTGTGTCTTCATTTTTTATTTGATACATTTTTTCTAACTTCAGCCATAAGTCCTTGGCGGATGTGCATAGTCCTATGCTTGCCTTGACTGTATCTGATAATCCATTGAGAAGAATATTCAATGCCACTTCATTGTTCTTCCTTGCTCTTCTTTGGACTGTAATTTTGGATAGATTCTTTGATGTAGTTACATCCAAGGGATTGCTTATTACTGAATTCCAAACTTCAGGTCCTTTTGACTTCAAATACTGTTTCATATTTTCTCTCCATGAGGAATAATCTGTTCCATCAAATAAGGGAGCTTCAATTGCGGAGAGAGCCATCTATCCACCCATTTCTTTAGGATCTACCTTCCAGTAGTTAAACTGTGCTTAGGAAACCCCCTTTGATACCAATTGTTGAACACACTGCCCACACTAAGAGGGGGGGTTGAATTAGTGTGTGGACTATTCTAACTTTTTCTTCTCACAGTTAGCAATTAAAACATATTTGAACAGATTAAGAACAATCAAATCATAATTACAATGGACACAGAGACACCAAATGTTTGTATTATCTTTTGTATAATTGATATGAATATTGTAATATAAATATATGTGAAAGAGGATTTTCCCAGCATCAACTGATTTGTTTCAGCACCAACTAAAGTAAGGAGCACCAACTCCTCGAAGAGCACCAACTCTTAGGCAAGACCCAACTTTCTGATAGAACCCAATCTATCCAACTAGATTTTATTCAACTCCAGTAGTAGTGATCCATTATAGAATCAACTCTATCTCATGATCAAAGGTATATCATAAAACACTCATCACCGCGTTTCATCTTCTCTCTGAAATTTGCACCTTCTTTGCTTTATCTTTCTTCTGATATCTTCACACCATCTTTGCTTCTACATGTATCTCTTATATTCGCACGGACCTCAGGTCCAGATTCACCTCTTCACTTCACAAGCCACACTTCATACACAAGAACCGTTTCAGGTGAACCAATCATGGTTTTATTTATACTGGCTTATGCTAAAAAATTGTTTAAATTATTGAGTCAACCTGTGCAACAAGTTATAACTAACTTGTTCATTTACGATAACTTTTGGGACCACCAGTTCATCAATCCGAGTATTCAACGTTCCACCTGGCATCCCCTTTTCCTTTTACAAATCGATCACAGTCATGGATCGATTTCCTTCATCTCTGTGATAACAAAGATCGATGCTTCCTTTAAACAAGTTCATATGATCAATGGCATAGAACCATAGGCTTAACAATTTAAGCGACCCATACATTCTTCCCTTTAAAATATCTTGACCATATGACCGATGACGGTGACCTCACATTAGTGAGACGAGGGCATGAATGCTTATCAATTCAACAAGCACGATTAATTCTCTCGATGAGATGGACGATTGTCGGGACTTCGAGTCTTCTCCCTTCGGGTCTTCATGACTTCAAACCTTTTAAATCTTCCGAATATGATATCTTCGAACAGATCAGACGATTCACATTATATCTCAGAACTAGATTAATGGTTACCTTCGATCCTTACACCTATCCTTTCATTCCTTAATTCGATAGCCAAGAATTAATCAAGCATTGTGATGGATGGCCACCATTTACTCCGGGTCTTCGGAATATTATGCTTACACTATCCTTCCACTGTATTTTGATCAACAGTCATGAGTGCAACCGAACATCAGATCGACGGTCGATATCTCCTTCGGGTCTCTGGACTTCAGAGATTTCGAGTTTCAATCCCTTCTTTCCTCTGTACTTCAATATTATGGAGCTGAAAAACCACTGATGTGTGTCCCTCTCTTGATCAACGGTCGAGATCCTTTTGCATCTCTTGGATTTGAAATTATCAAGCCTCAAATTTCGTTGTAGTATGATCAATTGTTGAGAATACTCCTGAAGTGATCTTTCAGATTAGACAACTTATGTCTGCTTTGGGACTTCGATGTTTGGGACTTTGGAGGTTTCAAATAAACACTGCTCCATTTTCCTTCGGAGTGATCACCTACTGTGTAATTCATCAACGGTGGAGACCTCTTGTTGTTGGTTAATGTTTCCACTTACACTATCCTTCCACTGTAGTAGATCGGCGATCAGGAATGCTCCCGAAGTGATATTTCATATCATACATCTTGTTTCCACTTTGGGACTCTAGCGTTCGGTACTTCGGGACTTTGTACAAGTACTTGTGGTATATCTCATGAAGAAAAAATCTCGTAGTGACATAAGTTACTTACGTCACTTGCTGACGTGTCACGAGTCGAGTAGCTGCCACATGTCACTCTGATTCATGATTTACACATACTGAAATGTTGATTCATCTTGACATTTGTCATTCTCTAACTATGCCATGTGTCCTTGCTAACGTAGACTGCTGATGTGGTCTGTCATAGATTCTTGCTGACGCCGACGTAGATCTCCTGATGTGACACATGTTCATATCCTTGATCTAACAATCAAGATAGTATCCAAAGGGTATCTCAGATTGATGGCTAAGAGTGAATTTGGACCTTCGTCCTTCCAGAATTTGGGACTTTTGACATTCGTTCGTGGTAAACTTTCGAAGCAATTCTCCCGGAGTGACGTAACTTGCTTACATCACTTGTTGACATGGCATGAGTCAATTTCCTCTTGACAATTGTCATCATCTGATTATGCCATGTGTCTTTTATGCCATGGTATTCCATGCATCCTTGCTGACATGGTATTCTGATCAACAACCTTGATCCAACGGTCCTCGTTATGTCCTCTAAATCTGATGGTCCTTATTCACTTCAGATTTACAGGCTCCAGGTATTTCAAATCTCAAACTAACGGAGCGTAAGTTCCTCACATATTTAGACCCAAAGTGAAGGATGTTTGTTCGATCAGGATCTTAGATCAACGACTCGATCTATCTATGGTGCTTCTCTTCTAGCTTATCATGTCCTTCCACTTTAACATGATCTGATGACTGACAAGAATTTGGCTAATCAAATTCTCAACCCTTTCAGCTTATCCTGTCCTTCCACTAAAATGTGATCCAATGGTCATGAAGACACTTGAAGTAGATCAATGGTCAAGGATGAGTGTAGAAACACAACTTGTGAGTGAGTTAACTCATCACCCAAACTCCACAATTGGAAGTTGTGCACTGTTGGTGAGTCAACCACAATCGTTGATCTTCGAAGCTATAAGATCAGACGATCTTGAATAATTGCAGGATAATAACTAGTACGATGTTTAATTCTCATTTCAATCTTTGCAATTCATCCCTGCCATAGATTTGGCGATTGCGTATCTGATGGTCACAATTTAATTTAACTTAAACTCATTGTTTGTTGGATCAACCGCAGTTGTAGATATTTATAGCTATGAGATATGACGATCCAGACATATTACGGGATTGTAACTGGCAAGTAGTTTAATTCTTCTTCCTCTTCCCGCAATTCATCCCTGTCGTTGATCTGGCTTGCAGATCGATGGTCACGATCCTCCAATGATCCTCAAGCCCATGGTCACTCATATGACCATCGTCCATTATATGAGACGATCACCACCATCAATTTCCTTGATCGGATGACTGTTGAGACTTCTCACCTTTTCCTATGCAATGGTCGATTTCTCAATATTTCCATCGATCCCGGCGATACTTATGCAATGCGCTTCTTCCTTCTGATATTTGATCTTCATTCGCTAACCCTCTTGAGAGTTTTTCATAGGATTGTTGATCCTATAGTGATCAACAATAATCATGAATTTCTTCATACTATTCGCTTCTTCTGATATATTGTGCAATACGCTTTTTCTTCTGATCTTTGATCTTCATACTGTTCGCTCCACCTGAGCTTATGCTTCTGATCTCTGCATGTTGTTTGACATATTCTGCTAACTGATATACTTTTGACATCAATGACAATCTCATATGTGGTAATTCATCATTAACAATATATCATCACATTGATTGTTGACATCAATGACAATATGTCCAACACACTTTAGTTTGAAAAAAGAACTAGACTTAAGACTTTAGTTACAACTCAACATTACACTTTAGTTCTAAAATAGAACTAGACTTACAACTTCAGTTACAACTCAACATTACACTTTAGTTCTAAAATAGAACTAGACTTGAGACTTCAGTTGCAACTCAGCATTATACTTTAGTTCAAAAATAGAACTAGACTTGAGACTTCAGTTGCAACTCAACATTACACTTTAGTTCTAAAATAGAACTAGACTTGAGACTTCAGTTGCAACTCAACATTACACTTTAGTTCTAAAATAGAACTAGACTTGAGACTTCAGTTACAACTCAACTCTTGACAAGGAAATTCGAAATTCTCTTCATGGTGGATAATGTTACATGTGCCAACTCACTAGATCAATGCATTTGTATCATTTGCAATATTAGGAATATTGTTTGTTTCTAGCTCATAGGAATTTTATATTCAACCTAACTTTTGCTAGGTGCCTTGACTTTTGCTCATAACTCACAAGGCTTGACTAGGCTCACAAAGGTTTTCCACTATCATATATCTATCCAAACCTACTAAGTGTTCTTATGAATCTGTCTCTGTCCATACTGTCCAAGACTCTACTTGCGAAATTGTCCATAATGATGACCCATTTATTACTATACTATCATGAAGTCTTGATTAATCTATCAAACTATAATTCTTCTAACTGATTTCTCTGAATCTGTCTTCTCAAACTTTGCAAGGTGCTCGAAGGATGGTTCTTTGGTTTGTCACAGCTATCACATAGGCTCCCCCTGTCTGATATTGATATTACCTGGGAGTCTCTAAGCTAGATGGCTCAAGACAATTCATGCTCTGATGTGTATTCATCATCATCTTCATTGGTAGATTCATTATCTCTCCGAGCTCTGACTTAGTTCTTTCTATCTGTGGATTCATATTTCACTACAGTGCCTGAAAGTACAATCTCTTGAACCTGTTCATTATTTTCTTGTCCTTCCTTTCTTTCATTTATTTTCCAAACCTTTCTGTATCTAACATCTTTCTTTTTCTCTGTAGAATTTTCTTCATCTCGTTTTATTGCCAATCTTGCGATCTCTGGTACCTAGTCGTTGTTCACTTGTTCTTCCTGTTTTCTTATCCATATTTTCTTATATCTAATATCAATATTCTCTTTCATGGAAGTATCGATCATGCTTCTACAATCACTGGCTATGTGTCCATTGTTATGACATTTGTAACACTCAATGTTACGTGCGACCACATAGGCACTTCTTGCTTGAACATTTCTCTTATAATCCCTGCAATCTGCAACCTTATGTCCAAAGTTAGTACAATAAAAACAATGACCATAAAATAAATTTGCATACCTGGGAGTGAATGATCTTCTTTGTGGTGTAGTCCTTCTGAATTTCTTCCTTGATTGATCATGATCATGATTGAAGCTTCTTTGTGGCTTGAACACGGATGGTCTTCTTGAAGATGTATCTTTATTAGTTTTCTTAGATTCTGGTTGACCATGATTCATTCCTTTGAGTACTTCTGCATAACTCTTTCTATTTTCTTCGTTCTTCTTTTCTAGAAACATAGAGTGCTTCTGTTCATTCTCTACAACTGATGTGGATGTTTCTATCTCTCCAACGTTCTTGTTGAGCTTGAATATTTTGACTCTTAGTGTGACAACTTCTTCTTCAAGATTCTCAACCTCTTCTTCTTTCTTCATTATCTAAGAATTCATGACCTCTTCTTCTTTCTTCATTATCTAAGAATTCATGACCTCTTCTATTCTCTTTGCTTCTTCAAGTTGGATTTTCAATGTAATTATTTCTTCTTCCAGTCTTCTCTCTTCTTGACCAAACTCTTCCTCAAGTTGGTTTAAGTCATTGGTTCTTTTCTTAAGATGATCCATCAATATCTTTTCTCTCTTTTCTGCTTCTTCCTTTTGTGCTGCTATATTGGCTTCTAAACATTTCTTTTGATATTCTATAGTTTCTTCAATTCTTCTAGCCTCTTCTAGTTGAGCTCTTAAATTCTTGATGACCTTCTGATTTTTTTTGAAATCTTGAACACTTTCCTTTTGCTTCATCAATTCTTTCTTGGATGACTTGTTTTCTTCTCTTTCTTTCTTTAGATATTCAATTGAACTGATCAATTTTTCTCTGTAATAAACTTATGCTTCTTCATACTCTTCCTCTTCCGAATCTGCCTGACATGATGAGCATCTTTCTTCTTGTTTTGTATCTGCATCTTCTTTGGCATTTTCTAAATCTGCGATGGGTGAAGAATATATGTCATGTAACTTATCCCAAATTTCTTTGGCCGAGGAACATTTACCAACCTTTTCTCTTACTGGATTAGGTAATCCTTCCTAGATGAAATCCATTGCTATTTTCTTATTCTTCTTCAGTTCCTTCTTGGTTGCAGTCTTTTCCATTTTTGAACTATCATATCCTGTAACAACTGATATCTAAATATAATGTCCCTGTGCCTGTAAAAATACTTATGTCCTTATGCTACACATCTCATACTCAAAACCATTATGACCATTAAACATTGGTACTCCATTCTCAGAATAATCCATGATCTCCTTCCAGTGGTTAAGTTGTTTCCTAAATGAACCTGCTCTGATACCAATTGTTGGATTACTGAGAGGGGGGGTGAATCAATAATAAAGAAATTTAATCCATTTTCACCATATAATCCTAGTGTTATATCAATGTAGCATTATCATCCAATAACTGCAGAGTAAATATGCAATGAACAAATGAACAATCATACACATACAAAGTACACTAGTGTTTTACGTGGAAACACAAAGTGGGAGAAAACCACATAATGGTTTTTCTTATATGTCTTGAAGAATTACATTGATTGGAGGCACCAACTTCCTTTGTTTTCTAGCTACAAATGGAAGGAGGATCCAACCCCCTAATTTCTCAGGATACAACTTGAGGGAAGCTCCAACTCCCCAATTCTCTGGCTACAACCAGAAGGAGGCTACAACCAGAAGGTGGCTACAACCACCTGTCCTTGCCCCGTCCAACCACCCTGAAGTAGAAGTAGAATGATGGAACCATTGTCACACTATTACTGTGAGATATACCGATGTAAACCTATACCAATAAACTTGAACCATGCATCAACTTGTACCTCAACCTGTAATCAACATGTACCATAAACAAGTGCATCAACCATGTACCAACCTGTACCAAAACAACCTGTAATCAACCTGTACCATAAAAAAGTGCATCCAACCATGTACCAAGTATGTACCAGTCATGTGTCAACTACTCATTAAAACGTACCAACATCATCAACTATACACTTCATGTATGTGACAACTCATTAACTACTTGTCTCAACCATGTACCCAACATGTACCTTAACCAAAATCCCTCATCAATTTCATCATAAAAATATGATTTGTAAATCTGTAATAGGCCTGGTGTATATGATCACATATTTGCAAACCTTTCTTAACATTCACAACAAGAGACTAGCATTTTCATCAACCTTTTCTTTAGTCTCACATGACTAGTTTGGGATTAGTCAACAACCCTAACTTGAAATAATCATAACTATGTACCTGTAATGAATAAATACCTGAAAATAATACACAATGTTCTTCAGTTTTTTTTATGTAATTCCTCCAAGTTTCACTACTTCGAACCTCTCAGAAAAGGAGTTATAGCAAAAATGACATACCTTGTCGAATTCTGTCTTATTCTATAGAGTGACCTTGTAGAGCATGCCCCACATGGAATATTTGTTAAATGGATCTGAAAATGTTAAAAAAAATACTATAGATTGTAATATAACCAAAAAAATTGTTCTTACTAAATTTGTATCTGTTATGAATAATTTATGATGTTTTTACCCGAAACACCTGTTTTAGACTAGTTTCAGTACTAGCCACAAACCCTATTTTCCACGGCGTCTAAGTCCAAAAATACATCGACCCACAATCTGAAATTTTTACCACAAATACTTGGATATGTTTTCTCAAAGGAATATCAATTTTACATTCTGAATCATTCTAGAAAAAAAAATATTGCGAAAATGGTGAGACGACCTGTAAATAACATACCTTAGAAAGCATCATCAAATGAATTTATCCTCCCTTGAATTCTGACCTTCGTTTCTTCACCTTCCCTATGAAATTCAGCTTAGATATCCTTTAGTTACCTCAGTCACCTATATATATTCAATATTCTCAATTGTGATACAAAATTAGAGAGACTTGCCTCTTATTTATACTCTCCAAATATCTTCCTTAGAAGCATCTTCTAGGTCACTTAACCCATATGCTCAAGTGTGATATAAAATGAGAGAGCCTTGTCTCTTATTTATACTCTCCAAATATCTTTCTTAGAATCATATTCTAGGTCACTTAACCTATTTATAGGTCACTTAACCCATTTATAGGTCACTTAACCTATTTTCCTCATTTTTAGGGTTAACCACTTTCCATAATTAGAAAGTTCTCCATTACTTTATCATTTAAATATTCCTCCTTGACTTTGTCACCTCACTTTATCATTTAAATAATCTTCTTTGATTTTGTCACTTCAATTTATTATTTAAATAATCCTTCTTGACTTTGTCACTTTAATTTATCATTTAAATAATAATTTCTTCTTTGCAATCTCTTTGACTTCTTTGACCTTTTGGGGCTTCAAGCCAATATATGAGGGTCCTCCAATTTCATAAGGCCGTAACTCTCAAACCATGAGGAGTTATGTGACATTCCACATACCACTAGAAATGGCATGACATGTACTATCCATATAGAATATTTGTTCATTCAAATATATCAAAATTCATACCATTATCCATCAAACAAACTTGGGTCCATTACCCAAACATGGGTTCTCCAACTTCTCATGGCCATAACTCTCTAAATGTGAGGAGTTGTGTGACGTTCCACATACCACCAGAAATGGAATGACATGTACTATCCATATAGAATAGTATTACCTTCAAATACATTAAAAATCATACCATTATACATGAAACAACCTTGGGTCCATTACCCAAACCTTTGTGCTACCAAGATTCGCTACCAGACTTTCTCCAAGGGTTGACATCAATATACAATATCACTCTCCAATAGTTGACATCAATGACAATGAACAATCCATACCAACTATCCATCAACCTAAGCGAACTATCTGACAAAACCCTTAGGTGGAGACGTAGCAAGACTGGGTTGCAAACAACGTACTCATGATTAAGTTGACGTACCATGAGTTGAGAGTCTAGGTTGATAGTCAATTGAGTTATACCTATAGAGGAGGCTTCGGTTAAAAGTCTGATGATGACATGATATTCTGCCACGTTATTGGTCATTGATCCGAGGAAAATGTTGAAGATTGCAACTATGTGAGACATTATCCATCTTACAAATTTGTGAGATGTGGATCATTGTAGCTATGTGAAGACTTTCTCGAGCTTAAAAACCTGAGAGAAATCCCTTGAGAAGGGTGTGTGGTTCCTATCTGAAACAGAGATGGAACGTAGAGATGACCTCCTCCATACAAGGAGTTGAGAAGAAATCCAGATTAACACAATGAGAAAAGTGATTTGTAGAGTTGGACGTAGTTGTGGCTGAGCACAAGGTGAACGTGTGAAATCCCAAAGTGTTGGGTGCATCATAATGACAACAGAAATGAAGATGATGTATTAGCTTCCTATGAGCTGAAGAGTCGACGATAAACTCCAGATGAATCTCATGTGTAATGCAGTGGGAAAGAATATTTGTTGAGTGGATTGTTTCAGGATTAATCCGTAAGTGCGGACACAAACCGATCTCCCTAGATCCACCTGGATCTAGAACAAAGCAGGACAAAATAATACTCTTTCCCTAGATTTACACTATTGAATGAAACAGGAGGCAAGAATCATGTACATACCTTATGATCGCTTCCTTAGGTCTCTGTTGTTCCAAGCTTCTCTCCAATGCTCTTGTGCCGCCAAGACCAGGACAACTCAAACCAATTGAAGTGAAAACAACTCAATATATTCAACAGTTAATCTATACATATGATCAAGGAGTTATGTAATAAAGTGACATCAACTTTATGGGAAAGGGACATATTACTGTATTATATTGATTGAAAGTGAAACTTACAACCTGAGCCTTGATGTTGCAAATCTCCTTTTGATGGCTCCTAGCTCTGACACACACACTTGCTCATGCATGAAGAAAATCAACCACTTTTGATGACCTTGTTGGTGTCTCTTGCTGTTGTAGCATCAATCCTTCATACAATCTTACACTCATCCTCCAATCAATCTCTTGCTAGTTTGCCTCTCTTAACCCTTTCCATGAGCATTCTCCTCAATATATAGAAGAAAATAGATTAGTTACTTGGATAGGAAATGATCCCAAGATATCAGGAAAACCAGTACTTAGATAACCATTCGAATGCCAACTCATCCTTCTAGAATATTCTCTTCTAGAAGGCTCGATAATTTATCTTTTTCCTTCATTTAGAATATGTTCGCACCCTGACAATTAGGTACAGTGTGAACCCCTCACACTCCAGCTTAAAGCAGCCTGCGAGAATCAGGCATTCTCGTAGGCAAATATATAAGTAGCCTGCGAATCTGCCTTAAAAGTATAATTTCTGGAAGCAGACAAATGCAACTTTTCTCAGGAAAGTATTCTAATGAAGAGCTTGATTTTCCATCATCATTACATCATCATAACGACCAAAATTGTGGATAACAGAATGCCCCCCAAAGTTTGAGATTGGAACCAGTGACAGTCGATAGACTTTGTAAGCTGCATGTGTATGTCAGGAACCAAGAGCACATCTAATCGGAAACCTACAAACATCCAAGCATCGACAGAATATCATGTATACCAATTTCTGAGGTAGGCATTCCCATACTCAGATCATAGACTGATGACATCATAAACAAAGGTCATGGCCACCAATCATGCACTGTGGATCCATGCTGTGACAATATAGCATAGCCACCTGAATACACTATGGATCTATGCAACAAAGTTTGAATCAAGACGACATAGCCACGAAACATACACAGTGGATCTATGGCAACCTGGAATACAAAGATAATATCTAGGGTCTTCAATCTCGTCGCTCAAAGTATGAATCTAACCATGTGTTGAAGTCGAACATGGTAGAAACCACTTGATTACTGGTCATTGATGTAACCGTTAACAAGTGCGAGGGAAATCACCATTGATGTCAATGACTCCCAAGGTACCATACTACAATCCATCGAGTGTGAATAAATGAGTTGATGTGGAACATCCGACGGAATCTTTCGATCAGGGGTCAATGATGTAAACCCATTGTCGAAAGCGAGGAAACTTTCCATTAAGGAATGCAAGCTCCAAGGTACTGAATAATTTCTAAGTCTTGATTCCAGATAATGAGCTGAAGTCGATGGAACAAAACTTGTCACAGGAGGGCCTTGATGTATCCCCCATCAATGACACGAAATGAGTAACAGGATTTGAAGGTGAAACAGAGCACTTTGCAAATTGGACTGGACACAGGGAAGGCCGACACAGAGAGAATGGATAACTGCAGATGACCGACTCAATATAGGTTTCAGATGGACTTCTCTTGAACATATGAACGACACGACCAATGATTTGGCATCATTGACTCAAATACGAAACATGGAATGACCTTGTTATCAAATCGAATGAGAGACAAATGGATTTCCCAAACCGACTTCAAATGATGAATAGGGCATGTCATGTTCAAGAGCGACACTTACTGCCAATTAATACAAAGATGAAACATATCCCTTTCCCAAATTTTCCCCCACCATTTCTGGCAAGTAACTCTTTATTTTTACACAAGCTTGAAGAGGATCACATATGCTTATTGATATAAGCTCATCCTTCGGACGAGTACCTCGGAGTATTTTTAACGAACCCTAGGAAGGAGTGGTTCGGTCCCATTACGGGTCTGTCAATATTTTTTTAACGAGTCCAGAGATAGTAAACTCGAAGGTTTTTCAAGATTATAGAGTTTGGAAAAACACTTAAAAGAGAACTCTCTCAGTTCCTTTTTCATACAGTAGTCCAACGATACCAAAAAAGGGTTAAACTATCGCTCGAAAGACACATACTTCAAATACTTTAGCGAGCGTGAAGATAGCAAGGTCGCTCGACAATCTTTTCATGTTTAGAGAGTCTGAAAAGAGCTTAAAAAGAACTCCAGGGGGGTTCCTTTTTTGTATAACCACAGCGAGCCCGAAAAAGTGATAAAACAACGCTCGATCACGTTCTTATGTTTTTCACAAGTGCAAGAACGGACAAAAGGTGCTCGAGGTTTTATGTAAAAAACCATAACAAACAATTAAAATCACACCACACCAGGGAAAAATTCTGTCCATAATCATTCATGTTTCGCACCTGCAAGTCATTTCACTCATTTTCACATTAGTGATTAGGTTTAAATAATAAATAAACATAAAAAACCCACATTTGATATAGTAAAAAGTAATTAAAATGAGTAAATAACAAAATTTACCATATCATTTCACATTGTTACCATTGAGTTCCAAAAACCCTCATTTTACCCTCTGCATTCGGTGTCGATTTCAAGGATCTACGAGTGATCATTTGATGAACAGTCAGCAACATATTGGTAAGTTCTTCATTCCTGATCTTTTCATGGTTTAATAAGTTGATTTCATTGGTTAAAAGTTCAGTTTTAAGTTAGTTTTTTGAACCCTTTTTGCATGGAGACATTCTCGCAGGTGGCCCATACGGGACCTACGAGAATGACTCGTTCTCGCAGGTGGGCCTTAAGCCACCTGCGAGAAGTTATCACTGTGCATAGTATGTCACCTGTGAGAATCACAGAACCTAAAAAAATTTGAAACGTTTAGCCAATAAACAAAATTTATTTCATGAAAAATATCATTAACCATGTTTGTATGTTTCTTATGAAGGTAAATAGCCACAAACATGGTGCTCTCATGCCCGGGATTACTAGAGTACCTAGTCCGAATGTGGGATCCGGACCAACAAGTTTTCATTGTGGGAGATCATACATTAGTTATTGACATCGAGGACATATATTTCTTGACCGGATTATTCAGGCGTGGGTCCCATGTCAGTCTGACCGGTAGCAGAGGTGGCGGTTTGAAAATGAGTGAATACTGTAACCAATATTGTGTACCGGAGGCCGAAAGAAAGAAAGGGAAAGTGGCAATATGGGGAGTAACTGACTTGACTCTCCACACTATTCTCTTCACGATTGCTCAGATGGTTGGAAGTGTCGCTCCCCATATGGCATTGCAGAGCTATTTCTAGTATGCCATTGAGTGTACTGAGCCCCGGGTATTTAATTGGGCCGATGCGGTATTGCGCAGTATCAAAAAACAACTGACTAAGTGCAGGCGGGGAGAACTAAAACAATTTGGTTATGGATTCCTGTTAGTGTCCTTCTTCCTGGAGAGAGTCCCCGTGTTCATACTATAGGCTGAGTGGGATCTTCCGGGTCCTAGATATCTGAGGATGTTGTGGTGGTGTAGGCTCATGGCCCGGCACGTGGCAGGACCTATCGTCAAATATGACGATATTTTCTTTGACTGGTTGCAAAACCAAATGCTGATTGTCGACAACTATGCCTATGTCGGGTTGGATTTCCGAGGAGATCCGGATCTAGCACTGCCTGAGGACACTCAGTGGGGAGACCTTGGTAAGAAGTACACAAATTTTCTCTTTTTAATTTTTTTTGAATTTTTATCATATTTAAATGTTTTTGTTTTATATGTTTATCCAAAGACTAACACAAAACGGTTGTCGATAACACAGATGTTGGAGCATATAGACCTGCTGGCTCTTCTCCTATCCAGCTATGAGGAGATGTAGCAGCAGTAGTACCCTAGTATGCCGAGGATTATCTGACAGTGGAGCAGAATTTAGAGGGCCTGACAACCGACATTCCAGATATGACTCTGGAAGAGATTCCACGACGCGATCAACGTCACACAGTAGGAGTATCTAGGGCAGTAGTATGTTACTGTGAACGTCATCCGTGACGTCACCTTGTAGAAGTTATAAGCTTCAATTTTTGATATTTTGGTCTTCGGACAAACATTATGTAAAAACAAACTCTTTTGATCGTTATATATATACAGACGACTTCTACCGGTTTACTTTACATTGTGAAAATTGCAATGTGTTTGATTTATAAATTTTTCAAATGTATGTCCAATACATAATTAGCCAATGTATCTGTTAATGTATTAAGACGTCTAGGAATATGTTGATATTCAATGTAATCAAAATACCGTTCCAAGAGGTGAATCCAAAAATATACCCTTAATAAAGTAGGACTTCGAATAGAATAGATATTACTTAGTTGTAGCACTACCAGCTGCGAGTCAAGTCGCACAACCAAATGATGAATTCGTCAGGAGATAGCATCAACCAATAATTCAATAACGATGCTATACTCTGTGATGTTGTTGGTTGCACAACCAATACATACACCTCGTAAAGATATAAGTTCGTTGGTTGGGGCATAGATAGCCCATGCAGCAGAAGCTAAGTTCCGAGTACTACGACTAGCACCATCAGCGAAGCCAATATAAGGTAGCGAAGACTCCGACATCTGGCCATCAAACACAACGTCACGTAAGGGTAGAGACCTGATAATGTCAAAAGCAAACTAAAGTAACACACACAAAGCATGATACATAAAAATACAAGTACTTCTGAACAAATAACTTATGCATAGTACTTCTTCAAGTACAACCCATTCTTGGGTTCACTTAAAGGTATACCATCATAATCAACTAGCTCATACGCTCCTTTTTCCAAAACTTTGCTAACAATGTAAGGACCATGCCACATTGGTTCGAATTTACTAGCTCCTAAGACATCTTTATCTTGTTCATACAGAAGAACAAGATCACCTTCAGAGAAAACACGAGGCTTGACATGCTTGTCATATTGTGCCTTAACACATTTCTTTTGGGATTCTATTACAAGGGTTGCATCACGTGGAGTCTCGTCTAATCGCATCAAATACAACAGACGTTCCTCTTCTGCAGAAGTATTGGGTAAGAATTCTACAACTAGCTTCAAAGAAGGTATCTCACATTCTATTGGCAGAATGGTTTCCATGCCATAGACTAATCGAAAAGGCGTAAACCCCATAGCGGATTTAATAGATGTTCGATATGCCCACAATGCCGAAAACAACATCGTGTGCCAACTGGTTTTATGAATATTTCTGTTCTAAGACTTTTGCGATCATTGTTTTGTTCAGAGAGTACTTTCGGATCCATCGCATAGGTTTTATGTTTTTCGACGTTCGGACCAAACTAGTGTGGTCCATCATCAGGAAAGCGTTTGTGAAAAATGAAGGAAAAAAGAATATAACATGTATATAAATACTTGAAAAGTTATTGTAAGGAGCCGACTTATTGAAATGAAATCAATAATTATAAAAATTTTAAGATTATAATTGTTTGTTTAATTAATTAATTAATTGTTTTAATAATTAATTACTTGTTTGTTTATTAATTTTTATTTTTATTTTTAAAAAGAGCCGACTGGACAATGTTTATAAACTAATATTTAGAATTATTCATATTGGCTAGGGTAGGGATCCAATTTTGACTAATTTTCCATCCATCATCTCTGTTTAGATTATTAGGTTGTTTTTCATCATCCGTCGAATCATAGTTATAAGTACCTTATTGATTGCTTCGACCTGGCGTTTAGCCTGCGGATAATAGGGTGTTGAGCTATCATGACGAAGACCCAACTTCTCCATAAGTTTAGACATCATAAAATTCCTAAAATGACTACCATGATTGGTAACGATAGCCTGAGGAACACCAAAACGAGTGATGACATGGTTGAAAAGAAATAACGTTGCAGTCTTTCCAGTATAATTGAATGTTGGCATCGCCTCGGCCCATTTGGTAAAGTAATCAACAGCTGCTATAATGTAACCATGCCCCCCGGCCGAGTGAGGGTGACATGTCATGAAATCAATGCCCCATTTTGCAAAAGGACCAACTGAGACCACAGGATGAAGGGGAGCAGGATGCGACCGAATCTTCTGATTGTAGGTCTGGAAGGCATGGCACTTCTGAACAACAGTAATGCAGTCATTGAACAAGGAAGGCCAAAAATATCCTGCACGTAAGATCTTCTGGGCAGTAGCATACCCAGACATATGACCACCACATGCTCCAGAATGGCAGTCATTCAAAGCTTTCTCGGCTTCGTCAAAAGTCAAACAACGTCAAAAAACAGAGTCAATGCCTCGATGGTAAAGAGTATCTCCAAGGATAATATATTGACGTGCTTGATAATGGATACGACGACGTTCGATGCTAGACAAAGCAGGCTAGAAAGTTTGAGTTTGGAGATATATAATGATATCTCCGTTCCAAATACGTCAGTACTGATAAGGAAAAGTGATTCGTCAGGTAACGAATCGACTGCTACATTTTTCGTGGCAGAGTGGGGAAAATCACAAATTAACTCAACAAAAACTAAGGATTTCTTCGACGTGGCGCGATCGAATTCCAAGTCGAACTCCTGGAGAATGACAATCCACTTGGAGTACTTTCCCCCCAGCAATTGACGTGTCAAAATATGTTGCATGGGGTTACAATGTGACATCACTGTAGTTTTCCTGGAGAGAATATAATGGCGAAAACGTTGAACCGCTTGAACAACAACCAAAGCCAATTTTTCAACATGTTGGCACTTGATTTCAGTGGAAGTGAGACTTTGATTCAAGTAATATATAACATGTTCATCGTGTGCATCATCCTCCTGAACAAGAACCATGTTGATAGTATACTCAGAAGCAACTAGATAAAGAAAGTAATCCCGACTATAATCAGGAGGAAAAAGAAGTGGAGCTTTCGTGAGGGACAACTTCAAAGCTTCAAAAGCGTTGTTGGAAACTTTATCCCAAACAAACTCTGAACCTTTCTTTAGAAGACGTGTAAAACCACGAGCAATCTCGACGTAATTAGGGATGAAACGACGAAGAAATTTTGCTTTCCCCTGCAAAATTTGTAACTGGCACAATGAAGAAGGAGGAGGGAGATTAAGAATCGCCTCAACCTTAATAGGATCTACCAGGATCCCTTGACATGAAACAATGAAACCGAGGAGACGGCCAAACTCTACGCAAAAGACACATTTATGAGGATTCAGGCGAATGCAATAGAACCAACAATGGATGAAAATTTCTCGGAGATGAGTAGGGTGATCGACTCGACGTAAAGAATGAGCTGTCAAGTCATCCAAATAAGGTTGAACGATATGCTTTATATCGTGAAATGCATAAGACATAGCACGTTGAAATGTTGCACCTGCATTCTTAAGACCGAAGGGAAGTTTTCTATAGGTGAAAGTACCCCAAGGAAAAATAAAAGCAGTTTTATGTTGGTCCTCAGGAGCGATGTTAATTTGATTATAGCCGGAAAATCCATCCATGAGAGAAAAGATTTCACTGTCGGCACAGTCATCGACGATCTAGTCAACGAAAGGGGTTGGAAAATTGTCCTTTGGATAGGCTTTGTTAATATCCCAATAATCAACACAAACAGGTATACTACCACCTTTCTTATCAATCAGTACAGGGTTGGAAACCCATTCTGTCAAAGCCATGGGATAAATAAAACTGGCTTTAAGAAGTTTTTCAACTTCGAGTTTGATAGCTATCACTTTACGTGGATGGACAGGACAGAGGCACTGTAGGACTGGTTTAGCTCTGGGGTATGTCTTAATTTCATGGACAACAATAGCAGGGTCGATACCCAACATCTCTTCGTAACTCCAGGCAAAGATATCATGAAATTATTTAAACAAGGAAGTATAAGTGACAATTTCTTCGGGAGAACACGAAGCTCCAATATGAACATTTTCAACTATCCCAGGTTTAACTGAAATATCAATGGGTATCATGGGAGAAATATTACTGAGGTTCCCTTCTGCAAACACATCACGTGTCGATTGGGGAACGGTTGATATGACAACAACGGTCGACGAAGTCGAAATCCGTTGATAATTCTTGAGAGTGTGTTGTTCCAGAAACAGGATGGAACGATGATGCCCATCATCCCAAGGGGTGTCTTCCATGACAGACATGATCATCTCATCAGTGGGGAAGATGACGCAGAAAGGATCAGGAGACAACTCATCAATAGAGGGTGTAGAAGGTGTTGCTGATTGAATAGCATGATAAGCAGACTCGACCGGACTTAACGACATGACGTCACCGAAATGAGTATGATCTCTAGGATCAGGGACTATCCAAGGGTCGACAGACATAGGAAGTTCATGAGGTATAGTAGAGATCATATTAATAGAAGCAACTGACGGGCATGGAATATCAGGTGGTGGTGGTATGGGGAAAGTACCCATTAACGAAGAGTCTTTTAAAAGACTGACTCCAACATTCTCGTAACCCGGTGGGGTTTTAGCTATAAACGACACGTTTCCAGTGCGAGTATCGGAATTAAAGAAGTCAATTTGATCAACTGTAACAACCTTTCCTTGATGAGGAAAATAGACTACACGGAAAAGTGTTGACACAACAGCACGCATAGAATCTACCCAGCTACGACCAAGTAGAAGATTATAATCCAGGGGAGCATCGAAAACTTCCACTTCAACTTGAACTGTCTTACCTTCGAGAGTAACAGAAAACGATGGAAGAACACCATAAGGCTTAAAACTAGAGCCATTGAAGGCTCTCAAATTATTTTGTGATTCATTTAAAGGAGAAGATCCAATAGCTTTCTAACAAGTAAAAGACATTACACACGTAGAGGCACCCTCATCAATAACAGTTTGACATATGTTCTTGTCGACGACAACAACTTGTATCTGAAACGCAAGCTGTGGGGGTAACCTTGGAATATGGTATTCCAAGTCAAAGATTATCAAATTCCTATCTGCAGGATCAATTCCACCTATGGCTTTCAACAGAGCCCTTCGTTGTGCAGGGCAAGACTGAAGGACTTCAAGGGCAGACATCGCTGAAGGTGCTTGGGCCAGATCTTCGACAATGCTATAGTTATGGGCTGCATGAGCATGAGGATTGAATGATGATTTCTTAATGACACCTTTTGGGGGTCGTAGGACTGTATCAGAGCTCGGTCGTTCGAGATGAAGAGGACCATTGGTAGGTGGAGTCGGTGGAGAGGGTTGTACCAAAGCAGGAGGTAAATCGTCAACCTTCTCCTTAGATGGAGAATAATCTTTGGCTCTAGTTGCGATGGCAACATCATTGTTCTTAGAATCACTGGTACACATCAAAACATATGATGTCGTAGAAGTAGAGGGTTGGTCATGGATGACCAACGAGGCCTGTTGCTGAGACGTGAAGGGTTGGGACAAGACTGCCAGTGTAGAGGGTTTTGGCGTTCCTTGAAGGAACTTTTTAACTTCGGCACGCCTAGGACAATCCTTCGTGTAGTGATCGTCACCACAGATAAGGCAAGGGTAACGTGGTTTGCGCTTATCCCGATTGTCAATAGGAGGGGTTTTAGTTTGCTCATTTTGATTATTATTTTTACTCTCCTTATTCTTGCCTCTCCCTTTCTTTGATTTATTTCTATCGGTCGACGTAGACTGAACAACGTTCACTTCAGAAGTTTTACCGGGGGAAGGGGCAGGAGATGGATCATTTTGAACATTAGAAGATGTGTATTTAGGGGTTGCAGTTGAAACGAAATGTGAGTGGGTATGAGCAGTACCAATCACACCATCAGCTGCATGCGAGGCAGCTGGAGCAGTTGAAGTGCTGGAAGTACCAGGACGAGGTAGTTCAGGTAGTAAATCGTAAAGTGTTCTTGTTTGCGAATAAACAAGATCAAGATACTGAGCATTACTTATAGCCTGCTCTTCTGTAACAACACCACCCATAGCAATGTCTTTACCAATTTTGTTCACGAAAGATTTCATAAACCATTCTGCCAGTAACTGATCAGGGAGTTCAAGTTTGATGAGACGTCGTCTCCTCTGCCACTCATGAATATGATCTGATATATGAGTTCCTTTAGTTTGTTTGAAAGAAGTCAATATCTCAGTCCCAATATCGTAACGGATCGGTAACTGGTAATGTGTGAGAAAATCCATAGTTAGGGTGTTGAAATCAGAAAAGAAACCTCGTGGCAATTCAATATACCACTTCATAGCCGAACCGGTTAGGGTTCGTTGAAAAAGACGTAGACGAATGGAGTCATCCATTAGCGAGTTGGATGAACACCATAAATGAAAATTCATGACATGATTATTTGGGTCCTCTCCCACCTTGACATCGAATTTCGGAATATCCGATGGAAGCTTAGCAGGAATAGCGGGCCATTGGGGAGAGTGACGAATAGGATCATTGGGAATCCTAGACAAATCTAGCAAATCCAAGGTAGCAAGAAAAGGTAACTGTCGGTTTACTTGTGGGTACTAGTGATTTTGGGGTGGAAGCCCCGTCGGCAAACCAGTAGGACCATAAGAAGACTGTCTGTAGAGGGAAGACCCTGGCTGATTCGGTGGTGGGCAGATAGGATAGTAACCCCAAGGATTGTAACCTTGAGTTTGAGTAGGGAACTGAGGTTGAGTAGTTTGACCTGAAACCCAAATAGGATTGGTTACACCTGGATATGGTTGGCCTACTGCAGGGATAGTTTTCTGCCCCCCAGCATTTTGAGGAAAGTTTTGTAGAAGTTGATTCCAATACTGGGCCAATTCAAGAGGTATATTTTGTCCAAAAGGTGAGGTCGGTCCCCCTAATGTAGGTACAGTCCCACCTGGAAGTTGTGTGCCAACCGTAGGTTGCGTCATAACCGTGTTGTGTCCGAGAAAAGGAAAAGGAACCGTACCACCCTGTCCACCAACAGGAATCTGCAAGTTTGGTGCAACAGTCGAGATAGTGCCACTAGGATTAGGATTACCAGAAGGAAACTGAGGGAGAGTCAGAATAAAACTGGGAATAGGATGCCCAGGAAAAGGAGGAACACCTGGAGAACTAGCTGGGGTTTTTGGAGGTGTTGTATTAGGAGCATTCAACAAAGCATTCAAAGCATGGTAATCGGGTGGCAACGTCGGGATGACATCAGGTATTCTCTGGGTATTGATAGGAGCAAGAGTAGCTGCAGTAATCTTGGTTTGGACACTCGTTGTATTAGCGAGATGGGCCATCTTGGGAGGGAAAACAAAATGATAAGTAGTAGTCTCTGGTGTAGTTTCTGTCTCAGAAGATACTGGAGGGTTGATTTCGTAAACTGGAGGTGACTCGGTACTGAAAAGGACTCGTCGAAAATCACCCGACCAAAAAGGATCTTGGCCTACTACACCAGAAGAAGGCCCAACGGTTGATTCAGAAGATGTAACAACTGCTTCATCAGAAGGATTTAATTGCACAAAAGGTCATTCACCGCGACGAATGCGATAGTCCTCTCTAGTATTGGTAATTCGAAAATATTCTAGAGAATCAGTTTGGTCTACCTGTGGAGGTGGTGTAGTGACAACTGGAATATCACTAGTTTCTTCGTGTGGTGGAGTAACCACAGGGATTTCAGTGTGATGAGGGGAACGTTCAGGGGTACCCTCAAGTGTCGCCGTATGCAAGGGTTGTGAAACGTCCGGATGTTCCGGAGATAAACCTTGCATTCTACGTTAACGTCGTGGGGGAGCAATTGTAAACAAGTAACAAGCTCCACAAAGAAAATCCTATGGTCAACTTCGAGAAACACACAACACACACTAGTAAAGAAAATATAGAAAGCAATCACCAAGCAAACAATACCTTCAAATTTTGAAGCCACTAGTTGGTGATGAAATCCAACGTCGCAAAAACGAGACGAGAAGGGGCGGGGCTAGGGTGGAAAAGTTACACTGACGACCTTCTTAATGAACTTACACCCTGGTGCAAGCTCCCACACATAATCGTGGGTATACCCTCCAAGGAGCTCGAGTGAGTTTGATCAATGTCGATTCTAAGTACTGTGAAGACTTTCCCCTTCACAGTCACCTTGGGTAAGAACCTAGAAAGATAGGCCACTAAGGTCACCACAAACAACAGTACAACTTGGGGGAATAGTCGTCAGTCCGATCCACACGCAAGGGTAGGGTATCTAGCCTGAAATCAACTCAAAGGCTTCCACTCATAATTGTGGGTATACCTCGGAGTGATCCCTGTAATACGTGCAATCTCTACACCGATGTCAACAAAGCAGGGTTAGTAACTCTGCCAACACCAATGCAACCTAGTGCTTGACCCTTGTGTTAGAAGGGCGTCCTAGGACAATATGTTGCAAATGGAATTTAACACTCCCTAACTCAAGATGCTATTGTGTGTTTTTGAGCTTTTGGAGAGTGTATCTCTCTTCCTACTCCAAAGCACTAGCCTAGCTAAATGTTGGTGTAAAAGAGCCCTAGAAAAGAGTTACTAGATAAATTTTAAAGTTACGCAATGTTTTTAAGAGTTGTTGTTTACTCAAAGGTAATGGAAGTAAAACTCATGTTGTATGACTTTGACCCAAATAATGCAAGGATGATGATGAAATATAACACTTTTCATTCCATGAATCCTATTTATGGGAGAGAGAGACAGTTTTCCAAATCAATCTCAATACTACAATGCAACGCACAATTTCCTTTCAGATGTCAATGCAAACAATCATTCATCAATGAACAATCTTTATATGTCTTTTTCAAATACTTCAATAAACTCTAAAAATTTGATTTTCAATGTTTTCTGAAATACAAAAAACAATATTTTGAAAGAAAAACTTGTTGTTCACTTTCCAAAAAAAACTCTGATTAACGAGAAAAGAAAAATCAAATCATAACGACTCAAGCAATAACAACCCAATCAATTATTCAATGAAAGCAAAAACAAAACAAAGAGAAAACCAATGAGTCTTCTCAATGCAAACGAAAATGTTCTTTCGAACCAACAAGCAAATTAGAAACACCGAACACTTAATTCTCAACCAATCACTGGTTCTCAGCCAACCAGACACACTCAACTCTAGAAGTCAGAGAGAATGAATTTCCAATAAGAGCCAAGAAATGAAAGTCAAGCTACAAAAGTCAAGAAACACCTTGAAACCCTAAAACAGTTCAAGCATGCAAACTAAAGCAAGAGATGTATCAATCAATGATCCAATAAGCCTATCAGAGGCGAATCAACTGATCTGAGCAATCAAAACTCAAATTAAAAATTTTCAAAAATCTTGCTCGCAGGCAAGCAGTGTAACACAGTGCGAGAAGATAGGATTCTCGCAGGCCAGCTTGTAGCAAGGTACGAGGTGTTCGCACTGGACCCTATGTGCAGGGTGCGAACTTGACCAGTTCTCGCAGGCTGCAGTTAAATGCAGTTCGAGAAGTCCTGAAGATGACAAAAAAATTGAAAATGAAGGCAAATTTGACAAAGGCTTATAGACTCAGAAGGTCTCTCAGGATATCCTAAGGACTCAGAGACTGATAAAACAAGAGAAATATGAAACTAGAGCAAATGGACACAGAGAAATACAAAAAGCCACCAAAAAAATGGGATTGTTCCCCAATGGAGTCGCCAATTTTGTTTCAGGATTAATCCGTAAGTGCAGACATAAACCGATCTCCCTAGATCCACCTGGATCTAGAACAAAGCAGTACAGAATAATACTCTTTCCCTAGATTTACACTATTGAATGAACTAGGAGGCAAGAATCATGTACATACCTTATGATCACTTCCTTAGGTCTCTGTTGTTCCAAGCTTCGCTCCAATTCTCTTGTGCTTCCAAGACCAGGACAACTCAAACCAATTGAAGTGAAAACAACTCAATATATTCAACAGTTAATCTATACATATGATCAAGGAGTTATGTAATAAAGTGGCATCAGCTTTATGGGAAAGGGACATATTACTGTATTATATTGATTGAAAGTGAAACTTACAACCTGAGCCTTGATGTTGCAAATCTCCTTTCGATGGCTCCTAGCTCTGACACACACACTTGCTCATGCATGAAGAAAATCAACCACTTTTGATGACCTTGCTGGTGTCTCTAGCTGCTGTAGCATCAGTCCTTCATACAATCTTACACTCATCCTCCAATCAATCTCTTGCTAGTTTGCCTCTCTTAACCCTTTCCATGAGCATTCTCCTCAATATATAGAAGAAAATAGATTAGTTACTTGGATAGGAAATGATCCCAAAATATCAAGAAAACCAGTACTTAGATAACCATTCGAATGCCAACTCATCCTTCTAGAAGATTCCCTTCTAGAAGCCTCGAGAATTTATCTTTTTCCTTCATTTAGAAGATGTTCGCACCCTGACAATTAGGTACAGTGCGAACCCCTCGCACTCTAGCTTAAATAAGCCTGCGAGAATCAGGCATTCTCGCAGGCAAATATATAAGTAGCCTACGAATCTCCCTTAAAAGTATAATTTCTGGAAGCAGACAAATGCAACTTTTCTCAGGAAAGTATTCTAATGAAGAGCTTGATTTTCCATCATCATTACATCATCATGACGACCAAAATTGTGGATAACATGGATGTGCATGTGGACGAGCATAGGTGAACATGTGAAGAAGTGGTTCTTCTGTCTAATGCAACGGGACAGAGACATGGACATCCCTATGGATGTGCCCCTAGTGGCAGAGCACTAGTGGGTGTATAAGACCCCTTTCTATATTTTTTAAGAGTCGGACCTGTTATCACACTAAGTTTCCTTGGGTCTTTAGCCTTTAGTTTCATCTTTAGCAAAGTTTTTAGATTTTGAGTTTTTGGTTTATCCTTTTAATATTTTGTTTGTTTAGGCCCCCTTAATAAATAAAGTATTGAGTCATGACTTATGTTTTGATCCTCATACAAATTTTGAACTTAGGACCATTTTTTTCATGACTTATCTTTGATTCCTTTCATGACTTGTCACTAGGATCGACTCACCCCACGAACATCTTGATTTGACATGCCATTTTCCTCACTCATTCCCTTGTAGCCCTTCCTTGCTGTCCTTTTTCTTATTATCCAATCATTTTTTGAAATGAAGTGTTGCCAACTCATCAGGAGTTTCCATAGCGCACTTCTTGTCCATCATTTTCTACCATGATTTATGATTACAACGTTGATGTCATCTCTTCCTTGTTTTCAAATCCAGAGGTGGTTAAAATATGCTTTCAATATCTCATATTTATGAGCTCTGATAACGGTTTTTGAATTTAAAAAAAAAAACTCAAATTGCTACGCTGTGCAAATTACCACTTTCGACTAGTTGGCAGCAGCGCTACTAGATCCGATGTCGAGGTGGATTCAGAGGCCGAGTTTCTTGTGACTTCTTCCTAAGATATTTTTGAGGCCTCGAACTGAATTTATTCCACAGGTATTCTGTGTTTTCTTCCTCTCCACATCAATTTCAAGGAGAATTAGTGCTTAGAATTTTGGTTATCAGGCCTGCATAGTTGGAGGAGATCTTTCCTCACACCATCCTATCAGTTTCTTCCCTCTTTTCAAACCTGTAGATATCATTACCTGCCTATCGAGTTTGATATATCTGCCTATCATTACCACTGATCTCACGGTATCCAAACATATAATATCCTTTGCATGCGCGGTGTGCTACCTAGAGACGCTACTCAAGCTACACTTTTTCTCCCTTGCCTCCTTTGACAGTTGAGTTGGGTAATTTTAACCCAGTTTCCATGACTATTACAGGGTATCTTTTCATCATATTTTTCTCAATGTTTCATATCTGCACATATTCAGGGAGGGATTTCTATAGCCATTTCTAGCTAGCTAGCAACCAATCTAGTTTAAGGAAAATTCTTGTAAAGGGGCAGCCTTGTCCATTTGAGCTTTGAATTTTTAATCCTCCTGGTTATCACCACTCCATATCCCTAAAATATCTTATCCTAAACTATGGAGACTCCTCATATGAATAAGTCACACAACGGAGATAAGGTGATTAGAACTGAGCCTGTATACATGCATCTATTCAAGGAAGATCCCATGCTAGAGAAGTTTTTAAAAGGGTGGGTTGCCTCTCTTTATGCCAAAATTTGCAAAGAGGTAATCTTGAGGTGACAAGGCAGTTTGACTTACATTTTTATGGCCCGATGACCAAGGTAGAGGACATAGAATTTGAGGTGTCTGAAACATCTATTTCATATGCTACAGGAATCCATATCACAAGTGAGAGATGGTTTAAAGACATGGCCTTAGATGTAGCCTATGCCAAATATTTCCTTAAGCCTGAACATCAAGCTGATAATCTGACTAAAGGTATGCCAAGGAATCATTTGATTAAGTAGTTCGATAGGATATTGAGGATCATTCAGAGGTACTTTACGTGTAAATGAAGGTTCAATACACTATACCAGTACCATATAAGGCTTCTGCTGCATTTTACTGGAAAAATTGAAATGAACATTCCCTACTATTTGTTAAGGAGCATACGTAAGATGTCAGACAAGGTTCAATCCAAGTCTAAGGTTGTCGATACTAGCATATTTCAATCTATATTGATTAGAATGCTGGTTTCTGAAGATCTGGGTAAGAAGGATATCTCATGGGAACATTTCGTTATTGCTTCTCACTTTAAGTTTGATATAACAACTACTCAGTCACAGATAGCAAGCCATTTACCATCCACCAGTGCCACTAAAGAAGGTACTAGAAAGAAGAGAAAGAGAAGAGTTCATGTTAATTATCAAGAGGCCATCAAGGAGGTTGCAAGAACTAAGGAGGAGTCTTGTCATTCTCCATAGAGAGAACCCCCTCCTCCACCAGATTTAGAATAAGCCCCTTCTTCTACTAAAACTACATCAAAGAAAGGGAAGAAGCCACACTTCTCCTCATCTCCTTCAACATCCAGAATCAAGGTCAGAAAGCCTTTCATAAGAGCATCAACTCCTAAAGATATTGTTGAAGAACAATACCTACCAAAAGTCTCTATCCTAGAGAAGAAGAAAGATAAGGGCTAAGGCATTGGAAATCCTTTGGAGAAGAAAGAATAAATCCCTGTACAAAAGAAGAAAGAAGAAATCCCTGTATAGAAGAAGAAATATAAAGGCAAAGGCATCAAGAAGCCTGATGAGATAGAAAAAGTAATCCCTATGCAACAAGAAGAGGAAACCATGAAAAATCCTATTGAGACTGTTCACATCACTACTCCACTTGGCAGCCAGACGTTCAAAAGACTAGTCAGGCAACTCAGGGATGATAGGAAGGAGGTGGCTCATTTGAAAGCAGATGCCATGTCTGACAGAGTTAATATGAAAGAAATCATGAATGGCTACAACCACACTCTTGACCTAGAAATGTTTGCAGCAAGAAAGGCCCAACCTCTCCATAGGCAGCTCAAAAAACTTTATAGGTAGAACAAATAATTTTATTCTCAGAACAGAAGGCTCAAAGCAGAGTTGCAACATTTCCAAGATGAAATGGCTTGAAGGAACTTGCAGGTATTTGTTGAATATTCTATTGAAAAGGAGAAACCAACAGCCAAGGAGAGCATAGCTCCAGTGAAGAAGCCTGCCAGTGCTAAAGGGAAAAAGCATGTTATGCCAAAGGGAAGTCCTTCTTCTCTGAGAAGGAGTGTCAGGTTAATTAAGTAACTGGTGAAAGGTGAGATCCATTTTTGAAGATGACCCCTTTTTGCAAATATAATCAATTGAGGAAACACTACATCTGCCACCTATACAGGTTATACATACTTCTAGTACTTACTGTTTAGATTTTTGGGTTTTCACAAAGAAATAATCCCTTAAATAGTAGTAGCACAGACATTCCATAGCGCTATGGCGCTACAGAATAGTTGACACCAGATGTCTACTACGTCCGCCCACAGGATTGCTCCTTCCGTCTCCTTGAGCTGAAGCGGCTCATTTGATTCCCTTTTGGAATCTCTGATGGAAACCTGATCCACAGGTTCTTCTATTTCTCCCTCATGGCTCGTCTACCTTCAACCTCGGATTCCCTGAATGTAATTTTGGGTTTTGGGGTTTTGTGATCCCCGATGTCAAGAGTCCCCTGTCCTCTTGAATTCCCGATCTCTGATGAGTCAATTCGTCGATACGCACCTTTACATGTTATCTCTCCTGGCTAAAATTATGGCCCATGTGACCATTATCCCCGTGATTGCAGTCTTATCTCTCGTCGGGGTTTCGCGACCCAAGCGCTCAACCTTCTGTCCTTTGGACCCCCAAAATAATGATATGTGAAATGTTGATATGGCTATTTCCCGGTCTTCTTTTCCCTTTCACGATTTCGGACTTTGAAATGATGAAATGCATGGACCTCTTGTCCACGGGATCCCCGATATCCCATTTCCTGATTCTCCGACGTGACGTCAGCTAGGCCCACAATGTGGATTTCCTGCCTTTTCGCATTTTTTCCACTCATGAAGTCGAAATACTTCCTCTTCTAACTTTTAATGCCTGAATCCCCGATAGAGAGGATTTCGCGACATGCATCTGCTCCCAACCAAAGGGCTCAGATCAAATCTCGCTAATTCGTGGTTTTTGATGTCAAATGACCATCCTCACGACCTTGAGATCCCCGATATCCCGAGTGCCGATATCCCGATGCCTTTCGGGACTTTCGCTTCTCTGTTCACGAAGACTTAAACTTTGCATCCCTCCAGTCAGATCCAACGACTGATGGATATCTGTGTGAGATCTGACGGTTATCGGGTACTTGGATCAAGATCCAATGGTCTAGATATGTTCTTCTACGCACACTCTGGAGGCTAAACTCCACACATCTTCACCCGATCCAACGGTTGATGGGTATCTGAGTGAGATCTGACGACTGACGATCTCCTCTTCTGTGTGCTCCTCCTACTCTCTCCTGGACGTGAAATATTCAACGGTCCAGATTTCTTTCCTTCCGATCTGGCGGCTGCTGTGCTCTCTCTTGAGCTTGCGCACTTCTTCCCAGTGCTTGGGAAAATTCCAAGTTCTCAAAGGCCTCGACCTTTATCTTCCTTCTCTGTGAGCTCCTCAACTTTAAGCCTCGTCTACGTTCTCCATGATTTTATTCCTCCTGAGTTTTTCTCCTTGAATCCCCAAGGGATTCTTTGACTTCTGCACCTCTGCAGAGTCTTCTTGCACACACAGTGCTATCTCTCCTGAGCTTCTCAAACGCTCATACCCCTAAGGGATTTTATCCTTCTTTCTTCTCCCATAGATGGAGAATGTAATTCCCTCCTGGCTATTTCTCTCTCAAGCAATCTCATGCTGAGTCTGCAGGGTGTTCAAAAACCCTGTGAAGATCCTTCAGTGGATTCTTCCTCTAAATTCCAGAACTCAAATAGTTCTCTTCTATTCTCTGTGCCTGTCTGCACCCTGTCTCAATGGCCCACCTGGCAGAGTGTCAAGAATCCTCAGTGATTCTGAATTCTTAAGAACTCACAACAGAGTTCTTCCTCTGTGCACTTCTTACACTATCTCAATGCCCACCTGGTAGAGTGTCAAGAATCCTCAGTGATTCTAACTTCTTAAGAACTCACAACAGATTTCTTTTCAATGCACCTCCGTGCATATGCTCAATGCCCACTTGGAAGAGCTTCACAGAACTCCTCAGAGCTTCTGTCTGCAACTATGTTTTTTTCCACAACCTTTCCTCCAAGGTGTTCAGCAACCTTGAGGTCTTCCCTGAGTTTTTGATTCCAGTTCTTGTGTCGCAGCATGTCTTTGTCTGAACCCGCAGAATTCAGAAGTGCCTCGGTGCACTGGTATCCAGAGACTGTAGTACTCTGTCACGCCCTCCTGGCATCAAACCACAAAGAAACTCAAGCCTGAAAATAAAACACACTCCTGCAAATGCAAACCTACAGCATACATCTACAACATATAAAGAACACTCACAAACATCCACATAACATAGAAATACATGCAGGAAAAACTGCTTCTGTTTATATTAAATGGAAAATGCCTGTTTCTACAAGGTGTTCCTGAGAACGGCCTGTAACAAGGTCTCGGCTCCTTATTCTGCTCTCCACTCACATATTCTCTTCTATCTTCACTGACTTACTCCTCACCGACTTACTATCAAGAGATACAATAGATATTTTTACATGACGGGGCTCTTTGAGCTCTTCCCTCCAATCTACCTACCCTATTCAATTACATTGAATGGGTTGTCTAGTTCATTATTCGGATATGGATCTCAGCCTTACAAAACATTAAAGGCCTATCTAACCTATGCCTGCACAAAGGCATGACTTTATGGCTCAATAGCCTAAGCAATTAAATTACATTCAATTCAAATTTCAAATGAGGCTGCGCCTCTCTCTTCAACGCGCGATTTGAATTAGCTAATGTGGCTAGCTGGCTGGCTGGCTGATGTGAGATGATGCTCCTGCATCATACTCCTCAGCTACAAAATTCATGAGATCCTACTCATGATCTTTCCATCTCAACTGTGGAAATCCCCCTGGATCCCAAATAAACCTCTGGAGTTGTTCACCCGCTCCATCGCTCTGCTGCTGCTGCTGCTGCTACTGCTTCTCTTCTGCTCAGCTTCTCCTTGTTGGTAGTTCCTGCTGAATATAACATCAGCCTTCTGATGTCTTCTATCACTTCGTCCAGCTACTCCAGTGGCTGGCTCTGTTGATGCAGTCTCCTCAGCTGCAATTTTTTTTGGCACATGGGCAGATCACTGAAATCTCCCATGCTTTCTTCATCAGCTTCCAACTTCACCTGTTGGATGTGCATACCCTTCACTTTTACCCTCCTCTCTAGGGCTTCAATTTGATCATACAGATCAGCAAAGCAAAAGCTATCTGCCTCTTCTTCTTTTGCTGCAAACTCCCATGTTGCAGTCTTTTCAGTCTCCTAGCTGAAAATATTGAGCCATTCCTTAGAATGCTCATCATCCTCTTCTACTTCTTTTTCTATCAGCTTCAGTGCACAACTTCCTGGATGAATATGTTGAGCCATTCCTCAAAATTCTCATCTTCTTCTCCTGCTTGGGCAGCTTCAGATATCTACTCCAATTCTCCTTTGACAGTCTCAACTAGCTGTCCTTCTGTTGTTCTTGCATCTGCAACACAAATTTCTACCTCTCCTTGGGCAAGTGGTAGGAATACCTCGATTCCCCCAATCATCAAAAGATTCCTCAGATCCTCCTCCTTTGTCAGCTGCACCTGCTGATCCAAAATCATTTTTGAGATCATCTGCTTTGTCATCTCTTTTGGCTGATTCCAACTCATCGGCTCATCCCTACCCACCTAGCCATATGGGATCTGTTCACTACCCTCCTGGCAGTCTTCGAGATCCCACAATGACCTCATTTCATTGCCCAACTGGCAATGTGAAATTCCTTGGCCGTCCTCATGATAGTCCCTGAGATCTCGCAGTGATCTCAACTCCTTGCCCATTTGGCAAACTGGAATTTCTATTCTGCCCTCCTGACAGTTCTTGATATCTTCAACTGATTCCATTTCATTCTCTTCACTGAGAGTTTCCCCAATCTCTGGTTCACATAACTGAACCATCTCCTTAGGTCCGTCGAGGTTTTCAGCATACCTCAACCATCCTTTTAACAACCTATGCTCTCTTCTAGCCATCAAATCCTTGACTGGACATTTTTCTTTTGCCTTCCTCATGGGCCATTCATATACCCATCTCTGTTTGGTATTCTGCCACATCCGCAAATCAAGCTCTTCCATTCTTGCCCTGATATCAGCAAGTTCTTTCCCCCTTTCGGCTGTACTCATTAGCGCTGGGTTTTTTCTTCTAGCATACCTATGGCCTTCAGTAGTCATGGTGTTGTCTCTATCTGCTCTCCTAGCAAACCTGCTGCTATCACTCTGCATCCCGAGTGCTTCCAGCTTCATCCTCCACAGTCCACCCGACTGTCTATGGACTATTGCCTACCTGCGAAAAATCCTTACAGAGTCTTCCAACGCTCTATCCTCCTTCCTTTTTCTTCTCCCTCTGCTTGAAATATACAAACAAAGTTCTCGCTCTGATACCAAACTGATGTGTATCAGAGTGCTCCTTACCTCTTATGCCTCCCTCGCCTGAAATATACAGACAAGAATCAGGCTCTGATACCAAACTGACACCAGACGTCTACTACGTCCGCCCACAGTATCTCTCCTTCTGTCTCTCTAAGCCGAAGCAGCTCATTTGATTCCCTTTTGGAATCTCTGATGGAAACCCAATCCACAGGTTCTTCTATTTCTCCCTCACGACTCTTCTGCCTTCAACCGTGAATTCCCCGAATGTAATTTCGGGTTTCGGGGTTTTGTGATCTCTAATGTCAAGAGTCCCCTGTCCTCTTGAATCCCTAATCTCCGATGAGTCAATTCACCGATACGTGCCTTTACATGTTATCCCTCCTGGAAAAACTCCTGTCCCACGTGACCACTATCCCCATGACCATAGTCTTATCTCTTGTCGGGGTTTCGCGACCCAAGCGCTCAACCTTTCATCCTTTGGACCCCCGAAATACCGATATGCGAAATGTCGATATGGCGATTTCCCGGTCTTCTTTTCCCTTTTGCGATTTCGGACTTTGAAATGCCAAAATGCATGGACCTCTTGTCCACGGGATCCCCTATATCCCATTTCCTGATTCTTCGACATGACGTTAGCTAGGCCCACAACGTGGAGTTCCTGCCTTTTCGCATTTTCACCACTTGTGAAGTCGAAAGACTTCCTCTTCTAACCTCTGATGCTCGAATCCCCGATAGAGAGGATTTCGTGACACGCATCCGCTCCCAACCGAATGGCTCAGATCAAATCTCGCTAATTTGAGGTTTCCGATGTCAAACGACCATCCTCACGACCTCGAGATCCCTGATATCCCGAGTCTCGATATCCCGATGCCTTTCGGGACTTTTGCTTCTCTATTCACGAAGACTTAAACTTCACATCCCTCTGGTCAAATCCAATGGCTGACGGATATCTATGTGAGATTTGATGGCTGTCAGGTACTTGGATCAAGATCCAACGGTCTAGATCTATTCTTCTACGCACACTCTGGAGACTAAACTCTGTGCATCTTCACCCGATCCAATGGCTGACGGGTATCTGAGTGAGATCCGACGATTGACGATCTCCTCTTTTGTGTGCTCCTCCTACTCTCTCCTGGACGTGAAATATTCAGCGGTCCAGATTTCTTTCCTACTGATATGGCGGTTGTTGTGCTCTCTCCTGAGCTTGCACACTTCTTCCCAGTGCTTGCAAAAATTCCAAGTTCTCAAAGGCCTCGACCTTTGTCTTCCTTCTCTGCGAGCTCCTCAGCTTTAAGCCTCACCTGCGTTCTCCATGACGCTATTCCTCCTGATATTTATCCTTGAATCCCCAAGGGATTCTTTGACTTCTGCGCCTATGTAGAGTCTTCGTGCACACACAGTGCTATCTCTCATGAGCTTCTCAAATGCTCAGACCCCTAAGGGATTTTATCCTTCTTTCTTCTCCCACAGATGGAGAATGTAATGCCCTCCTGGCTATTTCTCTCTCAAGCAATCTCGTGCTAAGTCTACAGGGTGTTCAGCAACCCTGTGAAGATCCTTCAGTGGATTCTTCCTCTAAATTCCAGAACTCAAAGAGTTCTCTTCTCTTCTTTGTGCCTATATGCACCCTGTCTCAATTCCCACCTGGCAGAGTGCCAAGAATCCTCAGTGATTATGAATTCTTAAGAACTCATAGCAAATTTCTTCCTTTGTGCACTCCTTACACTAGCTCAATGCCCACCTGGCATAGTGTCAAGAATCCTCAATGATTCTGACTTCTTAAGAACTCACAACAGAGTTCTTTTCAATGCACCTCCGTGCATATGCTCAATGCCCACTTGGCAGAGCTTCATAGAACTCCTCAGAGCTTCTGTCTACAACTGTGTTTTTTTCCACAGCCTTGCCTCCAAGGTGTTCAGCAACCTTGAGGTCTTCCTTGAGTTGTTGATTCCATTTCTTGTGCCACATCACGTCTTTGTCTGAACCCACAGAATTCAGAAGTGCCTCAGTGCACTGGTATCCAAAGACCGCAGTACTCTGTCACGCCCTCCTGGCATGAAGCCACAAAGAAACTCAATCCTGAAAATCAAACACACTCCTGCAAATGCAAATCTACAACATACATCTACAACATATAAAGAACACTCACAGACATCCACATAACACAGAAATACATGCAGGAAAAACTGCTTCTGTTTATATTAAATGGAAAATGCATGTTTTTACAAGGTGTTCCTGAGCATGGCATGTAACAAGGTCTCGGCTCCTTCTTCTTCTCTCTACTCAAATATTCTCTTCTATCCTCGCCGACTTACTCCTCGCTGACTTACTATCAAGAGATACAATAGATATTTTTACATGAGGGGGCTCTTCGAGCTCTTCCCTCCAATCTACCTACCCTATTCAATTACATTGAATGGGCTGTCTAGTCCACTATCCAGATCTGGATCTCAGCCTTACAAAACATTAAAGGCCTATCTACCCTATGCCTGCACAAAGGCACGACTCTATGGCTCAACAACCTAAGCAATTAAATTACATTCAATTCAAATTTCAAATGAGGTTGCGCCTCTCTCTTCAACACGCGATTTGAATTCGCTAACGTGGTTGGCTGGTTGTCTGGCTGATGTGAGATGATTCTCTTGCATCAATATTCTATTTTTATGTTCCACCAATCTGCTACCTATAATGTTGTCGAATCGCCTAAGACTTATGGCACTGCTAATACTCAAATTTGCTACCCATTCTGTACATGTTCAAGTGAAGGTGTTGTGAATTGTGATGGTGCTACCGAAAGTTTGACAGGATACATAGACAGGTGCTACCAAAATTTTGCCAGGATATACAGGAGGGCACTATCGAACTTCTGGCAGAAACCGAATTCTACACAGAGACACACCAGGATGGAACTACCAAAATTCACTGTCGAAATTTTGGCAAAGACTAAATTTTTCACAGAAGACACGAAGGCTTGGTGTTACCTTTTCTACTTGCCTATTTTTGAGGTTGCGCTATAGTTTCACATGAAATTTGGTAAAGGCACTACTTAGAGCACTACCAAATGATGCTACCAACAGATACCAGGAATCAAGGAGAGTCGAGCTAGCATTTTTATGAATAGATGATGATGGGGAGAATTGTAGAGACAACAATTTTCAGCTTGATAACATCCACATGCCCTTGAAGGACACTTGGAAAACAAGGAGTTGTGCACCAAAGGGGGATCAATTCAGTTCAAATATTGGTTTGATCAGTGACCAACATTTTCCCATTTTATAGCATAAGTTGTTAGTTAAGTTGTTATATGAAATAACTTCTTAGATATTTTCATGGGAAGAAGGCCAACTCGCACCCCCAGTTGTTGCCTCCTTTTTTGTTATAAATAGATAGATGAAATTCTTTAGCAGGTTCAAATGGTTGAGCTAGGATCCCTTATACTGTAATATTTTGATGAAGTTACTGTGAATTGGTTATGTACTTGATTTGAGACATCTTGGTTAATAGAAATCATCTTCTTATTCCAGCTTATTTTCTTATGATGCTGAAGTGTTCAGGCTTTGAATGATTCACATGAATTGTTGTGGTGATATTATGATGTATGTTTGATTATAATATTATTATGATGTTTCTTTAGTGTCCTTAAACTTTTAACTCAAGAAGATCTTGTGTTAAGAGTTTTTCTTCCTTAGGTTTTCTACGGACCTGATGTTTACAACAACCTCTACATTCCTCTCACTGAAGTCTTCCCTCTGTTCACATTTACTCCCACTTATTGATTGAAGTTAGCCAATACCTTGATTTCCCGTGCATGCTAGCCCTAATTTCTGAGTTGGAGCATTATCATCTTGAGTCTTATCCATTTGTCCCCTCAAAAAACTCTTTTTCATTTACATATAACCTGATGGGTATTGGGCTTGCCTTCCATGCAATCTGAAGGTGATTCCTAGTGCTAACATTCTTGGCGCCGTTGCCGGGGAATGATTTGAAGATATTTCCATGGGATTGAACGACAATGCATACTAGTTCTGAAGGTGCATTAGAACTTAGTATATTGAAGATTGCAACTTGCACTTGGCGACTCCATTGTTTCAAGTCTGGCACCTAAAGGTAGACACATGAGATCAAATCCATAGCTACCTTTGGTTCCACCTGAGGCTGACCCAGAGAAGGGAAAATCTTCTGGTCAGTTTTTCTGCTACTACTACAAGTGCTTCTGGTCAGTTGTATGATTCGACTCTTAATACTCTAGTTTTTATGTCAAGTAATCCCTCTTTACCTTCTACTGAAGTATCTAAGAACCTTGATTTTCAAAAATTTCCTATTGAATACTCCTCTCTTTACACTTATTTGAAAGAATAAATATTTGAAATTCTTTCTTCCCCTAACATTGTAAAGTGGTTTAGTCTTGAGAGTCTTGAAGATTATCCTACTTTAGGCTTTGATACCCCTCCTCCTGTTAAAATTTTTGTTGCCAAATAAAAGGAAACCTCATCCCGTTTACAGACTTTACCATCTTCTTCCAAGACTCAGCCTTCTGCTATGAAAACTAAAATTTCCCCTTCATACATTCCTTGTTCTCCTAAACTGCACACAGTCAAGTTCCCTTCTCCTCCTTGTTCACCAAGAGTTCAAAATCCGATGGTAGGTGCTAACCCCCCTGCAAATAGGATGAATTCCATAGTGGTTTTAATATATGCCCCTCTTGTCTAACCTCATCTAATTAATTCTCTTCCTCCTGGAGATTATTTAAAATACATGCCCAAATTCATGGGAGAAGAAGATATAACCCCTAAAGAACATCTTGTTTCCTTCTACAGTTATGCAGACAATAAAAAAATTGAAAATGAGGATGTGTGGATGAGAGTCTTTGTGCAAATCCTTTTTGGTGAGGCTAGGAAGTGGTTTATGGGTTTGGCCCCTGGATTCATTACTGGCATTGAGGCACTAGACAGGGCCTTTTTGAGGCACTGGGGGGGACAAAAAGGACTTCTTGTACTAAATAATTGAATTTGGATCCCTAAAAAGGAAAGAGGGAGAGTTTGTCTCTAACTTCTCTAAAAGATTCAACAAAATGTACAATAATATTCCCGATGAGATAAAACCCACATAAACCTTTGCAAAAATCACTTATGCCGGTGCCTTTGACCCCGCGTTTTTCCTTCTACTGAGAGAAAAAAGATCGACCTCCTTATCCCATATGCAAGATGCAACCTTGGAGGTAGAATCCAACATAGTGGAATTTGATAAAATCAGGGGAAAAAATGATAGAGATAGGAGAAAAAATAGAGCTAAAGCTTCAACTTCTGACTCCCCTATTGTCCACTCTCAAGTAGATGAACTTACCAAATTAGTAAAATCCCTTTCTACTGAGATTGAGAAGTTAAAAATGGAAGGAAAATAGACCTACATAAATACTTAAAATACTGATAACAAAGGTAACTTTAGGAGACCAAATAATGCTCCCCAGATCCTTCCCAGAGATCATAGAAATAGAGAGAGAGATGATCAAAAGGTGCAAACTCCCTTATAGAACAACCTGGTTGTTTATGAAGAAGGAGAGGAGGAAGAAGTTGATTCTGAGATTAATTTATTAGGTGACACATCCCCATCCCCTCACTTTACTCAACATGCATATGAGAAATCCTTGATGGATATTCAAATAAATGAATTAAGTAAGGGAGAGAAAGGAAAAGAAAGTCCTAATAGATATAATCTGATATCTAAAAAGAATGAGGAAACAACTGATGCTTCTAATCATCCTACTCAAAAAGAAAATTCTGCCAAGGCTGTTACAGTTAACAGTAAGGAAAAAGACACTCAAAGTCCCCAAGTTCTAGTCAGAAATCCTACCCCTAAAACCAAAGAGATCCTAAAGTCTTCATATTCCTTCAACTTTGAGAATGAGATCCAAAAAATCAAGATCCCTGTACCTTTTTTGGAATTGATAAAAAATGAAGAATTTAAAAAATATCTCTCCAAAATGTTATAACCTGAAGCCTCTTCAAGTTCCATTGATTCAGTAAATCTGCAAGATGAAAAACCAACAGTTATCTTGGGCGCATTGATAGAATATAGAGATGATTCGTCCCCTCCTTTCTATACATCATTGGATATTCATGATAAGGTGCTCCATAATTGTTTGATGGATTTAGGGGCATCCCACAATCTCATGCCAAAAACTGTTATGGATGAACTTGGGTTAGAAATCAAAAATACCTACCATGACTTATATTCTTTTGACTCCAGGAAAGTGAAGTGTCTTGGAGTCATTAAGGATCTGGTTGTGACCTTATTTCAACTGACCATGAAAAGCGTAGTCATGGATATCGTGGTGGCTGATGGTCACCCCAAGTTCAGCATGCTCCTGTCAAGATCTTGGATACAAATACTTGGGGGAACCTTGTAGATGGATCTCTCATATTCTACCATTCCTATGTTTGGGGGGGATCATAGAAGACTTTACAGGGAATCTCAGTTGACCTACATTATTAGTGATGAAGCAAACCCCACAAATCATCCTATTTTTTCTCTTGATACTGATTTGGGATCCAACATCTTGAAACTCATCGATACCCCTGAAACCCCTCTTGAAATCAGAAAACAATTTGTTACCTTTTGCGAAGATTCCCCTTGAACCACTTCTATTTGGAAGATGTTCTTTGATGGATCCTCTTCTAGGGAAGGTACTGGTGCTGGAGTGGTATTTGTTTCACCTGCTCAAGAGACTATATTTCTATCATACAAGCTAGAATTTGAAACTACTAATAATGTGGCAGAATATGAAGCTCTTGTCTTAGGATTGAGGGCTGCTAAAGACATGGGGATAGAAGAGCTATCAGTATTTGGGGATGCTAAATTGATCGTCTATCAGATAAAAAAATATTTACCAGACTAAGCACCCTAATCTCAAGTCTTATAGAAATGAAGTGTGGGACTTGGTGGATAGTTTTTTCTCAACTTTTAACATTTCATTTATTCCTAGAGAAGAGAATACCATGGCTGATTCTTTGGCTATATCAACAAGAAATTTCAAAGTCCCCTTACCACATAAACCCAATTATGATGTAGAATTCAAATACAAGCCTTCTATACCGGACAATGTCAAATATTGGAAGGTGTTTGGATATGATCTAGAACTGAAAAAAATACTCGAGACTGTTGATGACTTTTCTGCATTACACATTGATCAAGATCATGATTATGAAATTAATCCTCATGATGATGTTTTTCTTAATAAAATTTCTAATCATCATATTGTGCAGCTACCTAGAAACCACATTCCAAAACGACTAGTTCCTTTGGAAATATTATTTGACGGAAATTATGTGGCAGTAAAGGGGAAAGTGTCCACTGATGATGTTGATATAACCGAGTGCAATTTGGGCACAAAAAAGGATCCAAAATATGTCAAGTTGTCAAGAAGCCTATCAAGAGAGAAGAGGGTAGAATATACTAAGTTGTTAAAGGAATTTTATGATGTATTCTATTGGACTTATGAAGATCTCAGAACTTATGACACCAACATTATAGAGCACAAGGTCCCATTAAAGGAAGAGACCAAACCCTTCAAGAAAAAGTTGAGGCAAATAAATCCTATGTTGCTGCCTATCATGGAGAAAGAGGTGAAAAATCTTTTATATGCTAAAATTATTATTCCTTTGAGGTATTCTGAATGGGTGGCCAACTTGGTCCGAGTGAGGAAAAATAATGGAGAAATCAGACTTTGTGTTGATTTCCGAAATCTGAACAGAAGTTCTAAAAAGGATAATTACCCTTTGCCCAATATGGAGCACATATTACAGAGGGTGACGGGTGCAACCAGGATGTCCATGATTAATTTTTTTTTTGGCTATGATTAGATCTTTGTTTTTCCATAAGATAGATAGAATACGACCTTTACCATTCCTTGGGGTACATTCATGTATGCTAAGATGCCCTTTGGTTGGATGAACGTAGGGGTGACCTTTTAGCGAGCTATGGACATAGCATTTATTGGAGAGAAGTACAAGTTTTTTGTTATCTATTTAGATGACATAACAATTTTCTCTCAATCTGATAAAGAGCACTATGATCATTTAAAAAAGGTTTTCTTGAAATGCAGAAAATTTGGTCTCTCTTTGAATCCAAAAAAATCATTGTCTGCCATGAAGGGGGGTAAATTATTGGGGCATATTGTGCCAGCTGAAGGGGTAAGGATTGATTCTAGCAGGGTTGAAGCTATCCAAACCTTGTCACTTTCTATATCCAAAAGGGAGGTTCAATCCTTTTTGGGAAAAACCAATTTTTTGAGAAGGTTTGTTTCAAATTTTGATAAGTTGGTCAAATATATCACAACCATGTTGAGAAAAGGTAATGAAATCAAATGGACTGCTGAGTCTCGTAATTCTTTTGATCAGATAAAGAAATCCTTGATTGAAGCCCCGGTCCTTATCATCCCAGACTACTCCAAGGATTTTCTTATTTTTTCTTTCACTTCATTTGATATAGTAGCAGTTGTTTTATTGCAAAAGAATGTTGAAGGCTTAGAGCAACGCATTGCTTTTTTCAGCAAGGCATTAAGAGATGTTGAATTAAAATATGACATCATGGATAAGTAGGCCTAGGCATTGTTTAAAGCTCTCAAGTCTTTTAGAGTTTATGTGTTTCACTCAAGCATCATTTCTTATGTCCCATCAGCTTCTGTAAAGGATATTCTTATTCAACCTGATATAGACGGAAAAAGGAGCAAGTGGATTGCTAAAATCATTGAATTTGATCTTGAGATTAAGCCTACCAAATTGGTTAAAGGCCAAGGTTTAGCCAAGATGTTGGTTGAATCAAATTTCTTAGCCTTGGGGGTACATTTCATCAACACATGCTTAGAAAATCAACAGGATGAATTAACTGACAAAGGTTCTCAAGTCACCCCTACATTGGCAGATTGTAGCTGGTAGAAGGACATTATATTTTTCCTACAGAAATAACATCCTCCGGATGGTATGGAAAAGAACAAGGTGAGAGCCCTAAAACTCAATTCAATCAAATATTTCCTTATTGATCAAGTCTTGTATTGGAAAGACCCATTGGGAGTGATTTTGAGATGCCTAGACCCACAAGAAGCCCAAAAGATTCTGTATGATTTTCATGACATTTTATGTGGGGGGCATCATTTTTGGAGAACCAAGACACACAAGATTCTCAGGGCTGGTTACTTCTGGCCTAGTCTATTCACCAATGTTTGTGCCAAGATCAGAGCATGTGTTAAGTGTCAGAAATTCTCTGGAAAGCAACAGCTCAAGTCATTGCCATTAAAACTTGTGGCAGCTTTGGGACCCTTTTAGCAGTGGGGCCTAGATTTTATTGGGGAAATTCATCCTGCTTCTAGTGGTCAACATAGATGGATCTTGACTACTACAAATTACTTTACTAAGTGGATAGAAGCTATCCCTACAAGGAATGCTTCCCACAAAGTGATCATAGGTTTCCTTGAGGACATTATGGAAAAGTTTGGGTGTCCGGACATAATTGTTACTGATAATGTTGCATCTTTCAAGGCTGAACCATTGATTCAGTTCTACAAATAGTTTGGAATCACATTGGTTCACTCTACCCCTTACTACCCCCAAGGGAATGGGATTGCATATTCCTCTAACAAAATCCTTATAAATATCATTAAAAAGCTGTTAGAGGAAAACAAAAAAGCATGGGACTCGAAACTTAATTTTTCTTTGTGGGCTGATAGAGTGACAACAAAGAGGTCCCTGGGCCTTTCTCCTTTCCAGCTGGTGTATGGATTTGAGGTCATTTTTCCTTCTCATCTTTCCTTGCCGGTGGAAAAATTCTTCCAGGATTACCAAGGGGAGATGTATCATATGATCAGAAGGATTCAACAACTGGTTGAAGTGCAGTAGACTTGATATAAACTTATATATAAAGCACATGATCATCAACAAAATATTAAGCAGGCTTTTGACAGGAAAGTGAATAAAGAGGATTTTCAAATGGGCGATCTAGTGCTCAAGTGGGATGCACCAAAGCAAGATAAAGGCAAGCACGGTAAATTTGAAGTTCTATGGATCGATCCCTTCAAAATTTCTGAGGTTTTCTCTAATAACACTTTCAAGTTGCAGAATATGGAGGATGAAGAAGTTTTTGGTGGCCCTGTCAATGGGCATTTTCTGAAAAAGTACTTTGCTTGAGCCATGAGTGGCTTTTCATGCCATTGAAATTATCATCTTTATTTTATTTTTGTTTTAATAACTAACCCCATATCCCTAGGATAAGGCACTGAATCTACTCATTCTTAGCAACCCGTAGGTGGCATGCCATCCCCTGTGGAGCCAATGTTATCACACTAAGTTGCCTTGGGCCTTTAGCCTTTAGTTTCATATTTTCCTAAGCCTTTAGATTTAGATTTTTTTATTTATCCTTTTAAGATTTTGTTTGTTTAGGCCCCCTTGATAAATAAAGTGTTGAGTCATGACTTATGTTTTGATCCTCATACAAATTTTGGACTTAGGACTATTTTTTTCATGACTTATCTTTGATTCCCTTCATGACTTGTCACTAGGATCGACTCACCCCACAAACAACTTGATTTGACATGCCATTTTCCTCACTCATTCCCTCGTATCCCTACCTTGTTGTCCTTTTTCTTACTATCCAATAATTTTTTGAAATGAAGCGTTGCCAACTCATCAGGAGTTTCCGTAGCGCACTTCCTGTCCATCATTTTCTACCATGATTTATGATTACAATGATGATGTAATCTCTTCCTTGTTTTCAGCACCAAAGGTGGTTAAAATATTCTTTCAATATCCTATATTTATGAGCTCTAATAACGGTTTTTGAATTTAAAAAAAAAAAAACTCAAAGTGTTGTGCTGCGCAAATTACCACTTCCGACTAGTTGGCAGCAGTGCTACCAAATCCGATGCTGAGGTGGATTCAGAGGTCGATTTTATCATGACTTCTTCCTGAGATCTTTATGATGCCTTGAACTAAAATTTATTCCATAGTTATTGTTTTCTTCCTCTTCACATCAATTTCAAGGAGAATTAGTGCTCAAAATTTTGGTTATCGGGCATGCATAGTTGGAGGAGATCTTTCCTCACGCCATCCTATCAGTTTCGTCCCTCCTTTCAAACTTTTAGATCTCATTACCTGCTTATCGAGTTTGATATATCTTCCCATCATTACCACTGAGATCACAGTATCCAAACATATGCTATCCTCTGCATGCATGGTGTGCTACCTAGAGACGCTACTCAAGCTACACTTTTTCTCCCCTGCCTCCTTTGATAGTTGAGTTGGGTAATTTAAACCCAGTTTCCAAGACTATTACAGGGTATTTTTTCATCATATTTTTCTCAGTGTTTCATATTTGCACATATTTAGGGAGGGATTTCTATATCCAGTTCTAGCTAGCTAGCAACCGGTCTGGTTTAAGGGAAATTCTTGTAAAGGGGCAGCCTTGTCCATTTGAGCTTTGACTTTTTAATCCTCCTGGTTATCACCACCCCATATCCCTAAAATATCTTATTCTAGAATATGGAGACTCCTCAGATGAAGAAGTCACACAAGGGAGGTAAGGTGGTTAGAATTGAGCCTGTATACATGCATCTATTCGAGGCAGGGCCCATGGACAAAGAAGTTTTTCAAAGGGTGGGATTCCTCTCTTTCTGCCAAAATATGCAAAGAGGTCATCCTGAGGTGATAATGTAGTTTGCCTTAAATTTTCATGGCCTTAAGACCAAGGTAGGGGACCTATAATTTGAGGTGTCTGAGACCTTTATTTCAGCTGCTACAGGAATCCCTATCACAAGTGAGAGATGGTTTAAAGCCATGGCCTTATATGCAGCCTATGCCAAAGATTTCCTTAAGCCTGGACATCAAGATGATAATATGACTAAAGGTGTGCCAAGGAATCATTTGATTGAGCAGTTCGACAAGATATTGAGGATCATTCAGAGGTACTTTACGTGTGAAGGGAGTTTCAATACACTATACCAGTACCATATAAGGCTTCTATTGCATTTCACTGGAAAATTTGAAATGAACATTCCCTACTATTTTCTAAGGAGCATAGGCAAGATGTCAGACAGGGTTCAATCCAAATCTAAGGTTGTGGATACTAGCATATTTCACTCTAGATTTATTAGAATGTTGGTTTATGACGAGATGGGTAAGAAGGATATCTCATGGGAACATTTTCTTTATTTCTTCTCACTTTAGGTTTCATATAGCAACTACTCCTCAGTCACAGATAGCAAGCCCTTTACCATCCACCAGTGTTGCTAAAGCAGGTACTAGCAAGAAGAGAAAGAGTGGAGTTTATGTTCAATATCAAGAGGCCATCAAGAAGGTTTCAGGAACTGAGGAGGAGGCTTGCCATTCTCCACAGAGAGATCTTTCACCCCCTCCTCAGCCAGAGTTAGAAGAAGCCCCTTCTTCTACTAAAACTACAACAAAGAAAGGGAAGAAGCTACACTTCTCCTCATATCCTTCAACATCTAACATCAAGGTCAAAAATCCTTTCAAAAGAGCATCAACTCCTAAAGAGGTTGTTGAAGAATAGTCCCTACCAAAAGTCTCTATCCTACAAAAGAAGAAAGATAAGGGCCAAGGCATTAGAAATCTTGTGGAGAAGAAAGAAGAAATCCCTGTATAGAAGAAGAAATATAAAGGCAAAGGCATCAAGAATCCTCATGAGATATACAAAGTAATCCCCATGCGAAGGAAGAGGAAACCATGAAAAATCTTGTTGAGATTGTTCACATCACTAGTCCACCTGGAAGCCAGATGTTCAAAAGACTAATCAGGCAACTTAGGGATGCTAGGAAGGAGGTGGCTCATTTGAAAGAAAATGCCATGACTAACAGAGTTAATATGAAAGAAATCATGGCTGGCTACAGCCACACTCTTGACCTAGCAAGGTTTGCAGCAAGAAAGGCCCATCCTCTCCATAGGAAACTCAAAAAACTTTATAGGTAGAATAGAGACTTTCAGTCTCAGAACAGAAGGCTCAAAGAAGAGTTGCAACATTTCCAAGATGAAATGACTCAAAGAAACTTGCAGGTATTGGTTGAAGCTACTATTGAAAAGGAGAAACCAACAACCAAGGAGAGCATAGCTCTAGTGAAGAAGCTTGCCACTGCTAAAGGGAAGAATCCTATTGTGCTAAAGGGAAGTCCTCCTTCTCCGAGATGGAGTGTCAGGTTAATGAATTAACTGGTGAAAGGTGAGCTCCATTTTTGAAGATGACCCCTTTTTGCAAATATAATCAATTGAGGAAACACTACATCTGCCACCTATACAGGCTATACAGACTTCTAATACTTATTGTTCAGAGTTTTGGGCTTTCACAAAGAATTAATCCCTTCAAAAATAGTAGCACAGGCATTCCGTAGCGCTATGACACTATGGAATATCTTATTTTGATGTTCCACCAGTCTATTACCTATAACGCTACAGAATCGCCTAAGACTAATGGCGTTGATAATACTCGAATTTGCTACCCATTATGCACATGTTCAAGTGAAGGTGTTGTGAATTGTGATGGTACTGAAATTTTGATAGGATACACAGATGAGCGCTACTGAAATTTTGACAGGATATACAGGAGGGCACTACTGAAATTTTGGAAGAAACTGAATTCTACACAGAGACACACTGGGATGGAGCTACCAAAATTTTGGCAGAGAGTGAATTTTGCACAAAAGACATGAAGGCTTGGTGCTACCTTTTATACTTTCCTATTTTTGAGGTTGCGCTATAGTTTCACATGAAATTTGGTAAAGGCACTAAAAAGTGTGCCACCAAATGATGCTAGCAATAGATACCAGGAATCAAGGAGAGTCGAAATATCATATTTATGAATAGATGATGATGAGGAGAATTGTCGAGACAACAACTGTTAGCGTGATAACATCCACATGCCCCTGAAGGACACTTGGCAAGTAAGGAGTTGTGCACCAAAGGGGGATCAAATCATTTCAAAGATTGGCTGGATTAGTGACCAACATTTTCCCATTTTATAGCATAAGTTGTTAGTTAAGTTGTTAGATGAAATAACTTCTTAGAGATTTTCATGGGAAGAAGGCCAACTCACACCCCCAGTTGTTGCCTCATTTTTTGTTATAAATAGATAGATGAAATGATTTAGTAGGTTCAAATGGTTGAGCTAGGCTCCCTTATACTGTAATATTTTGATGAAGTTACTGTGAACTGGTTATGTAATTGATTTGAGACATCTTGGTTAATAGAAATCAGCTTCTTATTCCAACTTATTTGCTTCTGATGCTAAAGTGTTCATGTTTTGAATGATTCACATGAATTGTTGTGGTGATATTATGATGTATGTTTGATTATAATATTATTATGATGTTTATTTAGTGTCCTTAAACTTTGAACTCAAGAATATATTGTGTTAAGAGTTTTTCTTCCCTAGGTTGTCTGTAGGACTGATGTTTACAACAACTGTTGATTAAGGTTGGTTGTCATTGATGTCAACCCTTGAAGAAATCCCTGTAGCACAAAGGTTTGGGTAATTGACCCAGGATTTTTTTATGTAAATATGACTCATTATTTTCTTGTCATGGCTGATAAGAAGTAAATATGGATGAACTCCAAAGTGGTCCCCTTATGGTGAAAGCCCTCATGGCAAGACGCTTTGTGGAGTAAGAGAACCCATGATTAATTGTGGAATAATGAGATGAAGGAAAATGAATTTTTCAGGTAAATTATACTATATGGATAGTTCTTGTCATTCCATTTCTGGTGGTATGTGGAACGTCACATAACTCCTCACGGTTAGAGAGTTATGGCCATGAGAAGTTGGAGACCCCAGGTTTGGGTAATGAACCCAAGTTTGTTTGATGAATAATGGTATGAGTTATCATATATTTTCAGATAATACTATTCTATATGGATATTACATGTCATTCCATTTCTGGTGGTATGTGGAATGTCACATAACTCCTCACGGTTTGAGATTTATGGCCTTACGAAGTTGGAGGACCCTCATATGTCATCTAGAAGCC
>ML789795.1:318564-341554 GCA_009831015.1 Picea engelmannii
ATGCACTTGTTTATGGTACAGGTTGATTACAGGTTATTTGGTATAGGTTGGTGCATGGTTGATGCACTTGTTTATGGTATAGGTTGAGGTACAGGTTGAAGCATCGTTCAGATTTATTGGTACAGGTTTGCAGTGGTATATCTCACAGTGACATGTTGACAGTGGTTCCATCATTCTGCTTCTACTTCAGGGCGGTTGGATGGGGAAAGGACAGGTGGTTGTAGTTGGAGAACATAGGGGGTTGTAGCTAGAGAATTAGGGAGTTGGAGCTTCCCTCAGGTTGTAGCCTGAGAAACTAGGGGGTTGGAGCCTCCTTCCAGTTGCAGCGGGAAAACAAAGGAAATTGGTGCTTCCAATGAATGTAATTCTTCAAGACATATAAGAAAAAAAATTATGTGGTTTTCTCCCGATTTGGGTTTCCACGTAAAACACTGGTGTACTGTGTAAGTGTATGTTTGTTCATTTGTTCATTGCTTATTTACTTTTCAGTTATTGGATGATAATGCTTCATTGATATAACACTTGGATTATATGGTTAAAAATGATTAAATTGCTTTATTATTGATTCACCCCCCCTCTCAGTAATCCAACAACAACCTCTACATTCCTCTCACTGAAGCCTTCCCTTTTTTCACATTTACTCCCACTTACTGATTGAAGTTATCCAAGACCTTTATTGGAGCATTATCATCTTGAGTCTTATCCATTTGACCCCTCAAAAAACTCTTTTTCATTTACATATAAATTGATGGGTACTAGGCTTGCCTTCCATGCAATCTGAAGGTGATTCCTAGTGCTAACAAGACGTACTTGTAAACTTAATTGTAATGTAAAGGGTACAGGTCAGCCCCACCTTAATGTGATTAGTAATTAATGTAAAAGATAATTAATTTGGTTGATATTAATTATATTATAAGCTAGTGAGGTCGGCCCTGTTGTGCCAATAGACACTTATGTTGACAAGTTTAGTTTATTATAAGTAAAGGTAGATTCCCCATTGTGGAATCATATCTCTCATATAAGTTTGGAAATTTCAGCAAGTACATCTCCTTGGGAAAAGTGCACACCTCTCTTGTGCGCTAGACTTCTAGGGTTTGAGAACCCTCTTGTGTGATAGGTATTATTGGTGGTGAAGGTATTTATCTTGAAGAATATAGCAAAGGATTTGGTTGGGTTTTCTTCCCTTGTTGAGAAGGGTTTCCCAGGATACTTCTTGTGCTCTTGTGCATGGTGTTTCTTCTTGTGATCTTGGTTGTTGCAACATTATTGTTTATGGTTAAGACAAACGAAAAATTGGAATAAAATACATGCTTAACCTATATTATTGAAAAATAAACATGATATCAGAGCATAGGTCTTGAATATCCCATTGCACAAACACTTTACATCCATTCTCTCACTTCTGTAGAAACCGTACGACCCTCCTAGGGTTTCCAAAAATTTTGTATGACCTACTCTTCTGAAGGTTTTCAGCACTTAAAACTTAGACACTGGGGGAAAAAAGGACATAGGTGTGTATGGTCTCCTTCAACACACCTCCAAAAAGTCTCAGATTGCATTTCCGAGCATTTTGACTTTTTGGCCCTAGGGTTTCGCCAATTTTTGCAGAAAAGTTCAGAATTACATTTCTGCAACTTCTTGAAGAAGATTTTCAACTTACCAGGACTATAATATTTCTCAGGGATTATTGTTGGCATTCATAATCCCAACAAAACCTAAAGGTATTAGCCTAGACCCTAGACTAGCTGTTAGGTTTTCTAGTCTAGTTGACAAGGGTTTGTGAAGATGAGAAAAATCATGATGGGAGGCAAGCTTGATGATTCAACTAAAATCAGTTCCAAGTAGACAATACCTCAAATATATGAAGAAATCAACATCTCAACACTCTCAGGTATGGTTCCTACCAATGATAATACTTGGTTAATTGATAGTGGTGCCTCCAGGCACATGACCGGTCTTAGAAATCATCTAACACATTTCATTGAGAAAGAGACACATATACATGTTGTTCTTGGAGATGATGCCAGATATAATGTGAGAGGAGTTGGAACTTCTACCTTCCAACTAGATTCAGATATGAAAATTAAATTAGAAGAAGTACTATATGTACCCATAATGAAGAGAAACCTTCTCTCTATTTCGGATTTGGAAGACAAAGGCTACAAGATTACTTTCTCAGAAGGAAGATTTCTTGCATGGCACAAAGACTCCCATATAAGTTCTTCCAAGGTAATTGGTGTTTGAGAAAAAAACTTGTACATATTGACCATCAAACCAGTCCAAGCCTTATTACATGACACTATCCACTTGAGTGAGTTATGGCATAGAATACTTTCTCACATTCACTATAGAGCTCTTCCATCTCTAGGGAAAATGGTAATAGGTCTACCAGAGATACATATTCAACATAAAGGTGTTTGCAAAGGTTGTTCCCTTGGAAAAAATGTTAAAGGATCCTTTCCAAGCAGTGACAATAGATACAAGGAAATATTGGACTTGATACATTCATACATATGTGGACCAATGATTGTTGCATATCTAAATGGGTACTTATACTATGTACTCTTCATAGATGATCACTCCAGAAAAACTTGGATTTACTTTCTAAAGAACAAGGATGGATTCCTTGCAAAATTTAAATAATTCGAAGCTCAAATTGAGAACCAGACCGGAAGAAAAATCAAAATATTAAGATCAAATAATGGAGGAGAATACACCTCCAAATAATTCAACAATTTTTGTATTGAAGCAAGAATTAAGAGGGAGTTCATAGTTCCTTACAACCCTCAACAAAATGGGGTTGTTGAAAGGAAAAAAATAACTATCATCGAGGAAACTAAAAAAATGATGCATGATTAAAGTCTACCTATGACTCTATGGGTAGAAGAATGTATGACAACAGTATATGTTCAAAACTAAAGTCCTCATCAGATCCTGAAGAACATTACCCCGGAATAAGACTTCACCAAAGTGAAGCCTAAGATCGGACACTTCAGAATATTTGGATGTCCAGTATATCTTCATGTACACAAAGAAAAGAGATAAAAACTAGAACCTTCAAGAAGAAATGGCACATTTGTAGGATACAGTGAATCCTCAAAATCATATCGAATCTACATTCCAGGTCAGAGACAAATTGAAGTAAATAGAGATGTTACTTTTGAAGAAGAAGTAGCCTTCCAGAAATCCAGAGAAGCTCAGATGGAAATTGATAGTGAAACAATATATTATCCCCCTTGAGTAGTTAATAGGGAGACATATATTATTCCATATTATCTAATTATCTCTAGTTGATGCAGTTGCTCCAAGAAGCACACCTAGAGAAATTATAGTTGGACATAAAAAGCATGCTTGGGCCCGACAAACTCTACAAGAAGAAGAAGGGAATAAATCCCCGCAAGGAAAAACCAGATAAAGAAAGAGACCAAAGAGATTCTCAATCTACCTTTCGTCCATGACCCACATTATTGATTCAGAGCCATCTTGTCATGGAGAAGCTTCAGGTGAACAAGTATGGAAAGATTCCATGACTGAAGAATACCAATCTATATTAAAAAATGATGTATGGGATGTTGTTCCAAGACCAGAGGGAAAGACTGTAGTGACTTCCAAATGGATTTACAAAATCAAGCATGCTTCCAATGGAAGCATCGAAAAATACAAAGTAAGATTTGTGGCCAGAGGGTTTTCACAAGTAGAGGGAGTTGACTATGAAGAGACTTTTGCAGCAATATCTTGATACACCTCCATCCGATCTATCATTGCACTAGCTACTTCCATGGGTTGGAAGCTACATCAGATAGACATAAAAACAAACTTTCTCAATGGCGAGATTGAGGAAGAATTTTATATTGAACAACTAGAAGGATTCATTTTACACAACGAAATATCTCATGTATGCAGGTTGAAGAAATCCCTATATGGCCTAAAGAAAGAACCACGTGCTTGGTATGAGAAAATGGATGGATTTTTGATGAGTTTAGGATTCAAAAAAAGTGTTGTTGATCCAAACTTATACTATCATATTGATGGCAATGAGTTTTTTATTTTGGTCCTATATGTGGATGACCTTTTTACTCACTGGTTCAGAGAGACTCATTTCTGAATGCAAACAAGCATTAACTGAAAAAAATTAAATGAAGGATTTGGGATTAATGCACTACTTCTTGGGACTATAAGTATGGAAGAGAACATATGAGATTTTCCCGAGTCAAAGAAAATATATTATGGAGATACTGAAAAATTTCCGCATGACATAATTCAAATCCATGCCCACTCCAATAGTAATGGATTTGAAGAAAATGAGTGATATTGATTCAGGAGATGTAGTTCCACACTTATATCGACAATTTATTGGATCTCTGATGTATTTGGTTAACACCAAACCAGACATTTTCTATGCAGTAAATTTGCTTAGCCATTTTATGAGCCAACCGAGACATACACACTGGATAGATGCAAAACATGTATTGAGATAATTACGAGGCACAATTGATTATGTAATAATATATGCATCTAGCGTGGACTTGAAACTGCAAGGATATGACGATGCAGATTGGGTAGGAAGCACTACAGACAGAAAAAGCACCTCCGGTTGTTGCTTCACTTTAGGGTCTACCATGATTTCCTAGTGCAGTAGGAAACAAAGCTCCATAGCATTGAGCACCATAGAGGCAGAGTACATTTCATTGAGTGTGGCATTTCGTGAAGTAGTGTGGCTTCACAAACTTTTGACTGACTTGTTCAATCATGAGATGGATCCTACCACTATTCATTGTGATAACCAAAGTTGTGTAAATCTCTCTAGGAACCTGATGTTTCATTACAGATCGAAACACATTGAAATAAAGTACCACTATATCATAGACATGGTGCAGAGGAAAATAGAACATGTGCAGTATCTTCCTACCCATGAATAGATCACAATTATCTTCACCAAACCACTTTCCAAGAAAAAGTTTGAGTATTTCTGAGAGGAACTTGGCCTGGTGGAAATTGCCTCCCTAGCTGAGAGGGAGTGTTGATGATTGTAGCTATGTGAGACATTCTCCAGCTTAAAAACCTATGAGATGTGGATCATTATAGTTATGTGAAGACTTTCTCTAGCTTACAAACCTAAGATAAATCCCCTCGGAAGGGTGTGCGGTTCCTATATCAGATAGAACTAGAATGTAGAGATGACCTCCTTCGTACAGAGAGTTGAGAAGAACTCCATATTAACACAGTGAGAAAAATGATCTGAAGAGTTGGACATACTTGTGGCTGAGCACAAGGTGAATGTGTGAAATCCAAAAGTTCTATGTGAATATTCATGAGAACATAAACAAAAATGATGTATTAGCCTCCTCTGAGATGAAGAGTTGATGAGAAACTCCCGATGACTCTCCTGTGTAATGCAGTGGGAAATAATATATGTTGAGTGGACGTGCTTGTGGACGAGAACAAGTGAACATGTGAAGAAGTGGTTCTTTTGTGTAATGTAGTTGGCCAGAGATATGGACATCCCTATGTATGTTCCCCTAGTGTATGAGCACTAGTGGGTGTATAAGATCCCTTGCTATATTTTTCAAGAGTCATACCTACCTGTAACCCTAATTGTAATGTAAAGGGTACAGGTCGGCCCCACCTTAATGTGATTAGTAATGAATTTAAAAGATAATTAATCTCATTGATATTAATTATATTATAAGCTAGTGAGGTCGGCCCTATAGTGTCAATAGACACTTCTATTGACAAGTTCAATTTAGTATAAGTAAAGGTAGATTCCCCATTGTGGAATCATATCTCTCATATAAGTTTGGAAATTTCAGCAAGTATATCTCCTTGGGAAAAGTGCACACCTCTCTTGGGAACTAGACTTCTAGGGTTTGAGCAACCTCTTGTATGATAGGTATTATTGGTGGTGAAGGTCTTTCTCTTAAAGAATATAGCAAAGGATCTGGCTAGGTTTTCTTCCCTTGTTGAGAAGGGTTTCCCAGGATACTTCTTGTGTTCTTGTGCATGGTGTTTCTTCTTGTGATCTTGGTTGTTGCAACATTATTTTTTATGGTTAAGTCAAATGCAAAATTGGAATGAACTACATGCTTAACCTAGATTATTAAAAAATCAATAAAAAATTCCTCATGAACTCACCAACTTTCCAGAGTGGTAGATGACCCAAGCTGTAGAAGTGATGTTCTGGGTGTGTCGACTAGTGCCATCCACAAATCTGAAATATATGGGAAATGATAATGTCATATGTGCATTTAATCACAAAGCAAAGTATAAAAATATGATACAAAACTCGTGCAAACAAAATAAAAGACACACCAAGTCAAGAGTATATAGTACAATAATGTACAAAGAACACAGACGAGATATTATATGAATAGTACTTCTTGAGGTAAATCCCATTTCGGGGCTCACCGAGAGATATTCTATCGTAGTATACTAACTCATAGGTGCCTCTGTGTAGCACAAATTTTATGATATAAGGGTCGTGCCACATGGGTTATAACTTTCCTCTCGCCATCTTATCACGATCTTGATCATAGAGTAGGACTAATTTTTCTTCTGCAAAAGCATGAGGTTAGACGGATTTGTCATATTGATTTTTCATGTGTTTTTTATATGTCTCATTGATAAGAGAAACATAACAACGAGTTTCATCCAATTTGGTTAAATATAGAAATCATTCTTCTTCAACAAAAGTGTGAGGTAGGAGTTCTACGGTAAGTTTCAACGAAGGGATCTCATATTTGATTGGTAAAACAACTTCTATGATGCATACCAATTGGAATGGTGTGAAACCAATTGAAGGTTTTACTGAAGTTAGATAGTCCCATAGTGTGGAGAAGAGTTTCAAGTGCCAAGAGGTTTTGTTTGTTCCCACCATACATTGGAGCATGGTATTCAGGACTTTGTTGATGTCTTCAAGTTTTCCATTCGCATGAGGATAGTAAGGGGATGAGTTTTCATGGACAAAACCCAGCATGGTGTGCAATTCACTCATCATTGGGTTCTGGAAGTGTGATCCATGATCAGTTACAATATATTGCGGGACACCAAATCGAGTGATGATGTGGTTAAATACAAAGAGTGTTGTAGTGAGACCATCGTTAAGAAATGTAGGCATATCCACAACACATTTAGTGAAGTAATCAACGACAACGATCATATAACTATGCCCCCTGGATGAGGTAGGATTACATTGCATAAAATCAATGCACCATTTTGCAAAGGGGATGATGATGATAATAGGATGCAATGGAGTGGGGTGGGTACGTGATTTCTTCTAAAATATTTGACAAGGTGGGAATTTTTTAACGACCTCAATGCAATCTTTGAATACAGAAGGTCAAAAATAACTGACATGTAGAATTTTTTGGGCTGTAGCCATCCTAGAAATATGACCACCACAAGCTCCAAGGTGATGGTCATTTCACACATGTTCAACCTCATCGTGGGTTAAAAAACATCGTAGGATAGTATCAATTCCACAGAGGTACAATGTGTCTTCGATGATGAGGTAGCGTTTGGAGTGGTGTTGGATGTGACGTTGTTCATCACGTGAGATATTTGGCTGAAAACATTGGGTTTGGAGATAGAGAAGAATATATCTGTACCAAATATCAGACCTACTAATGAGGAACAAGGATTCATCATGAAGAGAATCATTGGGCTCAATATCTTCATCAGTATAGGGAATAACGCAAATTGATTCCGTGAAAACCAATGATTTCTTAGCTTTTGATTTGGAAAATTCAAGATTGAATTCCTAGAGAATAACAATCCATTTGGAATATTTTTCCCCAAGTACTTGACAAGTCAATATATGGTACATGGGGTTTGAGTCTGCGATGACCATGGTAGTGCATAATAAAACTTAATGGAAAAATATATGGATGTCAATAATTGCTTCCAGGTCCAACTTTTCGACATGCAAATATCAGAGATTGGGACTTGATAGACTCTTACTCAGATAGTAGATCACGTGTTCATCATTGTTATAATCCTCTTGTATTAAAACCATAGAAATAGTGGAAGTAGAGGCATCCAAATAAAGGATGTAGTGTTTTGCATAATTTGATGGGTGCAAAAGAGGTGTGTTCGTTAAGGCATGCTTGAGGGCATTGAATGATCGTTGAGAAATTTCATCCCAAATGAAAGCGACGTCTTTTTGTAACAATATCATAAATCCTTTAGTGATTTCGACATTATTCCAAATGAAACGGTGAAGAAATTTTTCCTTCCATTACAAACTTTGTAGTTGAGTGAGGTTGTTGGGAGGAGGTAAAGCTAGAATGGCTTTGACTTTTAAGGGATCCACCCTAATCCCGTCTTTGGAAACTATGGATCTAATGAGGCATCCTGATTCAACAACGAAAATGAATTTGTGGGGGTTCAAATGGATATGGTAAAACCAACATCTAATAAATATGTCTTGTAGGTGACCAATATGGTCTTGTCGATGAGACAAATGAGCATGCAAGTCATCGAGGTAAGTTTCAACAATATGTTTGATATCATGGAAAGCATATGACATGGCCTGCTGAAAAGTAGCTCCGATGTTTTTAAGACCAAAAGGTAATTTCCGATAAGTGAAAGTCCCCCAAAGGTAGATAAAGGTTGTTTTATGTTGATCAACTGGTATAATGCCAATATGGTTATATCTAGAAATGCCACCCATAAAATAAAAAATGACGCTTCTGAAACAATTGTCGATAATTTGGTCAATAAAAGTTGTAGGGTAATTTTTCTTGGGACAAGCCTTATTAAGATCTCGATAATTGATGGAAACAAGAATTTTCCCCTGTCTCTTGGCAACCATGATGATGTTGGAAACCCATTCGGTTAGAGGGACACGATAAATGAAGCCATATTTTAACAATTTTTTGACTTCTGCCTTTATGGCTGCAGTTTTCTTAGGGTGAACCAGGAAAAGTTTTTTTCTTATAGGTTTAACCCTAGGGTAAGTTTTTATTTCATGCACAACGATCGATGGATCGATCCCTGGCATTTCTTTGTAACTCCAATCGAAGATGTCGCGGAATTATTTGAACAAGGTAGTGTAAGTTTCAACTTCTTCAGCTAAATAATTGGTGCCTAACTATATGTTTTCCACAATACCTTCTTCGATTGATATGTCGACAGTAATAGTGGAAGAGATGTTTCCCAAATTCCCCTTGGAGATGGTATCCTAAGTGAGTATTGGAGATTGGGGAAAATCAACGATATCGCTAGGAAATATAGAGGATATATCTTTCTCAATGTCATCCAAAATCGAAAGAAAGGACGAACAATGGTGGCTGTCACCCATGGTGTCTCCTCGATGCTAAGCATTTCTATAATAGATTCATTTGATGGAAAAATATGTAGGATGTAATCGAAAGTAGAGGATAGGGACGTTAACCAAGACGAAAATGAGTAAGTTGTAGATGCCAACAGATGTTGGTTGTCTGGTGAAGAAGAGGTAGACTGGATGGTGTCATATTCAACCTCTGTAGGACTAAGTGGCATGGTGTCACCTAGTGCATCAAATTATAAAGGAATAGGCACGATCCATGGATCAGATGATTCGTAGGATTGATGCACCATATTTGAGACCATATTGATCGCAGCAATGTGTTTCATACAGGGAGGAAGAGGTGCAATAAAAGTGCCCATAAGCGAGGAATATTTTAAAATACCTACTCCAACACTTTCATAAGTGATATTCAAATCTCCTAGAAAAGGAATTTTGTTGGTCATTGGAGTGTGAGAGTCGGGGTGTAGTAATCTAACTAATTTATAGTCACAATTTTACCTTGATGGGGAAATTGGACACATCAAAACACCAAGGAAGCGACGATGGTCATAGCACAAAACCAACTTCTTCCTAGCAAGATGTTCTAATCAAGGGGAGCATCGACTACTTCAACGTCGACTCAAACAGTCTTTCCTCCCAATTGAATGGATAAGGACTGTAATAGTCCATGATGAAAAAATCATCTTCCATACAATTATCATAACATGGTGGGAGATTGATTAAGACTAGGTGATTTGATTCCTTTACAACAAGCCAAATACATGACACATGTGGAAGTTCCCTCATCCAAGATCGTGTGATGAATATGTTGATTGTGGACAACAACATCGATCTGGAAAGAAAACTAGTGAGATTCATGTTTTAAAATGATCTAGGTTAAACGTGATATTATTAGATGACTCGGGATCTATTTCTCCTCTGGTGGCCAAGAGAGTTCTACGTTGACTAGGGAAATGTTGTAGAACTTCGAGAGCTGACATAGCACATGGTGCTTGGGACAAATCTTCAACGATGTTTTAGTTTTGGGAAGCACATGAATTAGTATTGAAATTCAACTTTCAAATGGTACTCTTGGGTGGATGTAAGGTATAGTCAAAGGTAGGTTTCTCAATCTAGAGTGGCCCAAATGGAGGAGTAACAGTGGTGGATGGTGGATCCAGTGTAGAACCATTAGTTACTTTTTCCTTATCAGGTTTAGCCGGAGGTGTGTCATATGTCGTAGTGCAATTGGTCACATATATCCCATTAAATATGTAAATGTGTGCACTCGATGAAGCTTAATCTCTAGGAGGGTGATTTGATTTTCCTCATGTCAAAGGTGAAAGATCTTGCACAACCAGTGACTCTTGTTGTGGAAAAGGCTGTGTCAACACAACGGTGTGGGAATTTCCTTTAAAAAATTTTGCAACCTCGTCGCGATGAGGACAATCTCCTGTGGAGTGATAGTCACCACAAATGAGAGACAAAAATTTTGGTTTTTTCCATGGTTGTTTCTCAGTGGAATATTGTTGAGTTGGTGTTTTTGGATTTTCATTTTCATTATTTTTTTCTTTGTTTTATTCTTCGTTTTCTTCTCCCCCCTTACTTTTGCGTAGAAGAAGTTTAAACTGCATTCACCTCAAAGATTTGAGTCAGGGTGGAGGTGGATGAGATTGAAGTTGATTCGATAGCAGGGCTAGTAACTAAATAATTAGCCATGTCGATCAACTCTGAGTTGGATTGGGTTTTGACAGAACCGATAAATCCATCAGCGTGAGCTATGGAGGATGGTTTTGATGGATCGGTTGATGTACGAGGAGCATTTCAAATCAATTCATATAGAGTACAAAATTGGGAATAAACCAAGTCCTGATACTGGGCATGAGAAATGGTTTCCTCTTCGATAATGACACCACCCATGGATACGTCATGAGAAATCATAGGTAAAATATATTTAGTGAACCATTCATCCAATAATTGGTCAAGAATGGTTTCTTTGATCAACCGTCATCGTAGTCTCCACTCATGAATATGATCAGAGATATGCATGAAGTTGGTTTGACGAAGGGAGGTCAAGATTTATGTACTGGTATCGTAATGGATGGGTAATTGATAGTGTGTGAGAAAATCCATTGCAAGGGAATTAAAATCTTGAAAAGTCTCACATTGTATCTCAATGTACCATTTGGTTGTTGAAACCGTAAGTGTATGTTGGAAAAGATGTAACCAGATAGAATCATCCATTACTGAATTTTATGAACACCATAAATGAATAGTCATGACGTGGTTATTAGGGTCTTCACCAGGTTTACCATCAAATTTTGGGATGTCGGAATGTAATTTAGCAGGAATAACTGGCCAAAAGGGAGAATTTAATATGGGATCATTTGTCAATCTTGATAGATTAGGTAGATCTAAAGTAGCTAAGAACAATATCTTTCGATTGAACCGAGGATGATATTGGTGTGGCATAGGGACACCAGTAGGGCCATAGACTAGTTGAGTTGGATAGTTGTAACCAGTAGGACCTCCCATGTATTGTTGTTGTTGACCAACAAAGGTAGGATTCATCTATTGAGGAATTCTCATGAAAGGATAAGAGAAACCCATGGGAGGATAGTTTGCTTGATGAGTTTGAGGTGGAAAACCATTTTTCCCTTGAGGAGGTTAACTAGGTTGTCCTTGAGGAGGGTAAGGATTGGGCCTTTAGGGAGGATAATATTGTTGACCTTGAGGACCCCAAATGGGATTCAAGACCCCCAGGAAAGGTTGTCTATAATGTAATCCAAAAGGATTGGGATTCAATATTCCTCCTTACAGGTTGGGGTGAGATGGCCATCCCTTATATGGTTGATGAAACGTACCTCCTTTGGGTGGTCCCCGAGATTGTGGGGGGTTTCCTGTGAAAGAAAGTTGTTCCCTTCCATCAATTGGGTAAAAACTGGGGTTTGACCGATGAAATGGGGTTGCCTCCCAGTTGACACGGGTGTGTGTAAAGATGGTTTCCCCTTGGGAGGGATTTGTCCACTAGATGGGGGTTTCCCCCCAATCAGGATTTGTCCCACAGTTGAGTTTATGTGTGTGGCAGGGTTTTGCATTCCATGATGGAAAGGTGTCCTAATAGGTTTATTTGGAGTATGTGAAATGGTATCTTGAAGAGGAATATGAGGGGTAACTATTGAAGTATTTTGAAACTGATTGGGTAACTCAAAGCCTATGTCACTTTGAACCTGTCATGGACGAGTGGTAGAAGTATGAATTATTTGTTTGATGAGACGATCGATAGTCTGACCTAACAGTCCTTCCTATACATACGTGGTGGTAGAGGTATGAGGAGGGTCAAAAGGTGGTCGACTAAAATTCAGTTTTTCATATAGGTCATGTCCTGATGGAGTTATCCATATAGAATGAATGGGTGTTTGTTGTGGATCTCCCATTCCAGTGGAACAGACAGGTGTAGTGTAATCGTCATTAAAATTTGGTTGTGTGGGTTCCATATTTGATTCAGTATATGGCCTTGACGACATGCAAGGGTAATATTCTTTTATAATGTTACCTAACGAGTCCAAATAGAGAAGGAGTGGCTAGAGAGAAACTTGTGAAGCTGTGTTAATAGGAAAAGTGGAACCTTCCTTAACCGTAACTAAGGCTCTCTCGGTATTTTCTAACAAAGGATTAGCAACACTCCCAGCGTCTAAATGGTTCTCAACCTCTTCACGATAGATGTCTTCAAGAAAGTTAGGAGGAAAGGGTTTGTAGCCTTCTGGAGGAAACCCTTGCATCCTATTTGATCTACAGAGACCTTTATCAGCCATAGTACCAATGGTTAAGGACAACTAAAAAATCAAAACAACACTCGCTACAAAATCTAGAAAACCAACAAGAGAACAATACTTTCTCACAATGAACGTACTAATTGGTGATGATATCCAACATTGCGTGATCAAAGTGAGAAGGACCTAGGATATGAGTGGTTGGATCAGTTATGTTTGTGACCTACTTAATAGAATTATGCCTTGGTGCAATATTCCTCATGGTTTTACCCATGGGTTACCCTCCAAGGAGCCTAAGTGAGTTTAACCAACATTTGTTCCAGGTACACCAAAGACTTCCTTCATCGTCACCTCATGTAAGGACCCTAAATGTTGTGGCTACTAAGGATACCAACTCGCAGTTAGCCTCTGGGTGGGTACAGTCGATAGTTGAGCCCGAACGTATGGGCAGGATATCAAGTCTGAAATACTTCAAGAAAACTGAAGACAAGTGGACCGGTAAAATCTAGTGGATCTCGAACGTATTAAAAAATCGTGAAGCTCCGAGACCAAATGAAAACAATCGAACCTCAAGAAGAACCCCCAATATATGATTTGAATAATATGAATGGTTAATCCTCACAGAGATAATATTCTTTGCTCTCCTGAATGCGATATTGTGCATAACCCCTGTGTGAGAGGGGGGTCCCAGCTATGCTTATACAAAAAATGGATTTACTGTCCCTATCGCAAGATTCTGAGTTTGTCTTGAATGCTTTGGAGAGTTATTCTCACAGCTTATTCCAAAAATCTATTCGTAGTCTATTGTTGGTGTAAATATCTTAAAAATAAAAAAGTTTCTAGATTGATTTTAATTAGTGTTGATTTTAATGGTTTTTCGTTACACAAAGGTGAATGAGAGTGAAACTAATGATGTTGATACTCGAATCCCAAAGAATCAAAAGAATGATATGCAAAATTTTCTTTCAATGAACTTCTATCTATGGGAAGGAGAATAGTTTCTTTCTTTTACTAACAAGAACAAGAATGAAAAAATTTCATGCAATTCGTTCTTAACAAGAATCCACCTAAGTGTTAAATTGTGAAGAAATCCTCTCCAATATCTAAAACTGATACAAGTACAACTTTGTTTGATTACGAATATAACTTGAAAATTTTGTCTAATGCTTCTTGATTTCACTAATAATGAAAATATGACTTCACTACTATGATTTGAAAAAATAAACAAAATCACACAAACAAAGACACTCTCAATAGTCGATAAGAGACTAAATGAAGAACAAACTATCTATTCAAAGAAAAACACCAAAAAGCAAAGAATCACAATTAAAAGTCTTACAAAAAAGAGTAAAGGATCAAAGACCAAGTAAATAGTACTGAGATAAATGAGTTTCCTTATAACAACCTCCAATCAATCAGATAAATGAAAAGAGTAGAAAAATAACCCAAGTTTGAGGAAAAAGAGTTGTTTTTGCAACAAGGAAATACAACACTGTTACACATCAAAATTACTCACTTCAATGATGACCTATTGCCATCATTACAAGTGTCAAAAGTGTTGTTTTTTATCCATAAGTGTCGTAGACATCATACGGTCATATTTCCCATGTCATGTCTTGAACGACATCACAAGGACACTTGAGACACTTGAGACACCCTCAAAGACTGGTTTAAGAAGGAGAAATCATCTGATGAGGAGTACAAAGAATTTGTCATGGAAAATACCACTTAAAAATTATTTTTGAAGGGAAATGTTCACCTACCCACTTTCAGGGAGTGTCAACGCTCCCTACCCCTCTTTGGGGGAGCGTTGCAACACTTAGGACACCATTCTGGGGGAGCATTGGGATTTTTTGAAGGAATTTTGGGCAGTGCTCCCCTGCCCACTATCAAGGAGTGATAGCACTCTGTACCCTTTTTTGGGGGAGCGTTGCAATGCTCTATGCACCCTTTTGGGGGAGCACTGGCCTGTTTGAGAAAATTTTGGGTTGTTGAGGAAAATTAGGGGAAATCCCCTTCATCCTGGAAATTAGTTGGATTCGAATCTAAGGTCAAGGATGGATCTTAGGGAGGATCCACAACTAAAGGATAAATATCCTCAACCTATCCAAAGAATCTATAAGGTGGTTGGGCCTCTCCAAGATTATATAAGGAGGCCTTATCATGGTAAAATCACATGGAGTTTAGAGGCATCAAAATTATGATCTCATAAGGGAGATATCAGTGAAGCATAGGAATTTTGTTGGTGGATCATTTGAGCAAAGGGTCTGGACAAAGAGAGCTTGGCGAAGCTACTGCATCTACATCATGGTTGTAAGCACTTTTCTTTGTTTTCATTAATATAAATATGTGCTTGGCCTGTTTCCTTTAAGTTTTTGTATGTTTCATGAACTTGTTTCTTTTGATAGTTCTATTATGAAGCTAATCATGGTAGAGTAGGAAGTATGTTTTGTCTTTGTTGTTCATTGGATTGCAGGGTTTGTTGAAGAGCTTGGAGATCAAGATAAACCCCGATTGAGAGAGGACAAACTTCATAACAGGTACTCATACCTTCTTCCCTTTCTTATTTTTTTAGTTTAAATTCTTCTAAAGGGATGTCAGTAACCAACATTATCACCTTTTTGTCTTGGTCTTAGGAGTCTAGAGCCCAAGAGGGGATTCACCTGTCCACAGGGGGATTTCCCTGTAACAGAAATTGGCTACTCCAGTGGGGAAGGACTCCCTTTTGTATTTCATTGGTTTTTCCCTGCCATTTTCCCACCTTTCAGATCACTTTTATTGGTTGTTCATCATCCATTAACCTTCTCCTACCTTCACTAGCAATTTCACCAATTTTCATTCATTCTGAGTGAGTTTTTGCATGGTTTTTGGCTCTTTTCTGAGTTTATGGGAGGACCAACGCCCCCCTTTAGGCCATAATATAGTGTCATTTCTCCCCTACAGTTTCTTAGGGAGTGTTGCAACACTCTCTGCACCCATCTGGGGGAGATCTAATCTCTTTTTTGAGAGTTTTTGCCTTCTTTTACTCAGTCTTTTGCAACCTGTTTTGCAGAGCTCTTGACCCAGAGTCTGTGGTTGGTTTGTGAAGTTGTTTGGATTGGGTTTTGATGGTTTTTTATTATTATCACTCCCTATTGTCTTGATTGGATCTTGAAACCTTTTTCAGAAATGTGAAATTGCCTTTTCCAACTGCTTTTTTGTCAGGACAGTTTTGAGTGATTTCTCTTTCTCCCTATCTTTTCTTGGATTCTTCTCTGCATTTTATTTATGTTCCTTGAATTCTTGATTGGTTGTAGAATCCTTGATGGTTTTATTTCTTGTTAGAACAAGTTTCTACTTGTTTTCTTTCATACCTCACTGCCTTGAGTGCATGCTTTGTTTGTAGCCCTTTTGCTTCGTGTCTTTTGTATCTGCATAGGAATATTTCTCTTGATTGAAAGTAGTGGAGCATTGAAGGTTTTTTGTTTACTTTCTGTATACATTATAATAAAAAAAAGAAGATAAATGCATTTTTTTCTTTTGGGTATTGAAACTAGCTTGCATTTGAAGCAGGGAAATAGCATGTTTTTTGGCATTTTGGGACGTTGTGCATCTGGAATGATGAATGTTTTCTCCTTATCATAGCACAGATTTCATTGAAATGAAAATATTTCATATTCATCTCTTTGCATAAATTCCGAGTCGGTCAAAACACCATATTGTCCACACCATTTTCCTTTTGAGTAACAACATCCTTACAAATAAAGTGCTAAACTAAGAATTGATTAGACATTTTTATATTTTCTAGTACCAAACCTATATCAGATTAGTTGTAGGGCTTTGGCATAGGTGTAAAAGATAACTTTCCAAAGCTACAAACAAACATAGAATCTTGTGTTAGGGAGCGATGAAATCCAATTGCTACATTTTGTCCTAGGAAGCCCTTCTCACACAAGGGTCAAACATGAGGTCGCATTGAGACTAGCAGAGTTACTCATTGTGCTTTGTTGGTCTTGGTGTAGAGATTGTGTGTATTATGGGGGTCACTTCAAGGTATACCCATAATGATGAGTGGAATCCTTTCAAGTTGATTTCGAGCCAGATACCTTGCCCTCGCGTGTGGATCAGACTGTCGATTGTTTCCCTAGGCATCACTGTTGTAGTTGGTAACCTTAGTGGCCTATCTCTTTAGGGTCTTTACACAAAGTGACTGTGCAGGGGAAAATCTTCATGGTACCTGGAATTGATGTTGTCCAAACTCACTTGGGCACCTTGGAGGGTGTTGTTCTTGAGTTTATACTTTAAGGCTGTAAAGTATACCGTCAAGGCATCCGTAAAGGTAAAGATAATTTAAGGATACACATCAAAAAGAAGTGTAAAGAAGAATCATTTTCTCAATTGTCTTTGTCGAGCTTCTCGTTGTTCTTGGATGCTGATATCCCTCTCAATAGCAGCCCATGAACGTTCTAATTCAGCCCGGTTATTCATTGTTTGCATAATGGTATTAAAGAGGTTTAAAGCAATACTGGTTTGATCTTGGAGACCAGGTTCTATATTAGGTTGTCTTCTATTTGGGACAGTCATGAGGAATAAGATTTTATTTAGTTATGAAAAATTCGATAAATTGTTACTTCTGTTTTTTTTTTAAAAGATGAGAATAGGAAAAATAGTTTTGAAATTCAAAATAATGACATAAATACATAAATACAGTTGAGGCCATTTCCTAGACTTGCAACAATTTGAGAATCGTAAAATATCACAAAAATAATACTGAAAAATATGAGGCTTTAATCAAGAAAGAATCTCATATTATGACAGGAAATGTAGAAGAAAAAGAGATTTCTAATGAAGAGTTAAATATTATGTTTCAAATGATTCATAGGTCTTAAAATTATTGATAGCAATTTCAGAGGAAAAGCTATAAATAATTTGATAACCAAATCAATCTAAATTATAAAAGATATATAAAATAAACTTCAAATTGATCATTCATTAGAAAGACATTTAAAGAGAAACATAGAGAGATATGGTAAACAAGGTTAAAGAACACGTAGCTACAAGTTGGTAGGATTCAGAATCTCATCTGTATCATATATCGTAGTGGATTGGAAAACTGTTCTTACAATCGACTCTCTAAAAAAAAACCCAAAAGCCCTTTCTCAGTGTTCTCAAAATATATTTATACATGATTATCAAATATTTTCCCGTTGGTGATTAACCAACTTCCTAAGATTACAGTTACATGGATGAATCATGTCAAACCGTTTATATTTCTTTTCTAATTTATAATGATGAAAATATTCAAAAGAGTACTTTTATGTTGGTTTTGATGAACTTCCTTCTTCCGCCTCAAGACAGTGAACACATTTTCTCAAAAACTTCACCAAAACTCTGGGAACGTCTAGTATCTCTTTTGCCTCAAATATAAAGAATCTTTTTTGTAATTCAGCCAAGCGATCTTCTATTATCTTCCTCGTGAACTTAATAGTTTGCAACTTTAAGTTCGGTATTTCCATCCATTTGTCAATTTCGGAGATATTGATTACCTGAATTTTTGGGATTTCTACCTTCATTTCCTCCAAATCTTCCTTGAACCTTAGTTGATGCTTGACAATGTTGATCTCTCCTAATCAGCCAAAACAATCATTTTTTCCAATATTCAATGAAGTCTTTTCTAAGAGATCAAAAATCCCTTGGCAATCATCATTGACATCTCTATTTATTCTTTTATTTTCAGCCAGGTCTGCTTCCCACACTTTAAGTATTACATCTCCTTTAACCTGTTCTGAAATGTATAATTTCTGAATCTTTCCGACCTCATCCTTTGTTGAAATGGCTACTTCTTTCTAGAAATTTGTTTTGGCCGCTTTCACTTCTCTTTCTTTCTGGATAACATTCTCCAAAGATTTGTTTGTTTCCTGAAAGTAATTCTGGACAACTTCCAGATTTAAAAATAATTTATGTTGTTCCTCTTCTATTTTCAAATGTATTCCCAATACTTGAGCCTGGAAAATTTCCAGCTCTACCACTTGATTTGAAATAGTGTAAATTTTATCTCGTAATTGTTTATTTTCTTCTTCTTGTTTTAGAACCTGTGCCTGGGTGACCTGTATTATCTGATTTGCTTCCTCTAAGATTTTTTTCATTTTCTGAATTTCTTGAATATCTTTTAATCTAGCTTTCTCTAGACCTTTTTTTATTCCCCAACTGATATTTCTTTTAGTTTCCTTCAATTTACCCTGTAGTTGATCTATCATTTGATCTTTTTGTTCCAACATGGTTGTCAAACTGCCAACAGAAAATGTATTTGCCGATGCTAAAGCTCCCATCATACCTGCTATATATGTAGAAAATTCTCCTTCTTTAAGTTTCTTTGCATCTATAATGACCCTATGCTTTTTAATCATACCATATCCTCTTGGATGGATTTCCTGTTTCAAGATTGCCTTTCTCTTTTTACTGAAAAAATAATCTGATGAAGGAATCTCATCTCTAGAAATTGGCTCTAAATCACTGACATACAGAGCTCCCTCGTGGGGGTTTCCATAAGTGGAATGCAATGGAGTCAAGGAAGTAATGGGACTTCCAAGATCTGTTGATGTTGTTCCTCCTGTCTTTTTTGGAACATCCTTAGGGATTTTTGGGGATGTTTCTAGCTCCTTTCCCTTCCCTGCCTCTGATTCTTTTATCTGGGAAATTTTTGTGTCTTGTGAAGGTATTTCAGTATCCTTCATCTCGCCTTTAGTATTTGCTTTGTCTTGTATATTTATTTCAAAACCTAGGAGAGGCCCTTCCTGCTCTGGCGTTGGGGTCATAGCTTCGCCCTGCAAAATTTTGGGTAAACAGCTTCGTCTATGGCTCTGGAATGATGCGAAACCAATCTGTGAGTCAGGTGGCAGGGCCTGTACTCTGTTCAATACCTCTTTGTAAGATTTAACCTCCTTGAATACGTCATCATAAACAGATGTTTCATGCTCATAGGCTTTTAAATTACAATGCATCAAATGTTTGCTTATTAATTGATAGGGGTCATGCTTTATGTGTTCAATATCTACCAATTTTACTTCTTCTAGTGATTCAGCCTCTACTTTAGAATGGCCTAGATTTAGTAATGAAAATTTCCCGACATGTACACGGAAAGTTGGCCATGACTTCTTCTGAGCTGCCTTTAGCTCTAATCCAATGCCGCCTTTTACTATCTAGTGGGCTACCTCTCTACACACCAATCTGTCTGGTAGGAATTTAGGGAGTGCATGAGGGGGAATAGAACAACCATAAACCCTAATGTAGGAAAAATTCTCGTCAATAAACCAGTAGGCTATTGCTTTAAGATTTTCTGTGACTGTATTAGAAATACGAGGAGGTTCTCATCTAAAAAATATTTTATGCATCGGTATTATAACAAAATGACAAATTTCATAAAATGTGTCCTTAGCATTTTCTTCCCAAAGGGCAGAATGATATTCATGAATGGGTTCTGGATAGGTTATGTTCCAACTCCAATTCATTAAGGGAAAAGGAGTCACATAATAGATTGCATCCATAATGTATGCTAACATGTAAAAGGCTATTGATTGTCCCTTTTATTTTGCAACTTTGTAGTTTGTTATTTCTTGTGTTAGGTTATCTGAGAAAATATTACTCCAGTTAAAAAAATACCCTTCTGGAGCTTCTTCCAAAAAGGGCACCCAATATGCATGAAAATGGCAGGGGTCTTTTCTCCTGAAAATTCTACATAGCATAATGGCGACATAGACCATGTATTCATTCAAGGATGTTGTAGCATAAACCCCATGGGTATCGACTCTAAATTTTGATGAAACCTCCACCATTCTCTAATCATATCAGGATAGGTCTGGTCTACCTCAGTGCATTCTTTCCTCTGAGACTCTGCTAAAAACTCGGCATTAAAAGTATGTTTAGGATTTGGCAAGAGTTTATACATTACTTGTATGTGTTCTAGCCTGAATGAGCCGACGATGACTCCTTGATCGTTTAAGATGCTCCTTGTTGGGATATCGACCTTTTCCAGGGCCCAACTGATCATATCATTGTATGTCATGAGTCGAGGGCACGTTGCGATCCTATGAAGCTCTGATTCAGCTATGTCTCGATAGTGATTCTCAGAATCAGGATGAGCATTCTTGAGTTCACATTCCAGAAATTCAGAAATTTGAGTCCAAGATTTAATGGAATCTATAGCGTGTGGCGTGGTGTCGGAGATGATATCTCCTTCCTGTGTATCTTCGCTCTTCTTCGGTGCCTTTTTCGGTGCCATGACTGTATATTAAATGGAAAACATGTCATAGAAAATGAATGAATGAACTTAGCTGAGTGTTTCTTGTGCTTTCTAAAATGAAAACGTAGACATTCAAATGCTTTTTTAATTCATTTAAAAGTGATGGGATTGACGCAGCTGACAAGAATTCAAGGCATTTAATGCAGAAGATATTTTACTGAGATACACATTAGTACCATGTATCACTAGTGATTCATTATTTAAATGGTCGTATTTTAGCGCCTTTGAATTTTTAAAGAAAACTCGGGACATTTTACTCAATCGAAAACCGAAACATGAACTAAAACTTAAAAAACAAAAAAAATGATTATCATTAATCATGCTTTGGAAAAAGGTTAATTGATGATAAACATAGATTAAGGCTGAAGATTTTGTTTTCCGGGATTTTAGGGATCGTGTTGTCGAGAAGTATGTGATCGATGAAATCCGATCTTCGAAATCGTGAAATCGTGACGTGTTAATTAAGAGTTAAACGTTTTAGCAAAGTGATTGATTGATATTTAGCGTTTCGGGAATTCGGGGATTATTTTGACAAGAAGTATGTCATCAACAAATCTCGATTTCCGAAGTTGCGAAATCGCGACGTGTTTTTAAAAATAAGACTTAAATTCATCTTAATTAACTAACTAATCAGAGTTAAGGACAAACAGAGTTAGTTCGGTTTAACACAAATTATGAATCGGGATTTCCCGATTCGGGATTTCGAGGATCATGTTGACAAGAGATGTGTTATCACTGAATAGTGAATCCCGAAATCGCGAAATGACTAACTTAAGCCTTAAACTTTTTACGTTAGAGAATTAGTTAATTAGCGTTTTAACTAGCTTTCTTTATGTCAGGAAATCGGGGATCGAGATTTCGCGATTCAATTTGTATTCAAAAATATGTTGTTAGCAAACCCTGAATCCCGAAAACTCTTTAAAGTTAACCTTAAATCCATAAATTTTAAAGCTTATCATGATTAAAATAATTTTATAGAAAATGCGTTGGGATTCTCATAATACTTTTAGGTTTTTTGCCTTTTATTATTCGAATAATTGAGTTCTCTGGGAAATTGGTACCGTGTATTTGGGAATGATAACGAAACTTGTGTTTTATGAAAAGTTGAAACCCGAAAAAAGGAAAGTTTAGGTCTTAGGGATAAAACATTTTAAGAATTGTTTCAACATAGGTTCCAACTGGGGACCTCGTCTCCTTGTGGGATGAGGAGAACATGTAGACTTAGTGCCTTCATTGGGTTAATGGGGTCAAGGGTTTATCCCAGCAGAAATTGCTAAGGAAGGGAAAACAGAGGAAAAAGGAGACTTCATTTTTACTTCTGAAAATCTTTTCAAAGTTCTCATTTGTTATAAACTCAGTTACAGTCTCATTCATAATCTTCTCCTTCTCGTCACTGAAATTAAGTTAGCATTAAGATGGTCAAAACAATCTTAGGAAACTCAACAGATTTGTGACTTTCGACTTGCATCAAATGAAGTAAAATTCATATTTTTTAATTGGGGAACCCTGTCTAGACTTGGGATGCAGATCCGGTGTTAAGCCCTAATATTGGCTCATTACCCATTAATTGGGGCATATTATATTAGTAATGTTATTTTATTTATGTCGGCTTTAGGCCATTAGTTGTAATTATACCTCCTAGTCTCCTATATATACCAAGGAGACATTTTCATT
>ML789795.1:346898-415505 GCA_009831015.1 Picea engelmannii
TCTTGTACTTGAACATTTAAGTGGGGTAAAAGGAGGTTGCCCCCTCGAAGAGGCTTATTATCTGAAATTATCTCTTTTTCAAGGCGTTGAGTACTTTTCCTGAGGTTTTTCTATGCTATATTGATGTTTGGTTCTTAACATCCGGTTTCTAAAAAACTAGAAGCTGGAGTAGAGTGGTATTTAAGTATGACAACCTTACAGATACCTCAGATATTGCTTCACTGACAGCGAGCCTATTCAGTACCTCGGTGAAGTTATCTGTCCCTTTTTACTGAATTTCCTTTCACCGCTTCGAATGCTAATTATACTTTTAACTTTAGATATTGCTTCACTGCCAGCGAGCATGTTCAGTGCCCCGGTGAAGTTATCTGTCTTTTTATACTAGACGAGGGCAATCATTTAAATGAATTTGCTTTCATCGTCTTTTGGACTAGATGGGGGAAATCAAATATGAATTTACTTTCACCATCTGTCTTATATTTACTTTATGAATATGAAGTGGGGGCAATCAGTGATACTTAATATACCAAGGGTGCTATCTGTGTAAAAATTGCAATGGAGGTTTGTCAACTTATTTTGATTACTCTAGACCAACTTTTTCTAAACTTTCAAAACACCTTAGTCTGCAGAGAAAAAAGGGGAAGATTAATTTCAGGGGTCTTCCTTTGAGCAAGCTTAAATCCTTAGAAAAAATGTTAAGAGACCTAAGAGATTCAGGATCGGCCTAAGCATAACCATTTTTAGTCGGAGAGTAAGAAATATGAGGACTGGCCTTACCGATTAAGAACTATTTTTTAATTTCAAAATTTAAGACGTAATATCTTCTCCCTCTATGAGAAACCCGAAAAAGAAGCTTGATTCAAAACTGAGGGTAGAGAGAGGGGACATAGAATGATCTGGAAGTTGAAAAATGGAGGTCATAAATTGAACCCAACTCTTGGAACTTTCTCTTAAAGATTTTTACTTTATTTTCCTCCTATCTTGTTCTAAGTGAAACCCTTAAGGCCTAGATTATGAGAACACTTTTTAATTGACCTATCAACTTATGAGATAATCAACGCACTTTTTGATACAAAACCTTTGTTTTCATAAAATAGACTTTGTTGGGACTCACACCTTTGCCTTACCATTTTCATTCTTCTTTTTAAAATAACATAAAATCTTATCTAACACCTATTTTTGGAAAATTTATCTTCCGCTTTCAGGCTGCCTATTTGCTATTTTTACTTGTCGGGATATCAGCTAGAATCCTGTGAAAGAACAATATGAAAAGTATCAGAGTTTTAAAGAATTGGATACTTTAAGAACTTTGCATCCTTATTTCTAAAGAGACATAAACCAATTTTATTTTATTTTTCTTTATTTACAAAATTAAAGTAGACTTACCAAAGAAAATTATGAAATAAAAGACTAAACAAAACGGTATATACAATGGAAATTCTGGAAAACAATTATTCCATATAATGTTTTAAAAAACGCCCGTTGACAGGGGCGTTCAGGATTTTACCATCCAAATTTTCTATCAAAAATGAATTCTTTTCTTCAGGAGATGCAACCTTGAATGGTTCGTTCCAGATATGATCGAATTTACCATTTTTTCCCAAATCCTCCTTCCTAGCATCCCATTTCAAAACCAAATCTCCGGGGAGAAAATTTATGTCTTTGGCTTTACGATCGAATAACACTTTCATGTCATCCTGGTATTTCTGCAACCTTTCATCCACTTTCGCCCTGTGATGTTGGACTTCAATTAGCGGATTAATCCTTCTTGTGATAGGGTTTGGTTCTTCCTTCTCATCTTGCCATAGTTTCATTACAGGAAGTGCTAGGTTTATAGGAAACACTACATCTGTCCCATATACCATTTCGAAGGGAGAAGTATCGATAGACTTTTTTGTGCCTATCCGATTTGCCCACATAGCGTATTTCAAATGCACATGCCAAGACTTTTTATTCTCACTTAGCACTTTCTTAATTATACTGATTAAGCTCTTGTTTGAAGATTCGGCCAGACCATTTCCCTGAGGCTAGTATGTTTTGGAGTGACCAAGAACAATATTATATTTTTGGGAAAAATTGACCATAGCCATAGATTTAAAAGCCTATGCATTGTCTGTGACTATCTTTCTAAGAAATCTATTACTACCGAATCAGTGGCCTTTCTCGTTGGAATAGCTTCAACCCATTTGGTGAAGTAGTCTGTAGCGGTCAGGATCCATCTGTGTTGAGCACTAGAATGAGGATTAATTTCTCCTATGAAATATAATCCCCGTTGCTGAAAAGGATCCTTTTTTTTTACCGGGACCAATGGCATTGCTAGGAGTTTATGTTTGCGTGCAAAAAATTGACAAGGGTTGCAAGCTCGTACCTTAGCATTGACATCTGAGAAAAGTTTGAGCTAATAATAATCATCCCTCAGGATCTTATAAGCAGTAGCCCTCCAGGCATGGTGTCCTCCAAACACTCCTTCATGAAATTGGCCTATGACCTTTTATGTTTCTGATTTGACCAAACAGACCAAGAGGAAGCCAAGTGGGTCCTTCCAATACAATTGTTTTTGGAAATACAGTATTTGACCGCATGCAGCTTCAACGTTCTGGCTTTGGATGGAGACAAGTCACTTGGGCATTTCAATGTCAACAAGTAGGATACTGTCCTTGTACCAATTTGATGAAGAAAATATCTGTTCGATTCAATTTTCAGTTATTTGATCCTCAAATTCATTCACATCTACCCAATCTTCCTCCCCCTAAGAGTTGTTTATCCCAAGAGCTCTGAAATTGGATTTACCTAAGAGTTTAGCTAAGCCTTGCCCCTTTACTAATTTTGTTGGTTTTATCTCCAAGTTGAACTCTTGGATTTTGGCAAGCCATCATCCTCTTTTGCCATCACTATCTTCTTGAACCAAAATATATTTTACAGAGCTACTAGGTACATATACAATCACCTTAGAATGTAAAACATAGGTCCTGAAAGCCTTTAACGCTTTTACCATAGCGTATGCTTTTTTTTCCATTATATTATATCTGAGTTTGGCATCTCAGAGACTTTTGCTAAAGAAGGCTATTGGTTGCTCGAAACCTTCTTCGTTCTTCTGAAGGAGTACCGCGACGACCGTGTGTTCAGAGGCAAACAAGAAAATAAGGAAATCCTTGAGATAATCAGGTCTCGCTAGTACAGGTGCCTCGCTTATAACCTTCTTAATACGTGCAAAGGATGCTTTAGCTTATGCTGTCCACTTCACTTCATTGTTTTTCCTGAGCATATCTATGATTAGTTTCACGATTTCAGTGAAGTTCGGAATAAATCTTCTCAAAAAAATTATTTTTCCTAAGAATGAATGAATTTCTTTCACATTCCTAGGAATACTTATTGTATCAATAGCTTTGACTCTTTTAGGGTCAATTCTAATTCCATCTTGAGATACAATATGGCCCAAAAGCTTGCCTTCTTGCATAGAGAAGTGAGACTTTTTAGGATTTAAGGACAGACCAAACTTGTGGCATTTCTCAAACGTCTACTTGAGATGTATCAGATGATCTTCATCCAATTTAGAAAAAACAGTTAGGTCATCTAAATAAATAACTACAAATTTGTCCCGTTCGCCAACGAAAGCGATATCCATTGCCCGTTGAAAAGTAGCACCTGCATTCATCAAACCAAACGGCATCTTATCATACATAAATGTACCCCAAAGAGTGGTAAAGGTTGTTTTTTCTTTATCGTGATCGTTGACGACAATTTGATTGTAACCTAAAAATCGGTCGATCAACGACATCCTATTAGCTCCTACCACTTTTTCTAAAACACGATCCATTTTAGGTAGGGGGTAATTATCTTTGAGAGAGGATTTATTAAGATTTCTGAAATCGACACACAGTCTAATTTCCCCATTTTTCTTCCTAATCGGGACTAGGTTTGCTACCCAATCAGAATATCTTAGTGGTACAATTATCTTTGCATCAAGGAGTTTTTTGACTTCCCATTCGATAACAGGTAATAAGATAGGGTTGATTTGTCGGAGTTTTTGTTTAAAGGGTTTGACACCAGGCTTTAGGGGTATCTTATGTTCGATCACAGAGGTGTCATAGGTTCTTAGTTCTTCATATGACCAAGTGAAAATGTCTTTGTATTTTCTAAGAAACTCCGTATATTTATTTTTGGTTTCTGTAGATAGATATTTGGATAGTTTTACCATCTGAGGGTTTTCTTTAGTTCCTATATCACAGTCCTCAACCTCTTTAGGTTGGGGCTGTAGGGTGGTTTTTGAAGGGATATCATATTGATTGAAAAATCTTTCCAAGGGAATTAGGCCCTTGGGAATCTGGTTATTCTTGAGAACGAGCATTCGATGATTCACAATTTTATCGTGAAACTCTTTAGAATCCTCCACCTCCTTCATGATCCAAATGGGATCATTTTGATTTTCTTGATCAGTATGCATTTCTGCAAATTCATCTATTGATTCTAAAAAAATTTGAAGTTGTTCATCGTCCTCAAAGACCTACCAATGTTGTATGTTATTCGGTATCGAAGGTCGATGTCTCATTTGTATGTGATACTTTAATTTAAAAGAAATAGGGGGTGTGAAAGTTGATGTTGCTTTAGCTAATGCATCAGCCTGTTGGTTTTCAGACCTTGGGACGAAATGAACATTCACACAAGAGAATAAATTCTCAATCAGATCCCAGACACAATTCCTATAGGACCTCAACCTAGTATGTTTGGCCTGGTACTGCCGATTCACCTATTTTATGATTAACTCGGCATCGCCAAAGACTTCGAGTTTCATTATTTTCATCCTCCTAGTAGCTTCTAATCCTAGCACTAAAGCCTCATACTCGCATACATTATTTGTACAATCCACATTCCACTGAAGCCTATAAGAAAAGGGGATTACGAATTGATCATCGGGAGCCACAAGGAGTGCTCCAACTCCGGCTCCAAGGAAAGATGAAGCACCGTCAAAATACATTTTCCATACACTAGTGCTATATACATTTTTTTTCATTTCTTCTTTTTCAGTCTTTTCTTTTATACAACTTTCATCTACATCTACTTCAAAATCGTCATCAATAGATAATATACAATTTCCTAAATCTTCGTTAGCAATATAAACAGGATGATTAATTGGGTTTTTTGGATCACCTACCATGAAAGCCAACCTAGTCTCTCTGTAAAGACACATGTATTTTCCTCCGAAAACTGGAATTGTAGCATATGTCATGTCCAGCTAGAGAGATCCTCCAAGCTTGGCACCCCATGACCTAGATAATAGCATACCATACTTCGGAGGGATGTCAGCAACCACTACATCCATAAGAATTCTTTTTGCTGGTATTTGTACCAGACCTACAACCAGATCTTTAATCATGCCTATGCATTTGAATTTTCTAGAATCAAAAGAATATAAGTCACCATAGGGCCTTGTGATTTCGAGACTGAGTTTCTCCATAATTTCCTTTGGCATCACATTGTGGGAAGCTTCGGAATCTAACATACAGTTATATTGTAAGTGGTCAAACAAGGTTAACGTGATGTAAAAAGGGGCCACAATGTCTCTCACACCTTCGAAATGTGGACCAAAGACTATGTTCGACTTGTCATCTTCTATGTTGATGACATCATCCTGGCTTTTGTCTTCGGAAAAGATAATCATCTTGGTGATTTGTTTTCTGTATATGGGATTTTTAGCTAGTTCAACAAGGGGAATAGGAATTTTGATTTTATTTATTTCGTTTTCCAGATTAAAATTTCCCAGGGCCTTGTCGTTTTCTATGTTCGGGGCCTCCATTCCTTTCTTTTCAGCTTTTCTTTGTGGTGCGGACTTGTTTTCATTTATAGGAGACTATGTCTTCATAACAAGTGTTCCTACTGGCTTTGACTGGACAGGTTGCATGTCAGCGGTGTGAGTTTTTGCAGTCTGTTTGTCAACAACTTTTGGAGTCGCCTTATCAGTTTCGCCCCTTGGAAAGATCTTTTTTGTTGGAACAGTTGGGAGACTTATGTTCCTAGGTATTAAATTATATTTTTCCTATAATTTGGCTATAATATCATCTGCGATACCCTGATAGGCCAAATTTTCAGACATGTCATTGCTAACATTGTCTTCCGATGTAATTTCTTTATTTAAAGATCTTTCGTAATCTTGTCTTGATAAATAAGTGATTTATTATCATCGCCAAGATTATTAATATCCTCATAAATCTCTTCAAAATCTTCTAGATCTTCCTCTCCAATGAAGTTTTCACTTTTGAAGGGGGTTGGAATTTTTTGATCTTCATTTTTAATTATTTTCTATGGGGCCTAAGGATCAGGATTCCTTCTAAAATCATTCCTGGGGAAATTATCTCTTTTCGATTTCTCTAGTTCCATTTTTGAGATTTTATTTGAAAGTTCTCTAATTACCCTAGCCATCTCGTCTATTTTATCTCTCGAGGATTTCCCTGATCCTGAGGGTCCACCTTGCTCTTTGAATTTCCTATTTTCTTTGTTCCCGGTTTCTATTTTTTCTTTTAATTTCCCTGATGCCATCATGTTCGATTCAATCTCAAGAGCATCATCCTGCATTTTCGTGAGATCTGTAGATATCCTTTCTCTTAATAATAAGGCGAAATCAGGATCAAAAGCACCAGCAAAAGTCACCTTTGCTGCGGGTTGTGAAGGTTTGACCTCAACCAGGATTTTATTATATAACTTGTTGAACCTTTGTGTGAATTCTAGAACAGATTCTGAGTTTTTCTTTCTAAGGGCTCCAAATTCAGTTAGATAGTAGAGGTGGTCCTTCCTCTCTCCCTATTTTCTATTAAAATGGCTTTCGAGTTCCTCGTAAGATCTTAGAGATCTGGCTACTAAGGATCGGAACCAAGTCCTCACCTGTCCTTCAAAAGTCTGAACGAGGAGTCTAGAATAGACATCTTTGTGTTCTATTCTGAGGATGTCAACAAATTGGTCAAAGAAGTTTATATGTTCTTGGGCAGTCAAATCCCCTTCCCCTATAAATTTCAGAAGGATTTTCATATAATTTTCGGGCAGATCATGTAGGGGAACTGGGAGAACAAGGGGAGCATATCTAGCAACTACTTTAGCAAAGATTCTAGGAAGTGGTACTTGACCACCTATTGGTCCTCCAGGGGCACCACCTCCAGCTCCAGCACCTCCTTGTGCTGCCATTGGTAAATTTGAGGTTGAGTCTTGGAATGTGTGAGGAGAAGGTTCTCGGGAATCTGGGGAGAAAACCTCAGGAAAAGAGAACGTATCATATGAGAGGGGAAGTGAGACAAATCTTTCAAGTGTTTCTGAAACATTCAACTGCGTAAAGTTAGGCTTACTAATAGTATGTATGGGTAAAAAGACTTGTCTGAGTGATCTTCGTGATTTTAAAATCTTTTCTGGATCAGAGACTGGCGAGGTCTTCTTACTGTCTGGGTTCTTTCTAGTGTTATTTCGGCTAATAGCCAGTTTACTTATCGTGGAATCGCCAAGTGAAAAATAAAGGTGGCCTTAGAAGGTTTTCTATCCTTGTTCACTATCATAGAAAGAAAGTGTCAATGTCATTCTTCCCAGGGACAAATTTTGTTTCTTCGCTCCCCAGCAACAGTGCCAAAAAGATGTTGTTCCTGAGTTTATACTTTAAGGCTGTAAAGTATACCGTCAAGGCATTCGTAAAGGTAAAGATAGTTTAAGGATAGGAATCAAAAATAAGTGTAAAGAAGAATTAGTTTCTCAATTGTCTTTGTCGAGCTTCTTGTTGTTCTTGGATGTTGATATCCCTCTCAATAGCAGCCCATGAATGTTCTAATTCAGCCTGGTTATTTGTTGTTTGCATAATGGTATTAAAGAGGTTTAAAGAAATACTGGTTTGATCTTGGAGACTAGGTTCTATATTGGTTGTCTGCTATTTGGGACAGTCATGAGGAATAAGATTTTATTTAGTTATGAAAAATTCGATAAATTGTTACTTCTGTTTTTTTTTTAAAGATGAGAATAGGAAAAATAGTTTTGAAATTCAAAATAATGACATAAATATAGTTGAGGTCGTTTCCTGGACTTGCAACAATTTGAGAATCATAAAATATCAAAGAAATACTACTGAAAAATATGAGGCTTTAATCAAGAAAGAATCTCATATTATGACAGGAAATGCAGAAGAAAAAGAGATTTCTAATGAAGAGTTAAATATTATGTTTCAAATGATTCCCAGGTCTTAAAATTACTGATAGCAATTTCAGAGGAAAAGTTGTAAATAATTTGATAACCAAATCAATCTAAATTATAAAAGATATATAAAATAAACTTCAAATTGATCATTCATTAGAAAGACATTTAAAGAGAAACATAGAGAGATATAGTAAACAAGGTTAAAGAACAAGTAGCTACAAGTTGGCAGGATTCAGAATCTCGTCTGTATCATATATCGTAGTGGATTGGAAAACTGTTCTTACAATCGGCTCTCTCAAAAAAAACCCAAAAGCCCTTTCTCAGTGTTCTCAAAATATATTTATACATGATTATCAAATATTTTCCTGTTGGTGATTAACCAACTTCCTAAGATTACGATTACATGGATGAATCATGTCAAACCATTTACATTTCTTTTCTAATTTCTAATGATGAAAATATTCAAAAGAGTACTTTTATGTTGGTGTTGATGAAATTCCTTCTTCCGCCTCAAGAGAGTGAACACATTTTCCCAAAAACTTCACCAAAACTCTGGGAACGTCTGGTATCTCTTTTGCCTCAAATATGAAGAATCTTTTATGTAATTCGAGCAAGAGATCTTCTATTATCCTCCTTGTGAAATTAATAGTTTGCAACTTTAAGTTCGGTATTACCATCCATTTGTCAATTTCAGAGATATTGATTACCTTAATTTTTGGGATTTCTACCTTCATTTCCTCCAAATCTTCTTTGAACCTTAGCTGATGCTTGACAATGTTGATCTCTCCTAATAAACCAGGATAGTCATTTTTTCCAATATTCAATGAAGTCTTTTCTAAGAGATCAAAAATCCCTTGGCAATCATCATTGACATCTCTGGTTATTCTTTTATTTTCAGCCAGGTCTGCTTCCCACACTTTAAGTATTACATCTCCTTTAACCTGTTATGAAATGGATAATTTATGAATCTTTCCATCCTCATCCTTTGTTGAAATGGCTACTGCTTTATGGAAAGTCGTTTTGGCCGCTTTCACTTCTCTTTCTTTCTGGAGAACATTCTCCAAAGATTTGTTTGTTTCTTGAAAGTAATTCTGGACAACTTCCATATTTAAAAATACTTTATGTTGTTCCTCTTCTATTTTCAAATGTATTCCTAATACTTGAGCCTGGAAAATTTCCATCTCTACCACTTGATTTGAAATAGTGTAAATTATATCTCGTAATTGTTTATTTTCTTCTTCCTGTTTTAGAACCTGTGCTTGGGTGAGATGTATTATCTGATTTGCTTCCTCTAAGCTTGTTTTCATTTTCTAAATTTCTTGAATATCTTTTAATCTAGCTTGCTCTAGACCTTTTTTTATTCCCCAACTGATATTTCTTTCAGTTTCCTTCAATTTACTCTGTAGTTGATCTATCATTTGATCTTTTTGTTCCAACATGGTTGTCAAACTGCCAACAGAAAATATATTTTCCGACACTAAAGCTCCCATCGCGCCTGCTATTTCTGTAGCAAATTCTCCCTCTTTAAGTTTCTTTCCATATATAATGACCCTATGCTTTTTAATCATACCATCTCCTCTTGGATGGATTTCCTGTTTCAAGATTGCCTTTCTCTTTTTACTAAAAAAATAATCTGATGAAGGAATCTCATCTCTAGAAATTGGCTCTAAATCATTGACATACAGAGCTCCCTCATGGGGGTTTCCATAAGTGGACTGCAATGGAGTCAAGGAAGTAATGGGACTTCCAAGATCTGTCAATGTTGTTCCTCTTATCTTTTCTGGAACATCCTTAGGGATTTCTAGGGATGTTTCTAGCTCCTTTCCCTTCCCTGCCTCTGATTCTTTTAACTGAGAAATTTTTGTGTCTTGTGAAGGTATTTCAGTATCCTTCATCTTGCCTTTGGTATTTTCTTTGTCCTGTATATTTATTTCAAAACCTAGGGGAGACCCTTCCTTCTCTGGCAATGGGGTCATAGCTTTGCCCTGCAAAATTTTGGGTAAACAGCTTCACCTATGGCTCTGGAATGATGCGAAACCAATCTATGAATTAGGTGGCAGGGCCTATACTATGTTCAATACCTCTTCGTAGAATTTAACCTCCTTGAATACATCATCATAAACAGACGTTTCATGCTCATAGGCTTTTAAATTACAATGCATCAAATGTTTGCTTATTAATTGATAGGGGTCATGATTTCTGTGTTCAATATCTACCAATTTTACTTCTTCCAGTGATTCAGCCTCTACTTTAGAATGGCCTAGATTCAGTAATGAAAATTTCCTGACATGTACAGGGAAAGTTGGCCATTACTTCTTCTAAGTTGTCTTTAACTCTAATCCAATGCCACCTTTTACTATCTGGTGGGCTACCTCTCTACACACCAATCTGTCCAGTAGGAATTTAGGGAGTGCATGAGGGGGAATAGAACAACCATAAACCCTAATGTAGGAAAAATTCTCGTCAATAAACCAGTCAGCTATTGCTTTAAGATTTTCTGTGACTGTATTAGAAATACGAGGAGGCTCGCATCTAAAAAATATTTTATGCATCGGAATTATAACAAAATGAAAATTTTCATAAAATGCGTCCTTAGAATTTTCTTCCCAAAGTGCAGAATGATATTCATGAATGGGTTTTGGACAAGTTATGTTCCAACTCCAATTCATTAAGGGAAAATGAGTCACATAACAGATTGCATCCATAATGTATGCTGACATGTAAAAGGCCACTGATTGTCCCTTTTATTTTGCAACTTTGTAGTTTGTGATTTCTTGTGTTAGGTTATCCTACAAAATCTTACTCTAGTTAAAAGCATACCCTTCTAAAGCTTCTTCCAAAAAGGGCACCCAATCTACATGAAAATGGCAGGGGTCTTTTCTCCCGAAAAGCCTACATAGCATAATGGCGACGTAGACCATGTATTCATTCAAGGATGTTGTAGCATAAACTCCATGGGTATCGGCTCTAAATTTTGATGAAACCTCCACCATTCTCTAATCATATCAGGATAGGTCCGGTCTACCTCAGTGCATTCTTTCCTCTGAAACTCTGCTAAAAACTCGGCATTAAAAGTATGTTTAGGATTTGGCGAGAGTTTATACATTACTTGTATGTGTTCTAGCCTAAATGAGTCGACGATGACTCCTTGATCGTTTAAGATGCTCCTTGTTGGGATATCAACCTTTTCTAGGGCCCAACTAATCATATCATTGTATTCCACGAGCCGAGGGCACGCAACGATCCTATGAAGCTCTAATTCAGCTATGTCCCGATAGTGATTCTCAGAATCAGGATGAGCATTCTTGAGTTCACATTCCAGAAATTTAGAAATTTGAGTTCAAGATTTAATGGAATCTATAGCGTGTGGCATGTTGTCGGAGATGATATCTCCTTCCTATGTATCTTCGCTCTTCTTCGGTGCCTTTTTCGGTGCCATGATTTTGTATTAAATGGAAAACCTGTCACAGAAAATGAATGAATGAACTCAACTGAGTGTTTCTTGCGCTTGCTAAAATGAAAATGCAAGCATTCAAATGATTTTTTAATTCATTTAAAAGTGACGGGATTGACGCAGCTGACAAGAATTAAAGGCATTTAATGCAAAATATATTTTACTGAGATACGCATTAGTACCACCTATCACCAGTGATTCATTATTTAAATGGTCATATTTTAGTGCCTTTGAATTTTTAAAGAAAACTCGGGACATTTTACTCAATCAGAAACCGAAACATGAACTAAAACTTAAAAAACAAAAAAAATGATTATCATTAATCATGCTTTGGAAAAAGGTTAATTGATGCTAAACATAGATTAAGGATGAAGATTTTGTTTTTCGGGATTTCGGGGATTGTGTTGTCGAGAAGTATGTCATCGATGAAATCCGATCTTTGAAATCATGAAATCACGACGTGTTAATTAAGAGTTAAACGTTTTAGCAAAGTGATTGATTGATATTTAGCATTTCGGGAATTCGGGGATTATTTTGACAAGAAGTATGTCATCAACGAATCCTGATTTACAAAGTTGCGAAATCGCGACGTGTTTTTAAAAATAAGACTTAAATTCATCTTAATTAACTAACAAATCAGGGTTAAGGACAAATAGAGTTAGTTCGGTTTATCACAAATTATGAATCGGGATTTTTCGATTCGGGATTTCGGGGATCATGTTGACAAGAGATGTGTTATCACTGAATAGTGAATCCCGAAATCGCGAAGTGATTAACTTAAGCCTTAACCTTTTTACATTAGAGAATTAATTAATTAGCATTTTAACTAGCTTTCTTTATGTCGGGAAATTGGAGATCGGGATTTCGCGATTCAATTTGTATTGAAAAATATGTTGTCAGCAAACCCCGAATCCCGAAAACTCTTTAAAGTTAACCTTAAATCCATAAGTTTTAAAGCTTATCATGATTAAAATAATTTTATAGAAAATGCGTCGGGATTATTATAATACTTTTAGGTTTTTTGCCTTTTATTATTTGAATAATTCAGTTCTTCGGGAAATCGGTACCGTGTGTTTGGGAATGATAACGAAACTTGTGTTTTATGAAAAGTCGAATCCCGAAAAAAGGAAAGTTTAGGTCTTAGGGATAAAAAAATTTAAGAATTGTTTCAACAGAGGGTATACCCACGATTATGTGTGGGACCTTGCACCAGGGTGTAAGTCATTTAAGTAGGTCGTTAACGTAACTTTTCCATCTGCTCTATCTCAGCCCCTTCTTACTTTGTTCCCACAATGTTTTATTTCATCACCAACTAGTGTGCTCATTATGAGAAGGTTTTGTTTTCTTTATTTCTTACTATATTTTTAGCGTGTGTTGTTTGTTCTCCCTAGCAGAATCTAGGTTGGATCTTTATTTTTATGGTGTCAGTTCCCAGAATGACCAATGAAGGAACCCATTTTCTAGGGGAAACCTTTGTTTTTCCTTCTTACATAAACGTCTTCCCACCTAACTACACGGGAAAAGAGGGAATGATACCATGTGGTCAGAATGAATGGTCGTCGAAAGCAGTGAGAAGAGTAGGTGACAGAGAAAAAACAGGCCGGCCAATGGCCTTCCAACATGCCAATGACATAACGCATGTCGAGGCACCCTCATCAATCACCGTGCAAAAAATATTTCGAGTAAAAGTTTTCGTGGGGTAAGCCACTACTATCTGAAAGGCTATGTGGTAAGGCAGACGAGGTTTTAAGTTAGTTGTATCCAGCATGATGGTACCCGGATTACAAGTCTCGGTAGATCCTAAATCAGTTAACAAAGATTTCCTCTGGGAAGGGAAGCTTTGGAGGACCTCCAAAGCGGACATCGCACAAGGGGTTTGAGACAAATCCTCCACCACAGAATAGTTCTGGGTGGCCCTTGTGTTTGGGTTGTGAGAATCTTTTTTGAATGCACCTTTTTTGATGTGTGTCATTGTTTCACCCAAAGTCTTCTCAATCTGTAGAGGAAGAGATGGGAGTTCGACTTCTTTGCCCTTCTCAGAAGTGCTTGGTTTATTGTAATCATGTGCTCTAGTTGATAGAAAAGCATCACCCTTCATCATATACACATTCGTGGATGCGGGATTGTTCGATGACGGAGAGGGTCCTTGATTTCCCCCTTCCACGCTTGTAGAGGCTTGGGTTAGGTTTTGACCATGCTGAAATGGATTGGTTAACACAACAGGTTGTTGATGTGTCACAAAATTTTGGGCCTCTGCAAGTCGAGGACATAGGTGGGTTGGGTGGTCTTCCACGCACAGGTTGCATGGATACCTCACCTTTCGTTTCTTAGTGTTTCCCCCACCAGCATTATCAATGGGTTTCTTATCCCCCTTACCCTTCTTTCGTTGTTTTTTCTTTCCTTCAGGATGTTGGATGGCCTTTGGATTTTTCGATTGCACTGTGTGTACATCCGACATTTTAGTAGGGGGAGTAGCCAAAATAGTAGTTTGGCTGGCTGTTGTGTGTTGTATAGACAATTGTTGCAACTGCTTCGTCAGTTGCTCATCAGGCTTTGTTTGTGCTGAACCAATAATACCATCGGCATGTGGTCCAACTCTCTGTCTGGTTTTATCAAGTATTGAGTGTGGCACATCTGGAAAGATCTCGTATAATAAACCAGACTGAGAATAAATGAGCTCAAGCTGTTAAGCTCTCATGATGGCGTCTTCTTCGGAAAACACTCCTGATGTTGTGACGTCTTTGGATAATTGTGGGACCAAATACTTAAGGAACCACTCGAGCAGGAATCCTGGTGGGACTAGTACCTTAATTAAACTCTTTCGACGTCTCCATTCTTGGATGTGATCAGAGATATGGTCTGCTTTTGTCTATGCGAAATCGGCCAGCAATTCTATGCCAGCATCATATCTCACAGGTAATTGGAAATGGTTTAGGAAGGCCATTGCCAATTCGCCAAAGGAAGAGTATCTTGACAAGTCGAGCTCAATGTACCATTTTGTGGCACTCCCAATGAGAGTACGTTGAAACAATCGCAACTGCACGGAGTCATCTTTCAACGAGTTAGATGAGCACCAAATGTGGAAGGTAGTCACATGATCGCCTGGATCTTCGTTAGGCTTGGCTTCAAGCTTTGGTATGTCCGAAGGAAACTTTGTCGGCATAGGGGGCCAACACGGATCGTGAAAAATAGGGTCATTCAACAACCTTGTCAAGTTTGGCAAGTGCAAGGTTGCCAGGAAAGGTAGTTTGGGTTGTTGGTGATAACCTGGGGAAAAGGGACCTAGAGTTTGACTGGCACCAGGTTTCCAGAAAATGTTTGGCTGATGGCCTAGGTTTTGGTAAAAACCATGACCATGACCAGTGTACAGATTATGCATGTGAGGAGACATCATCGGCTGATTCCCAAAATAGGACATAGATGGATGGGCGTGCATTACGTTCGGAGGACTTTGGGAAGGGTTGACCCATGTCGATCCCATGGGGATAGGCATAGTACCTTGTCCGGGGTTCCATTGACTGTGGAAAGAATTTCCCCAAATCAGGATTTCTGATGAGGGAATGGATCCATGCCGAGAGTTCCAAGGCCTTGATGCAGAAGAAGTTCTTGGGTTTTCCCCCTGTGCAGGAATAGTACCCTGCAAAGGAATAGGTTGTCTGAAACCGGGGTTGCCCCCAGTCAGGAAAGAAAGTGACGAGAAGGCGTTGTTACCAAACACACCGAACAAAGAAAATGGTGTCAAACCTACCAGCATATTATGTGAAGGCGGTCCTTGACTCCCTGCTCCAAATAAACTATGGTGTGCAGGTGCCTCGATGGATTGTTGATGCGTGTCACCAAGTGAAGGGGACAAAGGAGGTATATGACATCCCCCGTAAGGGAAAGCGTTAAAAGGAGTTGAAGTGCCCCCCATGTGGCCTTGCAGAGGAGCGTTAGAGCTCCCTAGCCCCATACCTAAAGTCTGTGAAGTGGAGTAGGAAATTACATGACTTGTACCTAAACTAGGCATCCCGTATGAGAACGGAGGGCCTGTCGCACTTGGTGGGAAAGGGGTTGTGGCCACTGCCATAGACGGGATCGGACCACTGTGCGATGTAGAGGTGATCAAGACCATGGTGGATCGGACTGGTGACAATGGTTTAGGAGGTGAAAACTGTCCTGTGGTGACAACCGTAGTGGGAATTGAAGAATTCCCACAGGGAGTAACAACATTTGTTTCCATTGTTGTGTGCGACACTGTCTGGCATTCATAAGGGTGAATCGGTATGATGATGGGTGCTGAAAGATCAGTGGTTGGATTATTAGGTGGACGAAGAGCTTTCTCTCTAAAGTCTAAAATGGTTGTTTCCTCTGGATGTTGGTCGGGCACAATTTCTTATGACCCGGTCGCTTCAAAAGACCCTTGTTAGTCTAGCTTTTGCCATAGTGGTGGCGGGGGTGGCTCCAGTGTAACCAGTGATAGGCCCAGAAGCCTTCGTGATCAACGAAGCTTTTGATCCCCCACTATGTGAGAAGATCAAAGACACTCTAGGGTTGTCTATTCGTTCAAAACACAACACACACTAAAAGGTCCCTACAAGATAAAACAAGAAAACACTAAACTAATTGGAAGAACAATTACAACAACCAACACTAGAGCAACTTACCGATGCAAGTGAAACTCGAACACGGAAGAACCCTCCAGGTATACTTTGCAAAGCATGGCCTGATGTATGTCCTAGGTATCATGGTATACCCCTACAGTCACCTTTGTATGTCCCTAAAAATATAGGCAACTAGGTTGTCAGCGCGCGAACAGTCACTAGGCGGGCATAGTCGAAAGTCGGGTAGACCGCAATGAGCAGGGTATCGAGCTCGAAACCTATCAAGGGTATTGAAAGAAAGTGGTCGGAAAGACAATTGAGGACCTCGAATGGATTCGAGAGCCACGAAGCTCTATGGAAAATGCAATCGATGGAATCCCAAGACAAGCCCTCTATATGTGTTCTCCACTACGATTGGTCCAGCTTTGGAGGGGTTATCTCTGCTACCTTCCTGCACACGACCTTGTGTTTATCCCTTGTGTTAGAGGGGGGTCCCAGATAAATTTCACGATACTGGACTTTGACACTCCCTAACTCAGACTCCAATGTTTGATTTTAATGGCCTTAAAGAGTTTCCTCTCTAACCTAATTCAAGGCCCTAACCCTAAACTAGTTGGTTGACCCTAAAAACATAAAAATTCTAATGAATTTTAGATTTAGCGTTAATTTGTATGGCTTGTCTTAAGTCAAAGGTTATGAAAGTGAAACTAGTGATGTTTGAAAGATGAAAGAAAAATAAACAGAAAGCTTGAAACAAAATATCTTCTCTTAACTCAAATTTTAAACAACTTTTCAAAAAAAATTCTAAGATCTTTGAACAACGAACTCAAAGCAGGATTTCACTCAAATACAAGTTACTTATGATCTAAGTAAACCGTCAAGAACTTATGAAAGAAAATACTTTTCCCTGGTTACTAATGCAAAACAACACTTTTTAACCAAACAAAGAAATACAAGTTTTTTTTTTTATTTGAATGCTCACAAAGCAAAAAGGAAAAATGCCAACAAGTCAAAACCAAGAAAACTTATGGCCTAAGCACAGATCGCAAAGAGTCACTTTAAAAATCACACACAAGCAAATTAAAAATGGACGCTCACACTTATCTAAAAACCCTATAAAAGAAAATTTTGAGGAAAACTTCTAAATGAAAAAGAAATCTATTGTTGTGATCAAACCTAAGTTACTGACCGCTATGACAGAGACCCAAAAAACTGAGAGGTATAGATATTGTCAAAGGAAAGGATGACTGCCTCACCTTCAACAAAAATCTTCTCCTCAAGCACACTGCTGACAGTTCAACGGCAAGCGTGTGCACACAAGCTGTGTAAAGTCAGAGCGCGTGTACATGTGTGCTTCCTTATACAGGCCGCATGTATCTCTGAAACTCTAAGACAAATGAAAATCCAAGCAAGCCATCCTAGGCAGAGACTACTGGTACTAAGAACCAGAATCTCTTGAAGACTCAGACACTTACTTTAACAGAAAAAAGAAAACAATTCAAGGAAAACTTCATAGAACAAAGCAATCTGAGGTGAACCCTAATCTATAGACTACAAACAACAAAGACTAGAAAGAGTTCCATAAAACCCCTAAGAAGGACTAATTCTGACAGGGGAGAGGATGACTGCCTCTTTAAAAGAAATTTTCTGGAATCATACACGCGACTGTCACCTCCTCAGCTAGTGTGTACACACGGGCTATGAGAATGCAGGGCATGGATACATGTGTGCAGACCTTATACAGGTCACGTGTACCTCTGTGGGTCTTGAAAAAAAAAAATTACAGTCAAGCAAAGAAACAAAGATAACTGGTATGGAAGACTAGAATCTTTGTTAGCTCAGACTTTTGCAGAAACTTTAAAAACATGAAAAATGAAACCAGTTATTAAAAATACCCAACAAATATTCCCAGACACCCTAGATCATCCCCAATATGGTCACCAATTCTGTTGTGAGTGGGAAATCCCTCTACGAACTAGCACTTAGGGTTTAATTATGCATGTAGAAAAGACCTAAATATTTCTACTTTCTACCATCGTCCCAGACCTAATCCCCATTATTCTTAAGCAAATACATAGTTTAAGAAGATCAAGTGAGCATACCTTATTTCAGGCGTTTGAGGTAGATCCTTCCTCACACTTGATCGCTTTTTGATTGCATCTCTCCTCCCAAGGCTGACCTGCATTCACACAAAACAAACAACAAACTCCACATGCATTTGATATATAGATTCAATAAAAAGGTATGCAATAAACCATGAAAACCTCATATGGTGGGACGGAAAAAGTATTTCTTTATTATCAACTTCAACAAATCAACTTACAATGATGAAGCTAGCCGCTGCTCCACAAACTTGGTCCTAGGCTCCTCTTCAATTATCCTCCAACTTCTTTCCTCTATATTTCTCTTTGCACAAGGATGGCTAAAGGGTTGGGACAAAGGGAATGCACAATTGGGTATAGTTTCTTTACTATGATTCTCCTCTTTCCAAATGGGACCCCTAACCCTTCTTTTATAGGCTAGAAGAAGCTAGGTATTTGGACAAACCCTCAGCCATGCATGGCCAGAAGGTTTAGTTAACTCACCCAAAGCTATGTGTTCCATCGACAACTTTCATTTTTTCGTGCTTTTGTAGGTACACGCAGGCTATTTTGGGTCAGCGAACGTGTACACCCATGCAGTAATAGAGCAGGGCACGTGGGCCTTTACAAAAAGTGTTTTTAAGAAGAGTTGTTCAGCAGTGCTTTGGAAAAGAAGGAATTTGAGATGGCCTAATGCCAAGTAAGCATGTCTGGTGCAAATTAGGGTTATACCACTGATCCAGTCCTCACATTGGTCAGTCCCACCCTTCATCTAAAGAGTGCCAATGTGGTCAATCCCACTCCTCCTCTGACGAGTGCCAAATTGGTTGCTCTGGTCCATTCATCGGTCAGTGTGGTTGATCATGTAGTCAATCTAGTCATGTCCTTAGTTGAACCAGTTTCGATCCCATCTTCAGTCGATCTCGCTCTCCCGTTAAGGAGTGCAACCCATGTGGTCAATCCTTTTCCACCTGTTGACCCCATTCTCCCCTTGGATAATGAAACCCAAGTGATCGATTTGATGTCATTATCAATCGATCCTACTCTCCCGCTAGAGAGTAAACCTATTTTTTCCAACGTTTTTCTTGTTGATACAGAATCTACCGTGTTGGGGGACATTCCTTCTTCTCCCGCGAAACCCCCTTCAAGTAATGAGGCCATCCTTTTTTATTGGGGTGTGCTAATTGGACCTTATCTTCCCTCTCACATTCCTTTCAAGATTACAGTACAGGTTTGTGGTCGGGACGTTCCTCATGCACTGATAGATAAGGGTTCGTCCGTTAGTATTTTGTCCTCTACTGCTTGGCAAGATTTGGGTTATCCTCAGCTTGTGTCGCTTACCTAGACTCTGTTCACTTTTAACAAAAGAACCAGTCACCCTTTAGGGATCCTTCCTCAGTTTCATGTAACTTTGGGAGGGAAAAATATCTTTATTGATGTTATGGTAGTCGAGGACCCCTTGGATTTCGATTTACTCCTTGGGTGAGATTATGTCTATGCCATGAAAGCTATTGTGCCCACTCTCTTTCATGTGATTTCTTTCCCGCACGATGGAAGAATGGTGACTATTGATCAACTTTCATGCGTTGGTCCTGAATTGACCTTCAACCCAATGACCTCCCTAAACAGCTCTTATATGCAGTCGGTATCACCCATGCCACAGGTCAATTATGTGGCGTTATCTCCCATGAATTCAACTTTAGATGACTTGGATATGGTAGTTGAGATGGTGATCTCTTTGGTAGGGGTATTGGAGCCTGATCTCCTTACCCCTGTCATAGACCTTGACATGTGTTCCTTCCAAATCATTCTTCTTCCATCCAGTGAAGATCTCTTGGAAGCCATGATTGATTTTTTTCCGACCTTGACATGGAATCTTTCCAGAGCATTATCCTCTTGGAAGCCATGATCAAGAAGATTCTACGAGCATAGTTTCGCTTCCCTATGGCAAGCTCGTTAAAAAATTAAATAGAGGTCACGAGCATAGTTTCTCTTCTCTGTCGCCATCTCGTTAACAAATGAAATAGAGTCTATGAGCATAGTTTTCCTCTTTGTAACAAGCTCATTAAAAAATGAAATATAAATCTGGCGATTGAACCCATATCCTTGAGGATAGTTCTTTTCCTATGTCAAGCTCGTTAAACAATGAAACAGTCACCCCTCCCATTGAGTCGAGTCTTTTCACCCGATCTCGTAGATGTCAAGTCGAGTCTTTTGTTAGGTCTTGTATTTCAACCTTCATTTCATCCACTTGTATCCTTTTTCTCCATCTAGTACAGAAATTGGTGACAACCTCAAAGTCGATGAATGAATTGAATATTGGGGGGCTTGTATCCAGCCTTTGATTATTATTATGGAGTTATGCCACTAGATTTTCAAGCTGGGGGCAGAGTACCAACCATCCATGGGTATCCCTACCTTTGGAAATTACATTGAGAATTTACAATCATAGTTTAATTTTGTTTCAAGCTTGTGTAAAAATGAAACCAATACCGAGCTTACTATTTGTTCTTTCTCATGCTCAAAAATACATGAGAATGTAATCGAGTAGACTTTTATCACTTTTTCGGACTCATAAAGGTTATACAAAAAAGGAACCCCCTAGAGTCTCCTTTAAGCTCTTTTCAAACTCTCTAAACATGAAAAGATTGCCAAGTGATCTTGCTTCCTTTCACACTCGTTAAAAGGTTTGAAAGGGCATATTGTGAGTGGTAGTTTATCTCTTTTTCGGCCTCACGAGACTAAAATTATGAAAAAGGAAAACCCTGGAGTCGCCTTTAAGTACTTTTCAGACTCTCTAAACATGAAAAACCATCGAGTTTTCCTTATTTGGACTCATTAAACATACACATTGAAGGGCCCATATGGGACCGAACCCTTACTTCTTCCAGCTTGTTAAACAAAGGAAGAAGGACTTGCCGAAGGTGAGTTATATCGCGCATGTGTTATCCTCCTCAAGCTCGTTAAATTAAAAATAGGTACTTGTCTATCTGGATGGGGGAAAAAATTGAAGGAAGCAAGCCAAGCAGTTTTTGAGAACATCACCAGTCACTCTTACAATCACCCTTCAACACGTCACTTTGTCTTTGCACGCATTTAAATCTGCTGAACCTCTGCACTGAACCGATCCTCTAAGTTTCCTTACTCCTTTGGCTCACTTGATGAAAGTCACAGTGTCCATTGCATCAGCATGTTTTGGTCCATGTCATGTTTCTGTTGTTGTGCCTCAGTTTTCAAGGGAAGTATTTGCCTCAAGAGTCAGCCATCACAAATATCTTGTTTCAATACCCATGTCATTCCATGTTCATTTGATCTACCAATTTACATATCTATGCCAGTTCATGTCATTGATGGGGGGATACATCAAGGCCCTCCTTCGACGATTCTATTCCTATCGACCTCAACACATCATCTGGGAACTAGACTTAGAAACTAGTTAGTACCTTGGGACCTGCATGCCTCAATGGAAGGTCTCCTCACTTTTGACAGTGGGTTTACATCATTGACCCTTGATCGGTTGATTCCATGAATGTTCTACTTTATCTCATCTATTCACATTCACTGGAATGTACTACAGTACCTTGAGAATCATTGACATCAATGGTGATTTCCCTCACGCTTGTTAACGGTTTACCTCATTGACCAGTAATCAAGTGGTTTCTGCCATGTTCAACATCAGGACATCTATTCACATGGTTAGATTTATACTACATCGGGATCGATAAGAAGACCCTGGGTTGAGTAATCACTCTGATATGTACTTTGCCCAGGTTGTGACATAATTTCTCTTGAATATTGACACATATATTGTTACATAGATCCACTTTGTATTGGTCTGTGGCTGTGTCTTGTCGTTTCATAGATCCACTGTGTATTTTTCATGGCTATGACCAGTTCATGTCATGGGAGTATATATCCACATTGTACCTTCGATGGATATACCTTTTTGTCAATATAATTATTGATCCGCAATGTATCTTATGGCAGCCATACCTTGCAAATATTTATCACCCAAGCATAGGTATGCTTGTATTGGGTTTGAAACATGTCATAATATTTGTTTGATGGTTGTGTGCATCTTCTACCAGGTTCTCTGCATCCATACCCTTTCTCAAAAAAGTCTACAAAGTACTTCAGTCATTAGTTTTTGTCTTCTAACTTCGTACTTTGGGGGGAAATATATTACACATCAAAATTACTCACTTCAATTATGACCTATTGTCATTATTACAAGTGTCGCAAGTGTCTCTTTTTATCCATAAGTGTTGCAAGTGTTGCAAACATCATGCAGTCATCTTGCCCATGTCGTGTCTCGAACGACATCACAAGGACACTTGAGACACCCTCAAAGACTGGTTTAAGAAGGAGAAATCATCTGATGAGGAGTAAAAATAATTTTCCATAGAAAAGGCCACTTAAAAATAATTTTTGAAGGGCAACGCTCCCCTACCCACTGTTAGGGAGTGCCAACGCTCCCTACCCCTCTTTGGGGGAGCATTGCAACACTCAGGACACCATTTTGGGGGAGCATTGGGCTTTTTTGAAGGAATTTTGGGTAGCACTCCCCTGCCCACTTTCAGGAAGTGCCAACGCTCTATACCTTCCTTTGGGGGATCATTGCAACGCTCTGTGCATCCTTTTGGGGGAGCGCTAGCCTGTTTGAGAAAATTTTGGGTCATTGAGGAAAATCAGGGAAAAATCCCCTTCATCTTGGAAATTAGTTGGATTCGAATCTGAGGTCAAGGATGGATCTTAGGGAGGATCCACAATTGAAGAAGAAATATCCTCAACCTATCCAAAGAATATCTAAGGTGGTTGGGCCTCTCCAAGATTATATAAGGAGGCCTTCTCATGGTAAACGCACATGGAGTTTAGAGGCATCAAACTTATGATCTCATAAGGGAGATATTAGTGAAGAATAGGCATTATGTTGGTGTATCATTTGAGCAAAGGATCTGGACAAAGAGAGCTTGGTGAAGCTATTTCATCTACATCATGGTTGTAAGCACTTTGATTTGTTTTCATTAATATAAACATGTGCTTGGTCTGTTTCCTTTAAGTTTGTGTATGTTTCATGAACTTATTTATTTTGATAGATCTATTATAAATCTAATCATGGTAGAGTAGGAAGTATGTTTTGTCTTTGTTGTTAATTGGATTGCAGGGTTTTCTGAAGAGCTTGGAGATCAAGATCAACCTGGATCGAGCAAGGAAAAACTTCATAACATGTACTCATACCTTCTTCCCTTTCTTCTTTGTTTAGTTTAAATTCTTCTAAAGGGATGTCAGTGACCAACGTTAGCACCTTTCTGTCTTGGTCTTAGGAGTCTAGAGCCCAAGAGGGGATTCACCTGTCTGCAAGGGGGATTTCCATGTAACAAACACAAACCCAATTAAGACTAAAAAGGTGAAAATAAACAAGTTGGAAGTCAAACATAAGACAAGACCTAATAGAATAGGATATGATCTGGAGAAAAATACCCAAAAACTATACCCAAAAATCAGACATTCATCAAATTTTCAAGGCAAGAAAAATCAGCGCTCGGGTAGTAACAACACCAGAGCACTACAACACTCCCTAATACACTATGAGGGAGCGTTGATCAAGATATTAGTGCTCTGAATTAAACTAGAGAGGGTGCTAGTTCTGAGAAAAGTTTTTGGAAAAACCCAGAAAATTCAAAAACTCAGGAAAATTCAATTAGAGACTTTGTAAGACAACTTTAGAAAAGATGAAAGATGTATGAATAGATCAAATAAACAAATGGGATCTGAAGATAGGAAAAAGGAAAGTACAAATGAAGGAAATAAATAAAACTTAAAGCTTCGATCCCCAGTTAAGTCGCTAATTTTTGTTATGGAATAATTACCCTGCGGATAGGGGAATATTCCCTTGGATTCTAGACCCCTAATACCAAGACAAAAAAACAAAAATGGACATTGACATCCCTTTGAATTCAATTTAACTAATCAATAATAGAGAGAGGGAGAAAGAGTGTGATGCACCTTGTTTCGAAGTTTTCCCTCGTTGTTTCCAATTTGAGTTCGATCTTCAAACTCCTTAGCACAACTTGACACCTGCAATGCAATGGAAAACAAAGAACTCCTACTCTATGAGATTAGATTAAACAAATCCATCTAGAATAATAGGCAAGAATATGCAATAATACATAATCTTGAAGGGAACATGCCAAGTATATTGATGACAAATTTAAAGAGATACTTACAATCATGGATGATTTTTCAACAACCTCTCCAAGTCCTCCTCGTCCAACCCCTTGCTCGAAATATCCATGATCATAATGAAAAATATTTTGATTATTATTTTCCCTCTTTTTCACCGTGAGAATGCCTCCATTTATATCCTTTGAGAGGATCAACTACCTTGGTTATATTTGGGATTAGTTAAGGATATGTCTCCTCTAATTGTGATATATTCCTTAGATGAAGCCTAAGTGTTAGACTTGATCTAAACCAACTCGAATCATACCTAGCTATCTTTAGAGAAAAAGGGGATTTTCTCCCAAGGTTTTCTCAACCACTTCAGCACTCCCTTAGAACTGGACACTGAGTGCTACACCGCTCTCTGTAAGATAGGAAAGGAGTTGTAGAGCTCCTTGCATATGAGTTGGGGAGCATTGATCTTCCCAAATATTTGCCAATATGAGAAATTCCAATAGTAAAACACGTGTTTTGATTGTAAAATGATAGGGATTCTTCTTATAACATGTTCTATATGATGTATCAAGTGTTTGAATGGTGTCATTCTCAATGAGACAAACACAGAATGAAAATGCGACATTTATGACACTTGTGACAAAAGTGTGACACTTGCGACGATGAAAATATGAAATTACTGAAGTGAGGAATTTTGACATGTAACAACATGAATCTCCATCGATAGATGTAGTGCTACATGCTATTCGAACAAAGATAATTTCAGAAGAAGGGTCGATGGAGGTGGTACCAATATGTAGTGCACACATAGCTAAGATGATTTTCCATGAGCTATTGGAATGCTACAATGTATCCAAGGAGTACCATGATGAAGAGGATCCCAAAAATGTACAAGTTCCTAATACATAAGGAGAACGAGTAGTAGAAGGGCTAGAGCTTGAATCCACCACATATACACAACCTATAAAGACGTGGAAGGTAAACATTGGGACGACAGAGAATCCCAAGTTTGTGCATATAGGAGATTATTGGAGTGATGAGATAATTGAAAAGATTGTAGACTTCCTGCGAGAATACCAGGACCTATTCCCAACAAAATTTTCAGATATGAAGGGAATAGCAAGACACTTGGGTGAGATGAAGATCCCATTGAAACTAGGAGCTAAGTTAGTGCGACAAAGGCCTTATAGGTTAAATATGAGGTACAAGGAGAAGGTGAAGGTTGAAATAGAAATGATGTTGGATGCAGTAATCATTGAATTGGTAGAAGAATCTGAGTGGATCAGTCCAATGGTAGTGCAAGACAAGAATATAGTATGAATCATGATCTGCATGGATCTAAGGAATATGAATGACGTGTGATTATATGAACCATTCCCAACACCATTCATGGATGAGGTACTGGAGAATGTAGGATGCCAAGAAACTTATTCTTTCATAGATGGATTCTCAGAGTACCATCAGATAAAAATTGCATACGAGGATAGGCACAAGACCACTTTTTCAATAGAATGGGGGAGTTATTAGTATAAAATATTTCCATTTGGATTAAAGAATTCCCCTATGGTGCTTTCCAGAGTCGTGGTTGCAACATTCAAAGAAATTCATCCATAAGTTCCTTGAAGTATACTTGGATGATTGGATTGTGTTCAATCTACTGAAGGATCCTATAGAAGTTCTTATTCTAATGTTGGATTGGTGCAGACAGGGTCATATTTTTCTGAACTTGAAGAAATGTATTTTTTGTGCACCATTTGGAATTATGTTGGGATATGTAGTGTGAAAACAAGGATTAATAGTAGATCTAGCCAATATTGCAGTAATTCTAGAGTTAGAACCTCCTACATCAGTCATACAATTGAGGGAAACTCTGGGTCATACAGCCTATTATAGGAAATTTATCAAAGGATATGCACATATCATAACACCAATGGAAAAGTTACCGAAGAAGGAAGTAAAGTTTCAATGGAATAAGGATTATTAGAAGGGGTTACACACCTTAAAGTAGAAACTTGTGACTGTGCCGATTTTAATTTTTTCAGATTGGAACAAGGAGTTCCACGTACATGTACATGCATCGTCCATACCGTTGGGAGCAGTACTATCCCATCCAGGGGAGGGAGACATAGATCACCCAATTTCTTTTGCAAGTAGGAAGTTTTCCATATTAGAGAAGAACTATATAACCACAGGATGAGAAGGATTAGAAATGGTCTATGCACTATAGAAAGCCAGACATTACTTATTGGGATCTCACTTTAAGATGTATACAGACCATTCTGCATTAAAATACTTAGTCAACAAGCTAGTGTTAGGGGGGAGAATATGAATATGGTTATTATTACTTCAGGAATATGACTTTGAGGTTGCAGTGAAACCAAGGAAGCTGAATGTAGGACCAGATCATCTATCGTGCATATTGTCAGGAGAAGATGCAGGAAACTTAGATGAAAACTTCCTAGATGCACAATTGTTTGTAGTAAAAATGGTAGATGATTACTTCTCAGACATTGTGTGGTTCCTAAGTATAGGTATGGCTCCATAAGACATAATGGTTGCACAGAAGAAGCAACTAGTAGTGAAAGAAGCAGATTATCAGTTGATTGCAGGGAATTTGTACAAGATGGATGCAAATGGAATATTGAGATGTTTTGTGCTAGAATACGAAAGACCGATAATACTTGAGGAAGAACATGATGGGATTGCAAGAGGACATTATGCAGGATGAGAAACTGCACAAAATATTTTATGTGCAGGGCTTTGATGGCCTACACTTTACAAAGATGTGAAGGAGTATTTTTAGTCATGTGATGTATGCCAACGAGTGGGAAATCCATCTAGGAGGGATGAAATGCCTTTGAATCCACAAGTTACGTTACAAGAATTTGAGAAATGGGCCATATACTTTGTGGGTCTAATCAACCCACAAGAAAGAATATTAGGGGCAAGGTACATAATCATTGTGAAAAAGTATTTGACAAGTTAGGAAAAAGAAACACCAGTTACAAATTGCACTGCATATACTAATGCACGATTTTTGTTCGAGAATGTAATCACAAGGTTTGGATGTGCACACATATTACTTAGTGACCAAGGCACACACTTTCTAAAAAAGACAATTTCAACATTGACCAAGGAGTTCCAAATCCATCATCAAAAGAGTACCCCATATCATCCTCAGGCCAATAGAACAATAGAAGCTTTTAGTAAGATCTTGGAGAATGCTTTGACATAATATTGCAATGTAGGGAGAGATAACTAGGACTTAATAGTTCCCATAGTTTTATGGGCTTACAAGACTACAAGTAAGAAGCTGACATGGAAGACACCTTTCAGGTTGGTCTATGGGCAAGAAGAAGTAATGCCTATGGAGTTTATTCTACCTAGCTTGTGCATTGCAGCAGTCAATGATCTATCAGACTCTAGCATAGTAGAGGAGAGACTATCAAAGTTGGTACAACTTGAAGAAGACTGGTTTGTCACAGGTTTCCATCAGCAAATGCATAAGGAAAGAGAGAAGGCTTGGCATGATCGAAACATTAAACAACAAAAATTTCAAGTGGGAGATTTGGCATTACTTTATGCTAGTAATTTCATGCAACATCCAAAAAAGTTTAGAATGCATTGGTTAGGACCCTATGTGATTCAACATGTCACAGAGACAAGTGTTGTGCAGTTGGAAACCTTGAAGGGAGAATTCCTTGAAGGAATGGTAAATGGAAGTCAATTGAAACTCTATAGAGACGACCGACACTCTACGCAGTAATTTGGGTTGCGCCAGAACACATGTATCATAGTAGTTGTACTATAGTAGGAAGGAAAAACACAGAAAAAAAAATAAAAAGTAGAAAAGGGAAGAAAATCAAATAAAAAGTGGATATAGAAAAAAGAAAAATATTGCCAGAGTACCAAGGCATAGAATAATTGTGTAGAAGGAATGGTTATCACACATCAGAATAGAATTGCGCCAACTTAGAATATAATACACATAAGAGAAAGATTGTGAAGCACACATATGAAACAACAAGAACTAATGTATATTTAGCAATTGCAATATCATTAGAAGCATTAAAGCACATAAACGATGACTATGAAGCAAGAGTGACGAGTCATTAAGGTGTCGTATAATATTAAATGGTAAAATCCATCGGAAATCATGACAGATTGGAAGTACGAGGATAAAATAACATGAAATATTTAGTAAAGACACATTTATTTAACAACTCATCAACCATGGTGGCAGATTGGAAAAGATAGTTAAGGCAGGATAAGACATGTACATTTGGAACAAAGGCACAAAAATAGTAGGAAATCGTTAATTGTAAGTCATTGTTGCATGTGCGTGAGACCAAAATAGAGTGAACTAGAGTGAAGTCGAGAGCACCAAAGTTGAGCTACAGTTACCAAAGAGTATATGGAGAGCTAGTCTAGGAATTTGTCGCAGAAGACGAATTTCCCCACCCAAAGTTGGAGGATCGTCCGCAGCAGCGCGAAAATAAGCAAGATGACCAGTAGAGACACCAAAGGTCAAGGAAGTAGCTAAAGATTCAACTTCGATGCCATATTCAATTTTCCATAGATATTACCTACCATCGAGGATGGATGATGCACCACCCATCCAAGTACCAACCAATGGGAAGTACCCATTGTCGATAGCACCAGTTCTTCATGGTGTAAGAAGTGAAGGAGAAATGCTTGAAAATATTTTCGGCCAAAATTTTATGGACCATGACATCATTGATGCACATAAATTTTCGGAGTTGGTGAGGGAAAATTGCTTGTGCACTAGGATCATACCAGGTACATGAGCATCTTACTAGAGACATAGGAGTGGGAAACAAGGTTGGAGAAGGCAGGTGTATTGAACTTATTGGAGATTCCACATTTTGGACGAAGTGTGGATATTAATGCATGTGTGAAGGTGTTTCTAAGCTTTGTTCATGGGGGGGAGGCACTCTGGTTTGATCCCCCAATATCAATTTATACTTCGCTAATTGCACATATTACAAGACTTACAAAATTTGGCGAGGATACGGGCCTATTGTTCAATAAGGTGGGAGAGTGAGCCCTTTCTGAGTCAATGAAAGAAAATTCCAGACACACAGAGGAAAGTGGGGACTGGATGTGAAAAATATTAATGATGAAAATGTTAGGTTCTTAATGGAGGTATTATCCTGCAAGCTACTGTGAAAATGTCACAAAGATGAAGTACCAACTACAATAGCTGCAGTCACAGAGAAATGTGTGGGCGGGGATCAGATGAACTGGGACACCTTCTTGGTGAACCGGTTTTTATAGGATTGCATTAAGGCCTAGGAAAAGGGCATGAAATTCCATTATGCATGGTTTTTAATCTTGATTGCACTGGTCAGGTGGCAGGAACCAGGGTATTACCAACATATGCGCACATTAGGCATGGGAAATTTGGCTGGGAGGTATGCCAACTTATGGCACACAATAATTAAGTGAAGACAAAACAATAGTAATGCCACATTTTTTGTATGGAAATTTGGCTGGGAGGTATGCCAACTTATGGCACATGACAATTAAGAGAAGACATAGCAACAGTAATGCCACATTTTTGGTATACTTGGAAAATATCATGCATTTAGTTGCACACACACTGATCATATTAGTAGAGACAATATAAACATATGAGGATATCACACGGTTTAGAGTCAGCATGTGCCACATGTATGTGCATACCAAGAAGGATCTAGTGCACCAATGATTTCCAACTAGTTACAGGTTGAAAATAGAGGATGTGTGCTTGATAGTGAATGACTAGGAAGAAGGTTGGAAGATCCCAATAGAGAAGAAAAGACAATCAGAAGAGGAAGAAGAACAAGATAAAAGTGATGAGGACCAATATGAACACCAAGGAAATGATCATACTAATGGCGGAAGTGATATGCCTAGCCCTTCCATGACAGAGGCTCAACAAACAAGATTCAAATGAAAGGACAAAGGAAAAGAAACAACAGGAGGGGTGCAGAAAAATACTTAAGCACATAGAGAAGCCCAATGTATACTTTGAAAAATGATGATATGGATAGGATCAGCTACCAAGTAGGGGATGTTGCAGAAGAAATAATAGAGGAGGAAACAAGGAAGAAATTAGAACAACAAAAAAAAGTGCAGGAACAACTAGAAACACTCTAGCAGATGTTGGAAGTAGTGAGCATCACCAAAGAGTGCAGTGATGAGGAAGGGAAATCCACGATTGTAGGAAAGGAAGCATAAAGTGCGCAGCTAGTCTTGACCCAGTTAGTCGTTGGGAATAGGATACTACGGCTTGAGAAAAATTCACTTGAATCTCCAATGGTCGAATTGTATTAATAGGTAAATACACTAGGACATTTGAACCTAGTTGTATAGAGGTTGTCGATGCGAAGACTACAATACTTGCAGGTAGGTCTCTTATAAGAAATTCATAAAAAAGGAGAGAAAGCACATCATGAACTCACGAGAATAATGGATGAAAGGGTTCAGTTGCAACAACACTATGACATTGCGCTTCAAAAAAAGAAGAAAGTTAAAGTCTAGGTCGAGAAGGTACTAGAGGATAAAATTGAGGTCAAGGAAAGGGTAAGGAAATCACTTAAGGAGAAGGACGAAGTTGAACATATAGCGCAAAAAACCCAACCATTTGTCCATAAAATATACAAAGAAATTCCAAAAGTCCCCATGGTAGTAGAAGCTACTATGGAGGAACAAGTGTTAAACATTGGGGAAGTCATTAAGGGATTCAAAGTGCAGATTTAGGACTTACAATTGCGGAGCATGTTAGAAACGCCATTGGAAGTGAAAGACGACAAAGAAAGAATGGTGACGATAATAGTTGGAAACATTAAGAGGATAGAAGGAGAATGCACAAAACTCTGTGAGGAGAGCTTGCAGGTGTGGATAGAGTTAGTAGAAGACCCTGAGATGAAGGCCATAGAGGCCAAGTTCAGAGAAGCACAGGAATGGGCACAACAAGTGTCAGAAAGGGATGCTACACTTGCACCAGTGGAATGGATGACAACCATTTTGGCTCAGAGGGAGGAATATGTAGAAGTTAAGAAGATGAGGGATCAACAAAATATACTTCAACAATGATTGGGACCACTATAGGAAGAAACAATTAGGATAATAAGGGAAATGGCTATTGTGAAGGGAAAGGTCAAACATGTAGCATATGAGGCAGAGGAAAAACTCACAGGCTTGACTGTGCAGGGGGCATAGGAGATCACAGAAGCATAGGCGAACATAATCAAAGAAGTGGAGGTAGCAAAGGTAGCCTCCAAAAATTCTGTTGTGGTATGGAAGAGTAGGCAACAAGCTTGAGTGGCTCGGGACGAGGCACATGTGAGTGTTGGGGCCCTATTGGACAGACAATTTTGGAATACATTTTTGAGAAAAATCCTAAGTACAGAATAAGTGCACAGAAGAGGTTCACAAAAGAGAAGAAGAAAGATGAGGAAGGGAATATCTAAGATGCATCATGATCTAGGATCTTTTCATCGATGCGACTTATTAAAGAATTGTATTAAATGAGCATAAAATGAAGTGCACCATAAAGAAGGAAAAAAATCAATAATGAAGAGAAATATGCATCAGATCTAAACAAAAAAACTTGATAATGGAGTTTGTCCCTGGTGTACTATGTCTTTGGGTCCTGCTCTCAAATGTGTAGGCCTTTTTATTAACTCAACAAAATAATTTGACAAAATACATAAGTATGCCTCATTCTGGAGTTAAGTTGCAGAAGATTTGCTCAGATAAGAAAACAAAAAACACCACTTAATTCATGGCATTGAATTACCCAAAATTGATTGTCTCCATGCCTCGATCAGAGTCTGGCACTTTCAGGCCCATGAGAAATTTCATCTTGGTTTTTGTGCCTGCACCTGCAATAAATTCATGGGAAAATGTCTTGTTTCTCATGCCCCATCTGTATGGTTTCACGCCCCTATTCTAACCCCCGTGCACTGGCGAAAACAAAATTTTAAATAATAATGCAGGTGGACTATGCCAATTCACACCCCATCCCAAGTAATTGGGCAGACATTGCAAGGTAGAGTGGTTAGGGGATATCCCAGGGTCGAACCCATGGGCCTCCCGTTTTTTGTGTATTGTTACAACTATGTGGTATATTTGGTTGGCAGATTGGTTAAGTTTGGTAGACTCTTTGGTAGATATAGTTAAGTTTGGTGGAATCCCTATCAGATTTGGCAGATTGGGGGTTGGCACCAACCAACCCTACCAATTTTTTAAAATCTGGTTATTGGGTGTCCTTGTGCATTTTCCCGCTGCCATGTGGCAACCCATGACTGGGCCATGTGGCAGCCTTTCATTGGACCATGTCACCACACTACATGGACATGTCATGTCACCTATGCCACATCAACCTGCCATGTAACCTGTCAGGTAGTCGTATGGTTTGCCATGTGGCTATACAGACTTCCATGTGGCACCTTCCCATTATTCCATGGATTGACCAGAAAAGTCCAAAACCGAGTGACATGTGGTAGCCTCTGGTGATGCCATGTCATCATGACACATGTCTCCCTCTATGTGTGCCATGTACTCTATACGAAAACTAATGTCATCCGTACTGATGTTGACATCAACAGTACGGATGTTGACTCATCCCTGTTGACTGGGCTAGGCTGACCAAAACTTTTACCATGAATATCTTTCGATCCATAACTCTGTTTGACGATTCATTTACACCATTGGAAATCTTGCGATGTGATCTTCCTGATTATGCCATTTTCACTGAGTTTTGAGGACTCTAACTTTTTTCCCTTTCTCTGTCTGCTAAGGACATTCTGAGCTTCCTGAGGTGTTTTTGCAAATTCTGAGTTATCCTTAGTCTTCTCTGGATCCTTTTTTGGATCACACCTTCCCACTGAGAGCTTTTTGGACCACCAAAATCTTTCATCGATCAACAGATAAGTGAGGGAAGAGTTCCCTTACCTTGTCCTTCACAATCAACTTTGCCTTGCTTGGATGGGTGCCCTTTAAGCCCACTCGAAGAAAATCAACATCACCCCTATGTGAATTCCTCGTCCTTCTGTCCAGGATGATATCTTCCTTCAACTAGTCATCCAAGTACTCAAGAGAAAACTCATCAACTGAAGGTATTGAAACTCCCTCACCTTGATCCATGATCATGGGAGGCTCAAAATGTTTCAAGTTTTACACGTTTACAACTGAGTAAATTTGCATATATGGTGGAATATTTAAATGAAAAGCATTGGTACCGATTTTCTCCAAAATAGTGAAGGGTCCATATCAGATGGGCTTGATTTTCTTTCCTTTACCCTTCAATATTTCCTTGTTGATGTGAAGCCATACCTGGTATCCAACCTAGAACTGATGATCAACCCTGTGTTTTTTATGTCGATATTTATACTGTTCTTGAATTTTCTATAACTGTTCCATGACTTCTTGGTGTGCCTTATGGATCCATTGAATGAACTTGTGGGCCCTGTCTTCATTTGTTTCTTCATTTGAATCGACATCTCTCCCATACATCAAGTCCAAAGGGACCTTAGGCAAATACCCAAAACATGTCTCGAATGGAGAAAACTGAGTGAAATAATGTAAGGCTTGATTGTAAGCATGTTGTACATATGGTATATTTTCATCCCATAACTTGGGATATTTGTTGCAGTAGCCTAGAATAAAAAGCACCATCGTTTGGTTAACAACCTTTTTTTTTCCATCGGTCTATGGATTGAAAACAATACTCCTCTTAAAATTGGTTTCCATCATTCTCCACAAGTTTTTCCAAAAATATTCAAGGAATCAAGTATCTCGATCCGAGACAATGGATGTGGGTAACCCAAAGTGAGCCCAAACATACTAAAAGAAGAGATTGGTATTCTAATACACAACATACAAACCTATCCACTACAACATACAAATAATCATGACCCCTTTTCGACATTGGTAAACCCCCTACAAAATACATAGAGATACTCTCCCATGGATGAGATGGAACATGAAGTGGTGAGTATAGCCCCAATTTTCTATTAGTGGGCTTACAAATAGAACACATCACACACCCCTTTACATACTTAGTTACAATTGCTTTCATCTGATGCCAATAATAAAACCTTTGTAGATGAGCCATATTTTTTTCTACCCAAAAAAGTCGAGACACAAGAGAAGTGTGAGATTCTCATATTACATGGACTCGTTCACTTGTAGGAATACAAAGCTTTCCAAGATGGTAGAGTAGTTTTCCCTGCAGAAAATAGTTCTCTACCTGTGCACCATGGGTTAGATTTTCAAATACCTCTTTAAAATCTTCATCAACAACATATTCCTCCACATAGCTATCATGAGATAAAGAATCATTCTTCAAAATAATAGAAGCAACAATAGGAGGTCTAGAAAGCATATCAACTACCTTATTACTTGTACCCTTTTTGTATTTGATTACCAAATTAAAATGTTGAAGAAAACCCATCCATCTGTAATGTCGAGATTGTTGCAGCTTGGTTTTTACTTGGAGATACTATAAGGGTTGGTGATCTGTATGTATAATTGTTTCCTTCCCTAACAAGTAGTGTTTCCATTTCTTTACACTTTGAACTAATGCATACAACTCTTTATCATATGTAGGATAGTTAACAACATGTCAACATCTTGGTTAAAAGTTTTAGAGTGGTGACAGATAGGCTTACGATATTTCATCAATATTTCACCCATGGCATATCTGTTGGCATCTGTCTTGATCTCGAAAGGATGTTGAAGATTCAACAATTCTAATACGGGTGCGGTACTGATATTTTCCTTCAAAGGGTCGAAGGCCTTTTGTTGTTTTCCTCCCCACTGAAAAGTGTTCTTCACACTGGTTAAGGCATGCAAAGGAATTGCAATTAATGAGAAATTTGAAATGAATCTCCTCCAGTATTGAACTGCACCTAAGAAGCTTCATACTTCAGTTACACTTTTGGGCTCAGGCCAATTTACAATTACATCAATCTTGGAAGGATCAATTTTTAATTTTCCTCCTCCTACAATATGACTTAAGTACACAAGTTCAATCTTGCCAAATTCGCAATTGGATAATTTTACATACAATGTTTCCCTTTGCAAAGTATCTAATACTTGCTTTACATGCCATACATTTTCATCCCAAGTCCCACTAAATATAAGAATGTCGTCTAAATATACAATTACAAAATCATCTAGAAATGGCCTGAATACATCATTCATCACACGCATGTAGGTTGTCGGACCATTACAAAGCCCAAATGGCATAACTAACTACTCAAACAATCCATGTTTGGTTTTAAAGGTAGTTTTCCATACATCCTGTTCTGCAACCCTGATCTAATAGTATCTACTACGCAAATCTAACTTAGTGAAATAAACAACATTCTTTAATTGATCAAGTAAATCATCTATACGAGGAAGAGGGTATCTATTTTTTACCGTGATTTGTTTAAGGATCGATAATCAACACACATTCTCCATATGCTATCCTTCTTTGGCACGATCATGATTGGAGAACCACAAGGAGATGAACTGGGCCTGATGACCCCTTGATATAATAAGGCTTGTACTTGCTTTTTTATCTCTTTCATCTCTACAACTGACATCTTGTACATGCCCACATTAGGAAGAGGAGAATCCTGTTGAAGATGTATTTCATGTTGGATTTCCCTCTTAGGATGTAATCCATCTGGTTCCTAAAAAATATCATCATACTTAGAAACAATATCAATTAATTATTTCTTATGAGAAGGATCACATCCTTGGAAGGTGTCAGATTTTCCGACATCCTTTTCCCTTATGACCATGAGTACATATCTCTTATTAGTGTTTATGAGTCTCTTCATTTGTCCTGCACTAACAAGTGTGGTGTTTACCCTCATGTTGTGGGCTCTAACAATATATTCCACTCCCCCTTTAGTAAGGTGATATTTGTTCTCATGAAGAAAGAAGACTACTTTCCTATCATAAAGATAAGGAATCCCTGGCACTATGCCACATATATCAAGTGATACAACATCCAAATCCACTTTATCAATAAAATTTGAAGCAACAGCAAATTTGACCCTACACTGCTTGGTGACATTAAGTTTTGCTTTATCACATACCCAACCAAGAGGATAAGGATGTGGATGTGGTTTAGTTTCAAGACCCATCTTTTTGAAAACTGCTTCAGATATCAAGTTTACTTGGGAACCCAAATCAAATAATGTATCTATCTTAGTGTGCTTAGATACAACTCTTATGTGAAACAATTCATTCCTCTTGCTTTCATCATCATGAGATTCATTATTGGAATTTGAACTAACATGAAGGGAATATTTACCTTGTACTCTAACCGTCATGATCTTTTCTTCGTCTCCTGAATCAGAACCAATATTTTGTTGCACTGTAGCAACGGTCTTTGTCTTCCCCTTTCCACCGAACTGTTTCAGTCTTTTCTCTAGATGCAATTTCCAACAGTGTTCATCATCGAGACCATTCTTCTTGCAATGAGTGCAAGATGGATTTCCTTCTTCCCTCTTTATAGTGGTGGTCTTTTTGTCCTTTCTTTTAAAAAATTTAAACTACTTATGTGGGAAATTGGAAGGTTTCTTTGTGGGATCTTCTTGAACATGCTTTCCCCTATTCTCAAGGTGAGTGGATTGCACACAAACTTCATCAAGACTTGTGGGGTTAAACAATAGTAAAGTATGACGAATATAATTGTGAAGTGCACCAATATACTTCATTAAAGTTTCATAAGAATCTAAAGGAATGTTCAATGCAAGAGATTTCTTCCTAAATTCTTCCATGAAACTTTGTACAGTTTGACCTTTACTTTGTCTTAAATTTTGTCATTCCATCATTGCTTTATGTATATAAACCAATGGATAGATTTGCTTCCTTATTTTTTATTTAAATTCCGACCATGAAGAAAGAAGATTACCACACTTACTTGTGTCCTGAATTTTTCTCTCCCACCATATAAGAGTAGTGCCTTCCAACCAAAGAGAGGCCAATTTCACTTTAACTTCCTCTTCATCAATCTGTTGAACACGACATTATACTTCAACGTGTCAGATCCAATTATCTAGCTTTTCAGGATTAACATCTCCATTAAACATAGGTAAAGAAAATTTTACATCAAGCTTTAATAATGGTTTCTTAAAAGAAGCTTTGTAGATAGAATGATGAGAATGATGATAATGATCAGAGGAATATGAGCTAGAACTCGATGGTGAAGATGGAGGCTCAGGAGGGTCTCCTCCAGCCTCTTGATTCACTAAAGCATTATCATCTTCTTTTTCTTCGCTTTCTTCTTCATACTCTTCTCGTAGTCTCCATACATTTGCTCGACCATTTATGACATGCGATAGAAGACCATATGGAAGTTTTTCTCCTGTTCATCACACTTTTCCTCTTCGACCATTTTCTTCCTTCGGGATGCACGACCAACTTCAGGATTGAAAGTCTTAAGAGTTCCTTCACCTTGTTTATGCTTGGCCCTAGTAAGCATTCACACTCAACTATTCAAGTCAAATATGACTGCTCTGATACCAACATGATCCATGATCTTTTCAGCAATGTGACTTATTAAAGAATTGTATTAAATGAGCATAAAATGAAGTGCACCATAAAGAAGGAAAAAACTCAATAATGAAGAGACATATGCATCATATCTTAATACAAAAAATTGATAACAGAGTTCGTTCTTGGTGGACTACATCTTGGGGTCCTGCTCTCAAATGGGTAGGCTTTTTTATTAACTCAGCAAAATAATTTGGAAAAATATATAAGTATACCTCATTCAGAGTTAAATTGCAGAATCTTTGCTCAGATCGGAAAACAAACAACACCACTAAATTTGTGGCATCGAATTACCCAAAAACGACCGTCTCCATGCCTCGATCTGAGTCTGGCACTTTCAGGCCCATGAGAAATTTTGTCTCGATTTCCGTTCCTGGACCTGCAATAAATTCATGGGAAAACATCTCGTTTTTCGTGTCCCGTCCATATGGTCGCGCTCCCTTGGTCTGACCCCTGTGCACTGGAGAAAACCAATTTTTAATCAATAATGCGGGCGAACTATACCAAGTCACACCCCATCCCAAGTGGTTGGGAGGACATTGCAAAGGCATAGTGGTTAGGGGAGATCCTAGGGTCGAACCTACGGGCCTCCCGTTTTTGGTGTATTGTTACAATTATACAGTATATTTGGTTGGAGGATTGGTTAAGTTTGGCAGAGTCTTTGGCAGATACGGTTAAGTTTGGCGGAGTGGTTTCATTCGGCCAGATTTGGCGGAATCCCTATCAGATTTGGCATATTAGGGGTTGGTGCCAGCCAACCCTGCCAATTTTTGAAAATCTGGTTGATGGGCGTTGTTGTGCATTTTCACGCTGCAACATGGTAGCCCATGACTAGGCCACATGGCAGCCTTTCATTGGCCCACATCACCACATTGCATGGACCTGCCACATCAACATGCCACGTCACCTGTCGGGTGGTTGTATGGTCTGCCATGTGGTTGTACGGACTGATCGGAAAAGTCCAAAAACAAGTGACATGTCGCAGCCTCTAGTGCTTCCATGTCATCATGATGACGTCATTCTGATGTCATCATGACAGGTGTCACCCTCTGTGTGTGTCATGTACCTTGTACAGACACTGACGTCATTCCTACTGATGTTGATGTCAATAGTACAAATGTTGACTCATCCCTGCTGACTAGGCTAGGTTGACCAAAACTTTGACTGTGAATATATTTCGATCCATAACTCTGTTTGAAGAGTCGTTTACTCCAATTGAAATCGTGTGACACACTCTTCGCAATGATGCCAATTTCACTGAGTTTTGAGGACTTTTAATTTTTTCCCTTTCTTTGTTTGATGAGGTCATTATGAGCTTCCTGAGGTGCTTCTATGAATACTGATTTATCCTTAGTCTTCTCTGGATCCTTTTTTGGATCACATCAAGAAGGGAAATGCACAGTAAGTAGAATAAAATAGAAAATAAAGAAAAGAGAAGAAGAAAGTAGAAGAAGAAAGAGGATGAAAAGGAAAGATGACAACTTGAATTTCTAACTTCTAAATATGGAAGGACGCACAAAAGAAACACGCAGATGAAACATAAGAGGAAATCAACTGAACAACCAGTTAACTGAATTATCCATGCAATGCAATGGGTTTTGGGATGAACCAAGTAGATTTTTAATCCCGAGTTTTGATGTATAAATATGTAATTGGTTGGGAGATTAAGGGTTATGTTGGGTTCTGTATGGTTCCTGTCTATGAGATATTTTTTGGGTTCCTATTCTATGTGTCTAAATGTAAGGGATGAGGCAGAGAGAGATAGGGTTTCACTGCAGAGAGGCTAGGCTAGGAGAAGAGAAACATTTCCATTATACACCTTTGTAAGCACAGTGCACAAGCCTAAAGCACTTAACAAAAGCATAATAAAGAATCCAATCTTTGTGGATGTAGCCCAGAGTTGGTTGAACCACGTTAAATGTTGTGAGACATGTATTTTATGTGATTTCTGATGAAATTTTATTTGGACGCATAGTATAATAGTTTTGTCTTATGGTTAACCTTTGCACAAATAATAATGATTGTTACAGTAACGATTTTATGAAGTGATATGGAATATAATGATAATATGAACCTGAATTGCTAAGTAATTTAATACATAACAATGGCATAATTACGTGCATGTACATAATAAGAAAGAACGAGCACAATGATCACCTCCCGTTCCCTCACTACTTCAGAAAGCTAGTTCTTGTAGTCCCAATAGATACCTCAGGTGAGACTTCATCTGTGCAAGCAAGTGATGCCGAAAGGGTCAGTGTCTGGTGGGTTTTGTTGGTTATAGATAAATCAAACCTTGGGTCTTACAAATTGCACACATCACCAACATCATTCTTCATGTAATATCAAATGCATACTCCACATATTCTCAAAGACCATAAAAACATAAAGAAGCACATTCAATTTTGATGAGCAACTGAGTAGAGAGGTACAATATTGTGCATTGATGATGAGTGTGTCGACAATAGTTAAAGGAATTCAAGGAAGAGACATATCCAGACACACACACACACACACACACATAAGAGCTTAAACAATGAGATGATGACACAAGAACAATTAAATTGATGGAGCCCCTTGGTACAAGAATTGCAGAAGAGTCCATTGGGTCATGACAAAGAAAGCAGAGGAATGGTAGGATTGGTTAATGTCACAAACCCTCGTTGATTCCATAAAAAGAACCCCTAGGTGCAACAGATCGTTGGAGTATCCCTAGAGAGTGCCTCGATGGCTCTTGTGAGGAATAACTTGCAACTGAGTATGGCAGTCGATGGCCGATAGATTTGATCATATGGAGATCGAGGAGTCTGGAAATGTGATACACCATCATAAGATCCATTGGAAACCAGTCACAATAAACCTTGTATATGTGTATCTTCCTATACACCCGACAATTGTTTCATTGATTTACCTATGCAGACCAATATGCATGGTTGATGCACAGTAAGGATACTTCTGCAAGAGTAGAGATCCGAACGTTGTTGCACACTTTCTCAGGACAAGCAAGGAATTGATTATGGGGGAGATGTTGAGGGGGCCTCTTAGGCCCTTGTAAAATTCCATCATACATTATCCTAAGTATAAGAATGTATAAGAACATATGTATAAAGAGAACATAACAAAGGATTAGTCAGAGCAAGTACAACTATTCAAACCATCTCTCTATTGTACAAATACCCATGAAGATGAAATAAAGACTCAGATGGATATCCTTCCCTAAATGATCTCTTCTTTATTAGGTTGTGTGTGTTCTTGATGTGCTTCACGATGTAGTCTCTCTCTTGAATGCATCTATGTGATCTCGTAGACTACAACAGAGGCTTTGTGGAAAGCATGCTTACTAGTAAAGTTGGACATTTCTAAGGATTCTGATAGATTTCAATCATATGCCAGGGAAAGAAGGCCAATGCCAGGGAAAGAAGGCCACATTCAATTCTAGTTTGTTTAGCCAAATGTGTGGAGAGTCTTAATCTATGGTTTACCACCATAAAACTCACCCTCATATTTAATGCTTAACCAATTATAATTGCACAAAAATATAAAATGAGAGAAAATAGTAAGAAGGGAAAGTGAAAGGGGAGGAAGAAGGAACTTAATATTCTACCATAATGGTTTAACAAACAATTGTAGTAGCTATGACAAGAGCAATTTTCGGTAGCCCTCTATATGGTTGAAGAATTGTCATTATGTAAGATTTCTCTATAATAAAGAGCTAGACAAGGAGAATGAAAAAGGATGTGTTCTAGTGCAATCATAGGTCTTATCAATCTCTAAGATTTATGTTAATATACAAAGCTCTTTTTCTTACAAAATCAAACATGCATAACAATTTAGCAAAATGTTTTGTACTATCAAATTTTACATTATTATCTAGAGTATACATCATGACCTATATATACAAATTTTTTTTGGCTAAGAAAAAAGTTTGGCCCAAAAAACATTTAGTTATAAATTGTTTGAATGAACAATGATTTTTGTTAAAAACTCTCTTGCAATGATGAATCTTTGGTATCAAAAGGTTCTAATAGGTTTTTCACCAAACACTAACACTGTGAAAATGTAAAGTTCAACCAAAAACCGATGGCCATTAACTTTCAATCAAATGTTAATGATATTATTTTGACTTGACTAAATATTAGTGACATGTTTTCCATGAATTGGATATTTTTGTTTGGCTAAAATTTGTTACCATCTTCATAAGCTCGCCTAAATGTTTGATAGTAGGTCTTCTTCTTCTATCTTGTTGTCAACTTCTTTAGATATGTAGTTTCAACTTTGCAACATTTTAGTTGAGCTACATCTTCGATCTCCTCGTGCCAACTTATTGGGTACTTTCTAGCACTCATTTTACAACATGAATCCTAGAAAACATGAAATCAATGCTTCGTCTCTTTAGCATCCCCTTTTTAGAGCCAGATAGTATTGACATGTATATGCTTCAAGATGAAGCATCTTTTAAGGTTGTATAGTGTTTAGACAAGTTAAGTATTCAGACTGAAATCCATTTGTGCCCTTGAATGATGTATCATTCTATATCATTATTGTATTCATGTGCACTATGCACACTTGTAGGATAGTTTATGTGATCATGTATACTTGGGAGTTGACTGGCGAACCTAAAAAGTGTGACTTTGAGTGTGTGACTTTGAGTAGTTAAGTTTGATTTTATACTTTTGATTATTAAAATAAAGACTATTAGGGTGAGAGTTTTGTAACCTTTGTTATATTGTGTTATGTAACCTTTGTTATATTGTGTAACTATGACATGATCTTTATCAACTTCTCTCACAATCATATATATATATATATATATGTTATGCATTTAATTAAAATTTTATATGTTTAATTAGCATAGTGATTATCATGTTGTTCTATTTTAATGTACATATATAATTTTATCAAATGATTTATAGTTTTATTAAATTGTTAAGCTTAATTTATTAAGCAAAAATGAAGATTTTATATGTTTAAATTAACATAGTGATTATCATGTTGTTATATTTTAATGCACATATATAATTTCATCAAATAATTTATAATTTTATTAAATTGTTAAGGTTAATTTATTATGTAATATATATGTTAAAATGTGTTTTTGATGATTAATAATGAAAATATATTATTAAATAAAGTTAAGTAAAAAATATATTAAAAGTTAAATTATAATAAATTATAATAAACTTGCATAAAATTATCACTAAACCATAACATGATCTATATTATTAATACTATTATCATAATTTATTTATTTTCCTTTAATACAGTTTGAGTGGGTTTAATGGTTAAGAACATGTGTTTCCTTTTAAGAGGTCACAGATTCAAATCTAGAGGGGGTAGGTATGTATACCTTCATAGATTTTACCAGTCAAATCATTGGGCGGAGGGGGGTCCCTTGTCCCACAAACAAAAGGGTCTCATACACCAAATTAATGTGCTACTTGACCCGTGACCTTAAAAATAGATTATTATTATTATTATTATTATTATTATAAAAATGATTCTAGTTTGTTAACTTAGAATATGCATATTTACATCATTAATACTATTATCATAAAAAAAAAAATTCATTTCAATTCACGTAAATAAGTTGGCTTTCTATGAAAATATATAGGAATGACTATGGTTTGTTAACTTAGAATATGCATATTTTAAAATGCACTTACACCATTTTTTTTTAATAAAAATCATAATTTCATAACTTTTAACTACAAGTTTTTTTACCCTTTGTTTTTCCTTCCCAGAACATGAATCGCCTAGTTAAAATAATTTTGTTTTGCCTTCCCTAGACCATGACTACAATATTTTTTTGTCAATGGCTTAGTTAAAATAATTTTGTTTTGCCTTCCCTAGACCATGACTACAAGATTTTTTTTGCCACTGGCTTAGTTAAAATAATTTTGTTTTGCCATGACTACAAGAATTTTTTTCCAATGGTTTAGTTAAAACAATTTTGTTTTGCCTTCCCTAGAGCGTGAATGGCTCACTTAAAATAATTACAAAATAATTACAATTTTGTTGTCTTCCCTAGACCATCCCTAAAACAATTTTGTTTTGCCTTCCCCAAAACAATTTTGTTTTGCCTTCCCCAAACCATGAATGGCTTAGTTAAAAGGTTATTTTAGTGTGATTTTGTTTGTAATTAAACTAGACATGTGGTTCATGTTCTTGACTTTTGTGTTTTTTATAACTAGACATGTGGTCCATGTTCAACTTTTATGCTCTTTATAACTAGACATGTGGTTATTGTGTTTAGGTGTTGGGACATATACAATATTGTTGCTCTTTATAACTAGACATGTGGTTATTGTGTTTAGGTGTTGGGACATATACAATATTTGTCAAGACCAAGACTATGTCAAACAACGATTACCTAATACCTAGGGCACTATTATAATAATGTAATGTATAAAAGATACGTAAAATCATAGACATGTGGTTATTGTGTTTAGGTATTGAGACATATACAATATTTCTCAAGACCAAGACTATGTCAAACAACAATTAAATAATACCCATGGCACTATTATAATAATGTAATGTATAAAAGATGCGTAAAATCATTGAGTCTTATATTATAAGAAAAAGTTTTGTGTAAAATGGAAAACATTGACCCGCCACATGTTACACATGAACTTTTCCATGAAATTTGAAAAGTGGGGTGTATACCTAATTGAAAAGTTTTATGAATAATACATTCTCTCTGCTAGGATGATAAATAATGATAAATAAATTGTTATGTTTATATGGGTGGTTAGGTATACAAATAAATTGTTTTGTTTATTTGAGTATTTTTTGGTAAGGATAATTGTTATTTAATAGTTTAATTAAAGTTAATTAAAGTTTGTTATTAATTTCTCGTTTTTGTAATGGTATTTTTTTTACAATTCTTGTTCAGATCTCTGTATTGGGACGATGCAGTTTTACAATTTTATTTTTTTTAGTTGTTAGTTTGTCTTAGACTCCTAGAATAGTTTTGTAAGAACATGAATTCACCACTTATTTTGGTTTTCGTTTGGCAGGGTAGATGGTGGATAACACTTTGGACTAAAAGTATCACAGTCTGCCACCTGTTCTGGTTTCTAATAATTTCGTGGAACAGGTGACAGACTAATGACATGTGGCATTTTTGTATTATAACAACACAGTAATAGGAAACACTTTTTTTTACTTTAAAAAAAAATAATTAAAGTTTGTTAAGTTATAACTTTGTTATTATATGACGCAGGTGTTACGAACTTCCTACAACTCCTCGCCCGCTCACAGGATCGATCAAAAATCTCCTTCTGCTGAGCCGAAGCATCTCCTTGGATTCCCTCGGGAATCACTGTGAAAATCTGACCCACAGGTCTTTTTCTTCACCTTCTCGGCCTCTGCACCGGACCGTGACCAATTTCCCCCATAGGAAAATTGTTTATCGGGCTTCGAGGTTTCGCTATGTCAATATGTGTGAATCCCCCATCATCAGGATTCCCGATCCTCCGATTTACGATACGCCTCTTCTTGCGCGTCAGCCCCTTCTGGCTATACCGAGGTCCATGTGACCTGCTCTCGTATGATCGTTGCCTTATAGCTTCCCATCGAGGCTCCTCCTATTGGAGTTTCGGACTTTCAAATGTCGAAACTCACAAGTCCTCAGGACTCGCGATCCTCTGAATCCCGATGCGTGTTTTACGCACTATCTCTCCTGGCTAGGCTTCTGGCCAATATGATCGTTATCCCCGTGACCTCAGTCTTATCCCTCGTCGGGGTTTCGGGGTTTCCAATGCCAAAATTCATATGCCCACGGGATTCCCGATTCTCCGCTATGCTGACAGCTGGCCCCTTAAACGGAACTTCCCACTCTCCGATATGCTGACAATTGGCTCCCATAATGGCTCTTCCCTCCTTTCGGGGTTTCGGGGTTCGCAATTCCGAAATGCAAATATTTCGTGTCCACGAAATCCTCGATATGTCGATCCCCGACTTTCTTTGGATCTTCGACATGCGTCCCAAATGGATGGACGGTCCAGATTAAGCCTCGGACTTCGCCAAATGCCAAAATGAAAAACACTTACCTGTGTGATTCCCGATGGACAAAACGTTGATGACTCTCGATGATTTCCACCTGTCCCAACAGATGGACAGTTCTGATTGTATCGGGGTTTTCACTATGGATTTCCCCGACCTATTTCTCATAGAACTCCCGATTTGCCGACTCCCGAAACTCCAATGGAGTCCTCCCTTTCGGGACTTTTCCCGATAGCTCTGATTTCTGCCATGCGTCCTCTCCAAATGGACAGCCCTGATTTAACTCTTGGGATTTCGAGACTTTTGATGCCCCGATTCTTTCGACCTCAGGAACTTCGATTTCCCGATAGCCAATATACCGACTCTCTACGGATTTTTGACACCTGTCTCCCCAAACAGGCAGCTCAGATTTGTGTCGGGGTTTTCAAAGTGGACTTACCCAATCTTCTGTCCACGGGAATGCCGATATCCCTACTCCCGATGCCTCAATCTCCACCACGTGTCTCTGCTAACGGACGGTCCAGATCTTCTCGGTGTTTCGAGACTTGAAGTGTCTCAACTTTCTTGTCCTCATGACTCTCGATATGCCGATAGTTGAATTCCCGATGGTAAACCTCGTGCAGCTCCTATCCAATCTAACGACTGACGAGAAATTTTCTCCAAATCTGATGACTCGGATCATTTCTTCTGCGCACTCACTCTAGAGGATAAACTATGCGTGCCTTCACCCGATCCAACGACTGACGGGTATCTAAGTGAGATCCGACGGCTCACGATCTCCTCCTCTGTGTGCTCCTCCTGAGCTTCTCCTGGACGAAGAAACCAACGGTCCAGATCTTCTTCTCCAGCCGATCTGATGGCTACTGTGCTCCCTACTGATCTTGCATATTTCTTCCTACACTTGGAAGAATTTCCAGTTCTCAAAGGCCTCAACCTTTGTCTTCTTTCTCTTCTGCGAACTCCACGACTGTGAGTTCCGCCGCGCGTATGAAAACGTTGTTCCTCCTGAGATTTGCTTCGACTCCTTGAAGGATTCTTCAACTTCTGCACTCCTACAGAGTCTTCTCATGCACCCGCTAGTGCTATCTCTTCTGAGCTTCTACAAACGCTCAGACCCCTTGAGGGATTTTGGTTTCCTCCTTCTCCCACAGATGGAGAATAAAATGTCTTTCGGCCTATTCTTCACTCCAACAACCCCTTGCTGAGTCTTTCTGGGTGTTCAACAACCCTGAGAAGGTTCCCTCAGTGGACCCTTCCTCACTTCCATAACTCAAAGAGTTCTTTTCTTTTTGTGTCTACCTGCACACAGTCTCAATGCCCACCTGGCAGAGTTTCCCTTTCACAGAACATTCAGCAGTTCTGTCTTCTTTCGTGCACTCCTTGCACTTGCTCGATGCCCTCCTGGCAGAGCCCTATAGAACCCTCAATGATTTTGTTTTCTTCTTCAAACTCTCAACAAAGCTCTTCCTCAAATGCACCACTGTGCATATGCTCAATGCCCACTTGGCAGAGCTCTACAGAACTCCTTAGAGATTATGTCTGCAACTATGTTCTCATACACAGCCTTGCCTCCAAGGTGTTCAACAACCTTGAGGTCTTCTTCCTCGGAGTTGTTGATTCCAGTTCCTGTGCTGCAGCACATCCCTGTCTGACCCCGCAGAGTTCAGAAGTGCATTAGTGCACTGGTATTCAGAGTCCGCAGCACTCTGTCATGCCCTCCCGGAATGAAACCTCAAAGACCCTCAATTGAAATCAAACAGACTCCCTGCAAACGTACAACCACAGCATACATTTACAGAATAATAGAACACTCACAGACATTCACATACCACAGAATAATGTAGGAAAAACTGCTCTTTTGTATTAAATATGGAAAATGCCTTTATTTACAATGTGTTCTTGAGCACGGCATGTAACAAGGTCTCGGCTCATTCCCTCTTCTGCTCTCTATATGCAGAACTCTACTCTCACTTCCTCGACTTCCACTTACTTACAAAATGAGATATGAAAATCTCTTTTACCTAAGGGGGCTCTTTGAGCGCTTCCCTCCAACCTACCTACCCTATTCAATTACATTGAATGGGTTGTCTAGTCCAGAATCAGATCTAGATCTCAGCCATACAAACATTAAAGGTCGATCTACTCTACGCCTTCACAAAGGCACGACTCTACAGCTCACCAGCTTAAACATTAAAGTTACATTCAATTCAAATTTAAATGAGGTTGCGCCTCCCTCTTAGCTTTGAATGCATGCACGCTAACATGGTTGGCTGGCTGGCGTGGAGAGATGCTCCTGCATCATACTCCTCAGCTACAAAATCATGAGCTCCTGATCATGAGCTTCCCCTCTCAGCTATTGGAAATCCTTCTGGATCCCAAACAAAAATCCAGAGCTTCCCATCTGCTCCATTCTGCTGCTATTGTTTCTTTTGCGCTGCTGCTGTTCCTTCTTCTCTTCTGCTCAACCTCTCCCCGCTGGCAGTCTCTGCTGACCCCAACATTAGCCTTCTGATCTCTTCTATTACTTCGTCCAGCTGCTCCAATGGTTGGCTCTGTTTTTGCAGTCTCCTTAGCTGCAAAAATTTTTGGCACATGAGCAGATCATCATGATCTCCCATGCCTCCTTCATCATTTTCCAACTTCACCTGTTGGATGTGCATGCTCTGCACCTTCACCCTTTTCTCTAGGGCTTCCATCTGTTCCCATAGATCAGCAAAGAAAATGATGTCTGCCCCTTTTTCTTCTGTTGCAAACTCCCTTGTTGCAGTCTTTACAGTCCCCTGGCTGAAAATACTGAGCCATTCCTCATAATGTTGATCATCTTCTTCCGCTTCTTCTGTTGTCAGCTCCAATGCTACAGCTCTTTCAGCTTCTTGGCTGAAAGAAATGAGCCATTCCTTAGAATGCTCATCTTCTTCATCTGCTTGGGAAGCTTCTGAAGTCTGCTCCAATCCCTCTTCTTCCCTGATAGTCACGGCTGACTGTTCTGATGCTGCACCATCTGCAACATAGACTTCGGCCTCCTCCTGGGAAAATGGTAGGAATACTCCAATTCCCCCAATCATCAGAAGATTTCTCATATCTTCCTCCTCTGTCAGCTGCACATGCTGATCTAAATTCATCTGTGAATTTATCTGCTCTGTCAGCTCCTCAGGTTGATTCCAACTCACTTGCTCATCCTAGCCCACCTGGCAATATGGGATGTCTCCGCTGCTCTCTTGGTAGACTATGAGATCAACCGATCCCATCTTCATCAACAACCCTTGCTGAATTGAACTCACCTCCGAGTCCATGATATTTTCAGACAGTCTCAAACTTTCATATTTGCCCACCTGGCAATCTGAGATGATTCTGCTGCCCTCCTAGCAGTCTTCGAGATCCTGCAGCGACCTCGTATCATTGCCCAGGTAGAAATGTGAAATTCCTTGGTTGTCCTCATGACAGTCTCCGAGATCCTACAGTGATCTCAAATTTTTCCCTCCTGGCAAACTGGAATTTCCTCTCTGCCCTCCTGGCAGTGCTTGAGATCTTCAAATGATCCCATTTCATCCTCCTCACCGAGAAATTTTCCAGTCTCCGGTTCACATACCTAAATAATTTCTTCTTCTGGTCCATTGAGGTTTTCAGCATACCTCAACCATCTTTTTAACAGCCTTCGTTGTCTTATGACCATCAGCTGCTTGACTGGCCATTTCGCTTTTGCCTTCTTCATGGGAAATTCACGCATCCATCTCGGCCTCCTATCCTGCCGCATCCGCAGTTCGAGCTTCTCTATGGACGCCTTTAATTCATAGAGCTCTTTATCCATTTCTGCAAGATTTTTTGCCTTTCTTTTCCTCCCAGCATGTCTATGGCCTTCAGTAACCATGGTGTTGTCCCTGCTTTCCCTCCTGGCAAATATGTTGCTGTCACTCCTCACTAAGAGTTCTACCAGCTTCATCCTGCAGTCTTGTCGACTGTCTACTTCATTGATGCCTACCTGCAAACAATCGTCATAGAGTCCCCAACGCTCTATCCTCCTCCCTCTGCTTGAAATATACATCAGAGTTCTAGCTCTGATACCACTTGACGTAGGCATTACGAGCTTCCTACAACTCCTCGCCCGCTCACAGGATCGATCAAAAGTCCCCTTCTGCTAAGCCGAAGCGGCTCCTTGGATTCCCTTGGGAATCACTGTGAAAATCTAACCCATAGGTTTTTTTCTTCACCTTCTCAGCCTCTGCACCGGACCATGACCAATTTTCCCCATAGGAAAATTGTTTATCGGGCTTCGAGGTTTCGCTATGTTGATATGCGTGAATCCCCTATCATCAGGATTCCCGATCCTCCGATTTCCAATACGCCTCTTCTTGCACGTCAGCCCCTTCCGGCTATACCGAGGTCCATGTGACCTGCTCTCGTATGACCGCTACCTTATAGCTTCCCATCGAGGCTCCTCCTATCAGAGTTTCAGACTTTCAAATGTCGAAACTCACAAGTCCTCAAGACTCGCGATCCTTCGAATCCCGATGCGCATTTTACGCACTAGCTCTCCTGGCTAGGCTTCTGGCCAATATGACCATTATCCCCGTGACCTCAATCTTATCCCTCGTCGGGGTTTCAGGGTTTCCAATGCCAAAATGCATATGCCCATAGGATTCTCGATTCCTCGAATCCCAATTCTCCGCTATGCTGACAGCTGGCGCCTTAAACGACACTTCCCACTCTCAGATATGCTGACAGCTGGCTCCCACAATGGCCCTTCCCTCCTTTCATGGTTTCGGGGTTCGTGATTCCAAAATGAAAAGATTTCGTGTCCACAGAATCCTCGATATGCCGATCCCCGACTTTCTTCGGATCTCCGACACACGTCCCAAATGGATGGACGGTCCAGATTAAGCCTCGGACTTCGCCAAACGCCAAACCGAAAAACACTTACCTATGTTATTCCCGATGGCCAAAACGCTGATGACTCTCGATGATTTCCACCTGTCCCAACATATGGACAATTTTGATTGTATCGGGGTTTTCACTATGGATTTCCCCGACCTCTTTCTCACAGAACTCCCAATTTTTCGACTCTCAAAACTCCAATGGAGTCCTCCCTTTCGGGACTTTTCCCAATGGCTTTGATTTCTGCCACGCGTCCTCTCCAAATGGACGTCCCTGATTTAACTCTCAGGATTTTGAGACTTTTGATGTCCCGATTCTTTCGACCTCAGGAACTCCGATTTCCCGATAGCCAATATACCGACTCTCTACAAATTTCTGACACCTATCTCCCCAAACAGACGGCTCAAATTTGTGTCAGGGTTTTCAAAGTGGACTTACCCGATCTCCTGTCCACGAGAATGTTGATATCCTGTCTCCCGATGCCTCGATCTCTGCCACGTGTCTCCGCTAACGGACGATCCAGATCTTCCCGGCATTTCGAGACTTGAAGTGTCTCAACTTTCTTGTCCTCGTGACTCCCGATATGTCGATGGCTGAAGTCCCGATGGTAAACCTCATGCAGCTCCTATCCAATCTGACGGCTGATGGGAAATTTTCTCCAGATTTGACGGCTCAGATCATTTCTTCTGCGCACTCACTCCAGAGGCTAAACTTTGTGCGCCTTCACCCGATCCAACAACTGACGGGTATCTGAGTGAGATCTGGCGGCTCACGATCTCCTCCTGACCTTCTCCTGGACGTAGAAACCAATGGTCTAGATCTTCTTCTCCAACCAATCTGACGTGCTCCCTACTGAGCTTGCACACTTTCTTCCTGCACTTGGAAGAATTTCCAGTTCTCAAAGGCCTCAACCTTTGTCTTCTTTCTCTTCTGCGAACTCCACGACTGTGAGTTCCATCGCGCGTATGAAAATGATGTTCCTCCTGAGCTTTGCTTCAACTTCTTGAAGGATTCTTCAACTTCTACACTCATGTAGAGTCTTTTCATCCACCCGTTGGTGCTATCTCTTCTGAGCTTCTACAAACGCTCAGACCCCTTGAGGGATTTTGGTTTCCTCCTTCTCACACAGATGGAGAATAAAATGCCTTTCGGCCTATTCTTCACTCCAGCAACCCATTGCTGAGTCTTTTTGGGTGTTCAGCAACCCTGAGAAGGTTCCCTCAGTGGACCCTTCCTCACTTCCATAACTCAAAGAGTTCTTTTCTTCTTGTGCCTACCTGCACACAGTCTCAATTCCCACCTGTCAGAGTTTCCCTTTCACAGAACGTTCAACAGTTCTGTTTTCTTTCGTGCACTCCTTGCACTTGCTCGATGTCCTCCTGGCAGAGCCCTACAGAACCCTCAATGATTTTTTTTTCTTCTTCAAACTCTCAGTAGAGTTCTTCCTCAAATGCACCATTGTGCATATGCTCAATGCCCACTTGGAAAATCTCTACAGAACTCCTCAGAGATTTTGTCTGCAACTGTGTTCTCATACACAGCCTTGCCTCCAAGGTGTTCAGCAACCTTGAGTTCTTCTTCCTTGGAGTTGTTGATTCCAGTTCCTGTGCCACATCATGTCCCTGTCTGACCCCGTAGAGTTCAGAAGTGCATCAGTGCACCTGTATTCAGAGTCTGTAGCACTCTGTCACGCCCTCCTGGCATGAAACCTCAAAGACCCTCAACTGAAATCAAATAGACTCCCTGCAAACGTACAACTGCAGCATACATTTAAAGAATAATAGAACACTCACACACATTCACATACCACAGAATAATGCAGGAAAAACTGCTCTTTTGTATTAAATATGGAAAATGCCTTTATTTACAATGTGTTCCTGAGCACGAGCTGTAACAAGGTCTCGGCTCATTCCCTCTTTTTCTCTCTATACGCAAAACTCTACTCTCACTTCCTCGACTTCCACTTACTTACAAAATGAGATATGAAAATCTCTTTTACCTGAGGGGGCTCTTCGAGCGCTTCCCTCCAACCTACCTACCCTATTCAATTACATTGAATGGGCTGTCTAGTCCAGAATCATATCTAGATCTCATCCATACAAACATTAAAGTCCGATCTACTCTACGCCTACACAAAGGCACGGCGCTACAACTCACCAGCTTAAACATTAAAGTTACATTCAATTCAAATTTAAATGAGGTTGCGCCTCCCTCTTAGCTTTGAATGCATGCGCGCTAACGTGGTTGGATGGCTGGCTGGCTACCGTGGAGAGATGCTCCTGCATCATTATATTTATTATATAATTGTTTTTATATAAATAAATATGGTCAAAGTTTTATGAGTGTGGATTTTGATTAAAGTTTTTTTTTTAATTTGTGGGATAAGTAAGTTTTTCTATGGAGGATTCGATTACTTAGTTTATGGCAATGTATATAGCTTATTTTTTTTGAATTTGTAATTTTTAAGGAAGAAACACATGTTCTTTAGCAAACTTCTACCTTTTCAGTTACTAATCAGGTATTAGTATTGTGATCCAATTTTTAGACTAATGACATAATAAGAAGGCGAAAGAGAATGAGTTATCTAACAGTGGATAAATCAATCCCTTGGATTTTCTTTAATGGGGCCTGTCAAGGTCTTTGATGTAGCCAATAAACTCTAATTCATTCACGAGATCTAAAAACCATGCAAACACACGAGAATGGAAAATAAATCTATTTTATTCCTTCTCCATCCTAACTATTACAATGGAATTTCAACCCCTTATAACTAATATATGAGATTTTTGAAAACAACTAATTTTAGAAAATTCTCACATGACTCTAAAACTGACCAATAGCTAAAATCTAACTAGAGTGACACTATTTATCAACTTGCTTTTTTGATTAGGTGCATAAAATAAGAGATAACTAATAATTACTAATTTAAAAATTCTCACAAAAACACTAAAACCCCAATTTGAGGCCTTATATGATGGAATTTGGCCCTAGAAAAGTGTCGAAACGATATTTTTTTATAAAGGCTTAGATCAGTACGACAATGAACTCTTCAAGATACAATTCCCTGTAAAATTTCAGCCCAAACGGATTGTTAGAATAAACAGGACCGTGGAGCAATAAAATAAAACAAATGCGGAAACAAAACACATAAGATACACAATATAATAGAGACACAGATTTACGTGGTTCACCCAATGTGGGCTACGTCCACCAGAGAAATTGCTAGGTCCTTCCTTTATTATTATCCAGCAAATGAATGGATACAACCTACAACAAACCCGCTATAACTTCCTCTCGTTTCTCTCACAGTCTTCTATCTCATAATATAATATTCGCCATAATGCATAACCGCAATACATTTCCCTCATAACAGAGGGTTGCCTTCTAGGGAAAAAAACCCTAACATAATTTTTACCGTTAGATCTGTGACCTTATAATCAACGATCTAGATTTATAATGAAATTACAATATACTTTTACAAGGCAATTTTTCCTTTGGGGGCACGCTTGCCCCCAGACCCCGCAGAGGGGGTAACCCCCCTCTGCACTCCCTCACGTGGAAGAGTGTACATACTTATGGGGTGTAAATTCTTCATGGGGTATAAACACAGTTGAAAAGAAAAGATCTATGAATTGAGAAGATTATCAGGCTCCACAACCAATAATCTCCCACTTGGAGATTGATCTCAACAACTCCACCGTTGTTGTATCTGTTGGACTATGAACCTTCTTGGACCTGGCAAATTTCTCATCTTCATCTTCATTATTGAAGAGAAACTGAAACTGAGCAGGAACTCAGTTTCTCCCTGGTTACTCCCTTTGTTAACATATCTGTAGGATTCTAGCTAGTGTGTATCTTTTCCAACTTCAAATGTCCATCTTCCAATGTGGATCGTATGAAGTGGTACCTCAACTGTATATTCTTAGTCTTCGAATGGAAGGATGAGTTCTTTGCAAGATGAATGGAACTCTCACTGTCACGGTACAACCTATTATTCTCTTTCTTATTTCCCAATTCTTCCATAAACCTCTATAACCAAATCCTCTCTTTACTAGCCTCTGTAGCAGCAACATACTCTGCCTCTGTTGTTGAAAGTGCAACAACCTTTTGTAGTTTCGAAATCCAACTTTCTGCTATTCCACCTGTTAGTCCTTAAAGTTGCACTTGACTATGAGAGGGAAAGCTAGGGCATCATCAAATTATTGCAAAGTATTTTGAGGGTTTTTATGGTTTGGTTTTTGAATAAGGTGGTTGAAAACTAGCTCAAGGTTTTTTAAAATAAACAAGAAATTCAAAATAAGAACAAAAGATATCCCATTGACTGGTTAAAGGGTAGTCACATACATGAATTAGATAAATAAGAAAAAGAGAAAATGAAGTTTTCAATTTGTCAACTTCACATAAAATTCTTATCTCAAAATATCATCAAGAAACAAGAACATCAGTCTGAAATCAAAACTTGAAAATAATCACCACAACAAATTATTTACTGTATCAATTGATAATCAAGAAAACAAATGCATTGCAATATGAATAATGAGATCAAGCATGAAGAGAGAATAACAGAGTAGAAAAGAGAGTCTATCCATCCATATTCCTTTGCTATTAAGTGTCAAATAGAACAGGAATGTCTTACAAGGAATTTTAAAACAAGTCCCCTCGATCTCAAATGTTTCCACCTTGAACTTCTCCTTCTACAGAGTTTATATAGAAACGATACATAATTATCAAGATCCAAAATAAATGGATTTGAAAACCTCCTCATCTAAATTTAGTTTCTTGTTTCAAATAATCAAGGAGAATATCCAATCTGATCTCCAATTTGAATTGATGAGGTGGCTTTTCAACTGTTATCCATGAGATTTTTTAGAAAAAAAAATCTGGCAAATTCCTGAAAAATAGGGTCCAACAATATCTTTGTATCTCTCAAACGGTGATAGATGTGTAAAAACCGAGAGAGTTTTTTGTGAAAGGACTCATTCCCAACAAAAACCTCTTTTGGTTTCCAAAAATTCATCACCATATGTTCTACAACCTCTCCCAAAATTACTGACTAAAACAAGAAATTATTAATTATGAAATCGTAGAAGCCTCAAAGATAAATTCTAATCTCTTAAAATGTGATCGATGTGTAAAAATAGAGAGAGGTTTTTGTGAAGGGAAATTTTCCCAACAAAAACCTCTTTTGGTTTCAAAAAATTCATCTCCAGTTGTTTTTCAGACTCTCTTGAAGATAAAGACTATAATTAGTAAAAAAAACAGAGTATTTCCTGTAGCTTTTCTGGTTCTGCAGAATAATAGCCTTTGCCATCAGAAAACACTACTTCAACTTTTGATGATCTTGTGGTTGCTCTTGTTGTAGGTCTTTTAGAATACCGAGAAAATTATTTTCCTTTTCTTTGATTGATGGGTCAAACATAGCTTTGGACCTTAGCCTATATTTGTTGGCAACTCTAGTAGAATTTCTCCTAGGGTTTTGAGACACAGGTGCAGATTTCTTCTTTTTCTTTTTGACTGCAACACCTTTCTTACTGGTTTCTAGTAATTTATGTTTGACTGTGGTTTTAACATTATAATCTTCGTTTGAATCATCTTCCATTTTTATGTCTGCATCAGAAAACATTTTGATCTTTGCATCTAGTTTGGGTCTCTTACCTATGTTGGTCATGGCTTCCTCCTGAATGTCATCTACAGGGGTATCATCAGAAATGTGTTGAGTCTGCTTCTTTCTCTTTCTGGTCCTTATCACCTTAGTTGCAGATACTTCTTCTTTGATAGAAAATTCATTAACTATGATACTCTTTTTCTGTGTGGTTGCCTTCTTCCCTTTTCCCTTTCTTTGTTTTCTTGGTTGTGGATCGGGATTTAGGGATTAAATCAACCAAGTCTATGGTTTCTGTGAATTATGATCAAGGTGGTATGCCACTCTTGTCTAATCCAGATGTGAGGGGATCCCTTTTTCCAATCTGGGTTTTTCTTATCTGGAAGCAAGAATTGGTTGACAAACTCCATGACTACGTGCTCCTTTTTCCACCATCGTTCTCCTCTAATTGCCAATCTGCAAGTTGTTCGTCATGCCCTTTGAAAGTGGTAAAGAAATCGAACCAGCCAATGTCCTGGAACCTTTGTGCCATCTATGGGTATGATTCAAGCAGCTTGGTACCCTCAGGTTCCAACCTAATAATTTTCCCACTTTTCTTTGGCACCATGTCAATAATACAGTGTTGAAACTCGATGCTTGTTGGAATTCAGGAAAATTAAAATCTGCAATTGTTAATATATAATGACTTCTTTAAATGGATATATTCGCACATAATCCAAAGGAATTATCATATAATTATATTGGAAATTGAACTCATTTCATACAAGTCCTTGCAAGTATGGGATGATCTCATTCATGCAACAATTCAAACTGTATCATCAATTGGAGCGGTATCGTGGAGTACATGCAGGTCTATTTGTCCACGATTTATGTGATCGTGATAAGATTTGGATAATTGGCGCATCTCACAGCATGATTACTTTAGCGCTACAGGAATAACGTTATTCCTATAGCGCTATTAAGGACTTGGCAGTAATTTGAATTTTTAGGATTCAAATAAGCAAATATTGTGACAAAGCTCATTAAACCATGTCTTAAGCATTCAAACTTAAGAAATTTATTCAAAAATGCTTAAAATGCAAAGTAAAACAAACAAGGGTTAAAGTTTAAAAATCAAGGAACAAAGTATAAGCAGGGAGTATTTAGGATTAGGGATACTCACTAAATCAAGAACAAAATTAGAGACTAACACCACCTATAGTAAAAACATACCCTGTGGTGCTCCTCCTGCTATCTTTATCACTTGCCATATCTGAATCAACATATCCCTGTAGAAAAGTGTATGAACCTCCAAAACATAATGCATGAGTAGCATTACCTCTCAAATACCTGAAAAATCCACTTTACTACCTCCCAATGTTCTTTACCTGGATTGTTCATATACCTTCTCACAACTCCCACTGCATGTGCAATATCTGGTCTTGTGCAAACCATTGCATACATCAAGTTGCCAACTGCTAATGAATAAGGGACCCTGGACATGTATTCTATCTCCTCCTGTGTCTTGGGACACACTTCCTTAGTTAATTTGAAATGGTTGGCTAAATGTGTACTAACTGGTTTTGCATTCTGCATTCTAAACCTCTCCAACACCTTCTCTATGTACTCACCCTAAGATAATGTCAATTTGTGATTTTTCCTATCTCTTGTTATTCTCATACCAAGGATTTTCTTTGCAGCACCCAAATCCTTCATCGCAAATGAATTAGCTAATTTTTTCTTGAGCACATTTATATCCTACATATTAGACCCTGCAACAAGCATGTCATCTACATGCAATAGAAAGATAATATAGCTTCCATTTTCTAGCTTTTTGAAATAAACACAGTGATCAGAATGACATCTACTATAACCATGTTTTGTCATAAACATGTCAAACTTCAAATATCACTTCCTTCGAGCTTGATTTAGGTCATACAAGATCTTCTTCAACCTACATACCAAATTCTTCTTCCCTTTGACCTCATACCCCTGTGGTTGCTGCATATAAATCTCTTCCTCCAAATCCCCATGGAGAAAAGTTGTTTTAGCATCTAATTGTTCAAGATGCAAATCTTCTACTGCCACAAGACTTACAATGGTCCTAATTGAAGTCATTTTAACAACAAGAGAAAATATTTCATCAAAATCTATACCTTTCTTTTATGCAAACCCCTTTACAACAAGTCTAGCCTTGTACCGCTTTATTCTTCCATCTTCTTCCTTCAACTTGTAAACCCATTTATTCTGCAATGCTCTTTTACCTACAGGCAACTGAACCAAGTCCCAAGTATGGTTATTTACCAAGTAATCCATTTCCTCTTTCATGACTTGCTCCCACTTCTTTTTGGTGTCTACCTGCATTGCCTCTTCATAACATTCCAGTTCACCAGAATCAGCCAACAATAAATAATACAATGAAGGAGAGTATCGTTCAGGGGGTATACTTAACCTGGTAGATTTTCTAACAACACTTGCAGGTGTTTGAGGTACCTACTGCTCCTGTTGTTGTACATTTTGATTTTCTGGTTACTTTGAAATTTATTTTTCAGTGATCTCATCAAGCACTGTGTATTCTTTTTTTTCTTTTTCCTGTTTCTTTCCCTGCAACTGATCTTTGTATATGACCTTCTTATTGAATATGACATCTCTATTCCTATTTATTTTGTTATTTTCATAATCCCATAAGCGATAACCAAAATCATTAACACTGTATCCAATAAAGGTACATTTCTTGGATTTTTCCTCAAGCTTTGTTCTATTTTCTTTATCAATATGGACAAATGCTTCACAACCGAAAGTTTTCAAAAAAGAATAGTTTACCTTTTTTCCTGTCCATTCCTCCTGTAGCACCACGTTTTATGCTACTAAGGTTTAATCGCTCTTAAAAGAAACTTTAACACCACTTGGTACATAACTCATACAGGTATTATATAATCCACACGCATTTAAACAAATAAACACATTCTAACAGAGTATTCATATGAGTTACTACCATAATTAACAATCAATAGTGTTTCATACTAATTCATATACACAGCGGAAATCATGATAACATAAGCATTAGAGTCATGCAAAACATGATTAAAACATAATCAGATGCTTATCTTTTAACAGTGGTAGAATCCACCAACCAAGTGCAGGCCTTCCACGAACCTCCCAGCCTTTGACCACACTGCTCATCAGCTCAGCAGTGGGTCACCCCCGATCTGGGACTAAGATCCACCCCAAGACAAGGAATCCTAGACTAGGTTGAGGTTACAGGGAAAACAACACACAACCACAAGGAATGGATTCTCTCCAAGGAACCTCCCACGCTCACTGCCCACAGACCTCATTCCCCACATGCCTGTTCCACCCCAGGAGTATACACCTTCTCTGTCACCTGGATAGTCCTTCGGTTGCTAATCTCCCTTGCCTTGGGTTACAGGAACAGGTCGGACCTGAAGTCTCCAGGCTCTATGGCAGCTTCAAGGTTCCTTCAAGGAGTTCTCTCCTTCCTCTGCACACTCTCTCACCTAGAGGGAGTCGCTCACAGGTCCAACAACCTATTCTTCCAATCTTCAACCACCTCTCTCACCTAGAGAGAGTGTTGTACAAATTGGCCAACAAGCCACACAGGATCAAACACTACATGTCCACCACAATCCACGGGAATCCAGACACAAACACCCCAGGGAAGCTCCAGATAGGTGCAATAGTATAACCAGGCTTAGCAGGGACGAGACACTTTTGTTTTCTCAATTTGGAAACATGGAATAGACTTCACACTCTAGATTCTCAGGGATGCGTGACAAGTCATCCACGTAGGGGTCGATTCAAACTCCCCGATTTAGAACAGAGAAGGGGTGTACCAATTTTCTAGAACAAACATAGACTCTTTCCCAAATCCACGTAGGCTTCTCGTTCAGGGAAAATACACACCAGTTTTCTCAAAGCTAGACACAGACTTTTCGAACCACAAGGATGCACGAAGGTTCTCTGCAGGAGTCAGGTTGGTAGTACTATCCAGGGCTCCATACGTGTTCAGACCATCGGGTAGAATGGGGGAGGAACCCTTCTCATGGCTCACCCTGGCCATTTTATTCGCTTGCGTCAAGGTTGACACTTGTCACCCATGAAACTGCATGTGTTCCACCAGCACGCATCTCCCTTATATGTTCTCCCCTTGCCAGAAACTTAGGATAAAACATAAAATTCACATGTCTTTTGGGATAATATTAAAATGTTATTCCCAGGCTTAAGCCCCCTAGGCTTAGCCCCTAAGCTCAACACTTAGCCCCTTTTCTCACCTTCCAGCCCCTAATTCCTTTCCCTCTCTATGGATGCTTAGTCCCCCTTCACTCATTCATCGTGGTCGGTTTGCACTTGGCAATGTTTACCATTTTATTAAATGTTCTGCATACATACAAGTACATAATCAGGCCCTTGGCCTCCAACACTTAGGCTCTCTGGCCTAACAATCACATAAGCCACCATCTTATAAAAACTTGGCTCACCAACCTATAAAACATAATTACAATTTCTTTCAGAACATGGTTTGCAATGGGGCTCGGCCTTGGGGACACTACAATCCCCCTCCCCTTATTTTTTTGCACTGTCCTCAGTGCAACTTTACACAGCATCTGCAAGATTTTTCAAAAAATTTCAAAAAGATGCGGGTACTCTGCCCGCATAACATCTGCATGCTCCCATGTCACGTCCTCAGGACCATACCAGGTCCACTGGACCTTTACAAGCTCTATGGCTTGATTCTGGAGTTGTTTGCTTTTCCTGTCCAATATGCGCATAGGATGCACTTGCAGGACACCTTCTGGTTCCACCTGAATCACATCCCAATCGATAACATGATTAGCATCAGGTGCATATTTCTTAAGCAGTGAAACATGAAACACATTATGCACAGTCATAGATGCAGGTAGTGCAAGCATGTATGCAATTGGCCCAATCCTTTCCAGGATCTCAAATGGCCCACAAAATCTTGTTGCCAATTTGGCACAACTTCCCAACCTCAGGGAACTTCTGTTAATTTTCACTTTCAGAGAAACATGGTCACCCACTTTGAATTCTCTATGGATTCTGTTACTATCAACGTAACTTTTCTGCCTGTCCTGGGCAGCTTTTAGATTATGTTTAATTCTTATCATTTGGTCTTCCATCTCCTTGAGTAGCTCAGGCNCTTCCATAAAGCGCTTCGAATGGGCTCATCTTCAATGATGCATGATACCCATTATTGTAGGTGAATTCTACCAAATGCAGGTAGTCTTCCCACCTTGATGGTTTATCGATCACATACATTCTCAGCATGTCTTCTATTACTTTGTTCACTCTCTCTGTCTATCCATCAGACTCGGGATGATACGTTGTACTAAAGTTCAGATTCGTTCTAAATCCTTTGAACATTCCTTTCCAGAAATTCGAAGTCAATTTTGGGTCCCTATCATACACAATTGTCTTAGGAATTCCATGCAAGCGTGCAACTTCTTTTAAAAAGATGTCAGCAACATCAACTGCTCTTTGGGTGGTTTTCAGTGGAATAAAATGGGCAGCTTTAGTAAGCTTGTCCACCACCACCATGATTGACTCATGCTGCTTTCTTGTTCTAGGTAGTCCAGTGATAAAATCCATTGTTACCATGTCCCATTTCCATTCAGGAATAGGTAAAGGCTGTAGCAACCCTGTTGGGTGCCTATGCTCAGCCTTAACCTTCTGGCACTCCATACATCTGGCGATGTATTTAGTGATTTCTTTCTTCAAACCTGGCCAAAAATAATGGCTTTTGACTACTGCCACAGTCTTCTGATATCCAGGATGTCCAACATAAGCCACGTTATGCATCTCCTTTAGAATTGCCAGTTTCAATTCTTGGACATTGGGTACATACACTCGGTTTTTATACAGAAGTAAGCCATTAGTTCCCAAGGTGTAACTTTCCTTGGTTTGTGGTCTCTCATGCTGTTGTAGCTTTGCTACAAGACTTTTGTACTACAAATCAACATTTGCAGCTTCCAAAATTTTGTCTTTCATCTCAGTCCAGTACATGCTAATGGTTGCAACATGTAATTCGTGCACTTTTCTACTGAGTGCATCAACCACTTTATTTTCTTTCCCTTTGATATGCTTTATATCAAAGTCATATTCGCACAGAAACTCCAGCCATCTAATTTTCCTGGCATTTAAGGTCGGTTGATCAAATAAATACTTTAGACCGTTATGGTCTATTCTCAACTCGAATCTCTTTCCCATGAGGTAATGTCTCCATTTCCTCAAGGCGTGGACGATTGTTGCCAGCTCTAAGTTGTGAGTGTCATAATTCTTCTCATTTTCCTTCAACTTTCGGTATTCATAACAAACTACAAATCCCTCTTGGCTGAGAACTCCTCCCAGCCCCTCCTTGCATGCATCTGTGCACACTACGTAATCCTTGTCTGGATCTGCAATCTTCAGGATCGGAGCACTAGTTAGCAGCTGCTTCAATCGTTGGAAGATTCTCTCACATTCTTTAGTCCACTGGAACTTCTTCTCCTTCCTTTGCAAGGAAGTGATAGAATGAGCTATCTATGAGAATCCGACTATAAACCTCCTATAGTAGCCTGCCAGACCCATAAAATATCTAACTTCTGCCACATTCCTTGGTGTTGGCCATTCTTGAATGGCCTCTACCTTTTCAGGATCCACAGCGATCCCTTCTTCAGATATAATGTGTCCCAAGTAATGGATCTACCTTTGGTAAAATGAGCACTTGCTCAGTTTTGCGTACAACTGGTGTTCTCTCAACACCTGCAGCACCATTCTCAGATGTTGTTCATGTTCTTCCTCTGTCTTGGAATACACCAAGATATCGTCCAGGAAGACTATGAAAAACTTGTCCAAATAATTTCTGAACACTCCATTCATTAAGCACATGAAAACAACAGGTGCATTTGTCAGTCCAAACGGCACCACTGTGAATTCATAATGACCGTACCTTGTTCTAAAGGTGGTCTTGCTAATGTCCTCATCATTTATTCTCACTTGGTGATATCCAGATCTGAGATCTATTTTTGAAAATATTTTCGCATCCTTCAAGTGATCAAAAAGATCCTCAATCCTTGGCAGAGGATACTTGTTCTTGACAGTGACCTTATTCAACTGCCGGAAATCAATGCATAGTCTCAACGTCCCATCTTTCTTCTTCATGAATAGGACTAGGGCTCCCCAAGGTGACATGCTGGGGAGAATGTATCCCTTCTTTAGTATCTCTTAGAGTTGCAATTGCAACTCTGTCAGCTCTGGCGTACTCATTCTATAAGGAGCCTTCGAAACTGGAGCTACTCCAGGCATCAAATTTATAGAAAAATCAATGTCCCTCTTCGGAGGTAGTCCAAGTACCTCCTGAAATATGTCCTTGAATTCTTTGAGTACTTCGTGGTCCTCCATATTTCTATCATAGTATCTTTTAGTCAGGTATTTCTTCTCGAAATACATCTTAAATTCCTTCCAAGTGACCTCTTTCTCTCTGATGTGTTGCACCTGCACAAACTGATCCCACCACATGGATTCTTTTCCTTTCAGTTGGTACATTGCAATTCTTCCTTCTGCATGGGTGGAATAATTATGCAGTTGGAAGTATTTCTTCATGCCAAGAAACCATGTCTCGGCATCTTCCTCCTTCTTATGTTCTCCATCGAATGTTGGAGGCTTAATCTTGTTCATCTCTCCTTTCAATTCCTCCTTTCCAAATTTTCGATGTTTTCTGGTAGGGGATGAGCTTGAACTACTGTGTGTCTTCCTGTCAGAATGTCTTTTGGAGTGACTAAGATGTCAGCTACCACTCCTCGACTTACTTCTTCTCCCATGGGTTCTGCGACTCTCCGTCGTACTTGAGTCTCTTCCCTTCTCGAGTTTCTTCTCTATTCTTTCCAAGCTCTTCAAAAATTTTAAGTTTAATTCACCCTGTCGATCCCTGACTTTCATGAGCTTTCGACTATCATCTCGAAGAGCCTTGGCCTCTCTTTGCAATCCTTCAATGATTTTCATTATGTGTCCTTCCTTATCCTTCTCTTTTCCATGCCCATTGGAGTTCAATCCTTCAACTCCCGAGTTAACATCCTTTCCTTCCTGTTCGTTTTCTGTTTCGGGGGTAATCCGCACCTTTCCCCACTCCATACTCGACATTGGTTAATTGGAGTCCTAACCTCCGTTGAACTCTGCACATGCCCTTTGCAATTAAATTCAAAGTTTCTCAGGCTATTAAACCTTCAGGAACAATCCGCAACATTTATAAGCCAATACGAACAAGAACAAAAGACATTTTGATTCAAATAAGTTTTCTGAGCTCTCGTTCGGTTCTGCAATTTTTCGTGTTTTCGAAACTTTCATTTTCGACACTTTGGGATTTTGAGACTTCGGGTTTTGAGGTTTCAGGGTTTCAGACTTGCATTCCTTTCCAACCCTCGACTTCCGAAATTCTGACTTACTTTACCCTCCGGGCCCACATAGCACAGTGGTCACCCACAACTACAGTGGCACGTGGTACGTTCATGAGGGTCCACGTCGCTTTTAACAATGTCATCGGGTCCCACCTCTCTCACTTCTCTTCTTGACCCATTGGCACGTGGTACATCTCCATGTGTCCACGTCCATTCCTAGAAAAATACAATGGTCAGATCTTTCTCAGGTCTACGGCGCGGATCCTTTCGGCTTTTCGGGGTTTCGGGTGTCGAAAGTTTGTGCATCCACACATCTTGAACTTCCATTTGTTGAAATCACAAATTCATTGTATACTAACTTACTTGATCCAACGGTCAAGTTCTTCTCCCCGCGATCTACGGTGTAGATTGTTTCAGGATTTCGGGTTTCGAAGGTGTTCACCTCTTCTCACCTACCATCTCCCAAAACATCGATTTCTTCTTTGTCACACACCCACTACCTAATCAAAAAAATTTGTTGATTTCTGCAGACTAAGAGCCCCAAAATATCTATGGAGGCCTAGCGTAAGCTATCTCTTCCTCTGTCGGCTCCCATGTGATCGTGGGTCATGATCACAGGTCAAATAATCATGGCGCCTCTTGGTATTTCGTGACTCGGTGCCATAGGAATGTCGAATCACTCGACTCTACAACCGCTGAATCCCGATAGAGCTAGCGAATGGCCAATGGGAATAGATCCCAACAGGGTTAGAGAACCGCCAAAGAGAATGGGCCCTGTCGCACGGTTAAGTGGAGTACAGGTGGCAGAGAGGGAAACACGACACGGTAGTCAACATGACAGGAGGGGGCCCCATTGTACACACCATACCATTCCGGACCCACCCCCCCATTAAAGGCAGAATGGCAAGGGGGATCCGGAATCCAACTGAGAACTGTTGATCAAGGTGAAATAATCTCGACCGTTCGAGAGTTGCATGTCCAATTCCGGACCCCCCCCCCCNAAGGGGGTCCCGGAATGAGCCTCAGCCATAGATCTGGACGGGTGGACTCTGGTCGTCCAAATCTACTCGCTACTTACCTTAATCCGCATTCGCGCCCCAACTTAAAGCCGACCTCTCTTCCTCACATCTAATGGTCATTACAACCCCTGAGATTCCCTGAAGGAATCTCGTTCGTTCATCGGGATTTAACCACATTCTCACATCTACCTATTATAGGTCGAGATTTATTAAGGAGAGAGCCTGACCTCTCGTCAACAGAACTCCTGAATCCCTGATTCCCGATTCCTCGATACGGGTAATCTTTCGACACGTAGCCTCCTTACATCGGACGGTCCAGATCTATCCTAGGATTTCCATAATGGAAAGTCTCGATCTCTCGTCACCAGGACTCCCGATTTACCGACTCCTGTACAATTCCAAAGGGTTTAAACTCCGTGCACACTTTCTAGTTCTAATGGTCACAAGGGTTCACCTTCCCTCCCGAACAGATCCTAAAGCTCCTACACTTCTGGTGTGGAATCCTCTCTCCCTGTGGGCTTATACCACACTAGTTGCGGTTTCATTACGCCACTATACCTCCTGAGCTTAAAAACTCGTCAAGTAACTCCTTGACACTTTGGAGCAACCTAGGGTCTGAAATTGGCCTTCCAGACCCAATTTCCCCTCGCATTCTCGGTCCAAAGAATGATCCACTGGCCCATCTAGGCTCAGTGTCGAAACCTTGGCTCTGATACCAAACTGTAGCGCCACATTTTATGCTACTAAGGTTTAATCTCTCTTAAAAGAAACTTTAACACCACTTGGTACATAAATCATACAGGTATTATATAATCCACACGCATTTAAACAAATAAACACATTCTAACAGAGTATTCATATGAGTTACTACCATAATTAACAATCAATAAAATTTCATAGTAATTCATATACACAGCGGAAATCATGATAACATAAGCAATAGAATCATGCAAAACATAATTAAAACATAATCAGATACTTATCTTTTAACAGTGGTAGAATCCACCAACCAAGTGCAAGCCTTCCACGAACCTCCCAGCCTTAGACCACACTGCTCATTAGCTCAGCAGTGGGTCACCCCCGAGTTGGGACTAAGCTTCACCCCAAGACAAGGAATCCTAGGCTAGGCTGAGGTTACAGGGAAAACAACATACAACCACAAGCAAGAGATTCTCTCCAAGGAACCTCCCACGCTCACTGCCCATAGACCCTCATTCCCCACATGCCTGTTCCACCCCAAGAGTATACACCTTCTCTATCACCTAGATAGTCCTTCGGCTATTAATCTCCCTTGCCTTGGGTTACAGGAACAGGCCGGACCAGAAGTCTCTGGGCTCTATGGCAGCTTCAAGGTTCCTTCAAGGAGTTCTCTCCTTCCTCTGTGCACTCTCTCACTTGGAGGGAGTCGCTCACAGGTCCAACAACCTGTTCTTCCAATCTTCAACCACCTCTCTCACCTGGAGAGAGTGTTGTACAAACTGACCAACAAGCCACACAGGATCAAACACTACACGTCCACCACAATCCACGGGAATCCAGACACGAACACCCCAGGGCAGCTCCAGACAGGTGCAAGAGTATAACCATCTCATCCCTGCTAAGCAGGGATGCAACACTTAGCCCTTTTTCCCACATTCCATCCCCTAATTACTTGCCCTCTCTATGGATGCTTAGTCCCCCTTCACTCATTCATCGTGGTCGGTCTGCACCTGGCGATGTTTACCATTTTATTAAAAAAAATTCATACATACATGTACAAAATCAGGTCCTTTGCCTCCAACCCATAGGCTCTCTGGCCTAACAATCACATAAGCCACCAGCTTATAAAAACTTGGCTCACTAGCCTATAAAACATAATTACAATTTCTTTCAAAACATGGTTTGCAATGGGGCTCGGCCTTGGGGACACTACACCTCCTTTGGAATTCTACCATCCAAAGAGCTTGAAGATCCTCTGTTTATTAAGTAAACAACAGTATCTACAACATCTTCCCAGAACTGTAAGGGCAAACCAACATGCAATCTCATACTCCTTGCACGCTCCATGATTTTCATGTTCATCCTTTCTGACACACCATTTTCTTGTGGTGTTCTTGGAACTGTCTTCTCTCTACGAATCCCATAGTATGAACAGTAGTCATCAAACTCCTTGTTGCATTATTCACCTCCATTATTTGATCTGAGACACTTCAAACTTTTTCCTGTCTCATTCTCAACCAAAGCTTTCCATTTCTTAAAAGTATCAAAAATATCATATTTTTTTCAAATGCAATAAACCCAAGTTTTTCTAGTTGCATCATCAATAAAAGTAACATAATAACGAGAGCCACCAAGAGATGATACCTGAGTTGGTCCCCATACATTTGTATGCACAAGCTCTAACCTTTCATTCTTCTTTTCTTTTCCGACTCTGAGAAATCTGACTCTCTTATGTTTAACATAAACACAATGCTCATAGAAGTCCATATCTGCATACCCTTCTCACTCATGTGTCCAAGCCTATGATGCCACAATGTTGTATCCACTCCTGTAGAAGCTAAAGAGATAGAAGATTCAGTATTACCAGTACATAAATACAATGTACCTACCTTCTCTCCTTTTTCTATCACCAATGATCCTTTGATGACCTTCCACGTCTTATCTGTAAATATGGATATACAACCTTCACTTGCCAACTGCCCTGTTGAAATTAGATT
>ML789795.1:415790-447122 GCA_009831015.1 Picea engelmannii
TCTTACCTCTTTCAACAACCATTGGTTTCCATTGTGTTGTTTTATTTTTACCTTTCCCATTCCAACAATTTTGCATGGTGCATCATCACCCAAATGAACCTGTCCAAAATCACCTTGAACATAATCTAGAAAATGTTTCCTATAGGGTGTGGCATGAAATGAAGCCCCTCAATCCACTACCCAAGACTCAGAAATATTATCTATAGAAAGAATCAAAGCATCTTGTAACACATCACCTATTACATTTGCTTCCTGATTTCTCTCCTGTTGTCCATCTCTTTGTTTCTTTGGAGCTCTGCAGTCTTTCTTCAGATGTCCTTTCTTCCCACAATTCCAACAATCTATCTTTCCAAGTCTGGATTTGGATATGCCCTTCCTAGAATTACCACGGTTCCCTGGGCCCTTTATTCTATCCTTTTGTCTTCCCCTATTCTCCATGTTCAACTCATTACCTGATGTCTCACCTGTGCTTTTCCGTCGCATTTCCTCACTAAGGATAACACCAACAACATCATCAAATTTTAAAGTATCTGAACCAGAGACAGAGTTACTTACAACCATTACCAAGCCATTCCATCTTTCTGGCAATGAGCACAGCATTAGAATAGCCCTGACCTCATCATCAAAGTCCACTTTTACAGAACTTAGTTGATTAGTAACCATATTTAAATCATTTAAATGATCTACAACAGACCCACCTTCTGACATCTTCATATTAAATAATCTCTTCATTAGAAATACCTTATTGGATGCCGAGGTATTTTCATACAATTTAGCCAATGCATCCATCAAAGCCTTCGTTGTCTTTTCTTTCGAAATATTGAAAGCCATCGACGCTGCCAGGCTCAGCCGTATCATTCCTAGAGCCTTTCTATCAAGAATCTCCCATTCTTCATCCTTCATGGTCGTCGGCTTCTTTGCTACTCTGCCCAATGGTAGGAATAGATCCTTCTGATATAAATAATCTTTCATCTGCATCTTCCATAACTGGTAGTTTTGGCCATTAAATTTTTCAACCCTAAACTTTCCATCTTCCAACATTGCTCCCACTCGAACCATGAAACCTCCTTTCCTACGAGTTACCTTTTGCTATGATACTAGTTGTTAGAATAAACAGGACCGTGGAGCAATAAAATAAAAAAAATGCGGAAACAAAACACAAAAGCATACATAATATAATAGAGACACAGATTTACATGGTTCACCCAGTGTGGGTTACGTCCACCAGAGAAATTGCCAGGTCCTTCCTTTATTATTATCCAGCAAATGAAGGGATACAACCTACAACAAACCCGCTATAACTTCCTCTTCTTTCTCTCACAGACTCCTATCTCAGAATACAATATTCGCCACAATGCATAGCCGCAATGCATTTCCCTCATAACAAAGGGTTTCCTTCTAGGGAAAAAAACCCTAACATAATTTCTACCATTAGATCTGCGACCTTTTAATGAACGGTCTAGATTTACAATGAAATTACAATATACTTTACAAGGCATTTTTACTTCGGGGGCTTTGCCCCTGAACCCCCGCTTGCCCTCGGACCCCACAGAGGGGGTAACCCCCCTCTACACTCCCCTACGTGGAAGAGTGTACATATTTCCGGGGTGTAAAACCTTCATGGGGTATAAACACGGCTGAAAACAAAGACCTCTGAATCTGGAAGATAATCAAGCTCCTCAACCAACACGGATAACCGAGTAAAAAGTTATGACCCTTGGAAATCCCTGCATCATTTTCCTCTGGTTGAAAAGAACATAGCTCCTGCAAGTTACTGTCTTCAAACTGTTTCCAGTTAACTAGATCTAGGTTCAACAAGTCCCCCTATGTAATCTATGTACTCTTTGTTATTGCTAGGCCTTCCCATTGGACCAAATATTGGTTGTATTGGCCTTGTCAAGTATGAAGGGTCTTCTTATCTAAAATATGCACAATCTTTTCCTTTTTCTTGCTCAAATGGCCTATTTCCAATCCACCTCTGTCACACTGTCATCACCTAGATTGTCCTAATGGAAGATATATAAGTCAGAAACATTAAACATAGGGGGAATATCGATATCAGTTGGTAAATCGGCCTTATAAGCATTGTCGTTAATTTTCTTGAGAATCTTGAAAGGACCAATTTTGTTATACTTCAATTTTTGGTAGGTTCCTCTAGGAAACCGCTCTTTCCGTAAATAAACCATCACCAAATCACCTTCATTGAATACCTGGTATCATCGGTGAACATATTTTATAATTTTGTTTTGTTCATTAATGGCCTATAGTTTTTGTCTCACCTATTGCTGCAATTGTTGAATGTGTTCTGCAAATGCTTCCCCGTCATCACTAATCTTATACCCAAGTAGTAGCTGCACCAAATCTAGGAAACCCATAAGACTTCTACCGTAAACAACATGAAATGAAGATTTACTTGTAGATATATTCATTGAATTATTGTAGGTGAATTCTTCTTGAGGTAAAGCCAAATCCCACTGCTTGGGCTTCTCTCAAACAATGCTTTGTAACAGGTTTCCCAAAATTTGATTTACTACCTTAGTTTTCCCATCTATTTGGGGGTGATAGAAACTTCTGATCTGTAATTTAGTCCCCAATTTTTTCCATAAATTCCTCCAAAAATGACCCAAGAACTGAGTATCTCTATTAGAGGTAATAATTTTTGGAACCCCGTGCAATCTAACAATTTCTAGAAAAAAAAAATTATGCCATCATCGATGCTTCACTAGTGTTCTTGAAATCAATGAAATGAGCCATTTTAGAGAACCTATCAACAACCAAAAAAATAGAATCATTAGCTCACTGTGTGTTTGGGGGGGCCAACACAAAGTCCATGTTCAGATCTGTTCATGGGTCTGTGGGCACTAGTAATGGCATATACAACCTTGTGTTCTATGAGTGTCCTTTAGCCATTTGAGAAATACTACATTGTTCCACATACTTGGTTATATCCTTTTTCATCTTCGACCAGTAATACCTATCTTTGATTAAGGCTAGTGTCTTATCCTTTCCAAAATGTCCTGGCAAACCACTACTGTGAAGTTCTCTAATAATATTTTCTCTCATAGAACCAATTCAAATGCATAGTTGTTTTCCTTTGAAGAGGTATCCATCTTGCATAAAATATTCACCCCGAATAAGACCCATGTTCCCAGGGACTAGATTCTTCAATTGTTCCACAATATCCCAAAAATCGTTATCAGACACGCAAAGATCCTTTAATGCAACAAACCTAATTACTTGATTTTCCGTGGTTGTCAAAAGAACAGTGCCCCGACTCAAAGCATCTGCAACTTGATTGTGTTTTCTTGATTTGTGCTTCAATACAAAGGTGTATCCTTGTAAGAAAGAGACCCATTTTTCATGTCTACTATTCAATTTCTTTTAGGCGTTTACATATTTTAATGCAATATGATCGGTAAATAACACAAACTCCTTCAGCACTAACAATGCCTCTAATGTCGCAATGCTTGTACAATTTCATAAAATTCTACATCATATGTGGAGTAGTTATTTCTTACCTCATTCAACTTTTCACTAAAAAATGCAATTGGTATACCTGCTTGGCTAAGTATAGATCCAATGCTTACATGTGAAGCATCACGGTCTACCTCAAACACTTTATCAAAATATGGTAAGGCTAATATAGGTGCCTCAGTTACTTCTTCTTTATAAACTTAAAAATTTCCTCAACTTCATTGGTCCACATGAATGTCTTGCCTTGGGTGCAATATGTTATGGGTACTACAATACTGCTAAAATTTTAAATAAATTTTTGGTAAAAGGTGGCCAGCCCATGAAAGCTTCTTACCTTTGTTATGCTCCTAGGACTAGGCCACTCCAAAATTTCTCAAACCTTCTCTGAATCCATATTGAATCCTTATGTTGAGATGAAATAACCCATAAATACCAAACTTTCTTGCAGGAACCTACATTTCTTCAGGTTTTCAGAAATTTGGTGTTTTCTCAATGCATCAAATATAATTTTAAAATGATGCAATTGATCTTCTTTGTTGTTACTCAAAACTAGGATGTCATCAAAATAAACGACAACAAACTTACCAATATAAGGTCGAAGCACAATATTCATCGACTGTATGAAACTATTAGGTGCATTGGATAGCCTGAAAGGAATCACCATCCATTCAAATAGTCCATCCCTAGTCTTGAAGGAAGTTTTCCATTCATCCCCTTCACGAATCCAGATTTGGTGGTATCCACTTCGCAAATCAATTTTACTAAAATATTTATCTCTGGCTAGCACATCCATCATGTTGTCTAGGCATGGTATAGGAAACCAATATTTGATGGTAATTTTATTGATTTATATGTTATCTGTGCACATCCTCCACGCATTATCCTTTTGGGGAGTCAACAATGTCAGTACGACATAGGGACTCATGCTTTATCTTACCATGCCTTTCTTTATAAGTTCTATCACTTACCAGTTGAGCTATGCATGTTGTGCAGGACTCATCCTATAGGAAGCCTGATTAGGGAAAGATGATCCTAGGATTAGATCAATGTGATGTTGAATATCTCTCTTTGGTGGAAGACCATCAGGTAGTTCATTAGGGATAACATCAACAGATTATTCTAGTATCTTAGCCACTTCAGTAGGGATTGGTATGTCTTCCTCGACTCCTTTTTGCACTATTAATGCATAGAAAAATCTTGTTTCCTTCGTTTCCTTAACAAGATCCCTTTCTGACAACATATTCTCATCTTTCCCCTCATCCTTAAGGGGAAATAATATGACTTTCAATCCATCCTTTCAAAAGGTGTAGGTATTGTTTTCTCCATTATGCATGAATTTTCTATCATATTGCCAAGGCCTCCCCAATAACAGATGACATGCATCCATCAGAGTGACATCGCACCATAATTCATATTTATAAGTCTTATCAATGGAAAACTTGATCAAACATATTTTATTAATGGTGACTTCGTTCCCTTTTTTGAATCATTCAATTCGGTAAGGATGGGGATACGTTTCACAGTGTAATTTTAAATTATCTACCATCTCTTTGGAAACCATATTCTCACAACTTCCACTATCAACAATAACTTGACATACCTTTCCCCCGGAAGTGCATCTTTTAAATTATCTACCATCTCTTTGGAAACCATATTCTCACAACTTCCACTATCAACAATAACTTGACATACCTTTCCCCCGGAAGTGCATCTGGTTCAAAAAATATTTGTCCAAAGCCAAGAATATCCATTTCCGCTACTCTTCCTTTTCTTTGTTTTTAGAATCACCATTGATTTCTATATCATGAGAATCTCCCCATATCGGGAGGGACTTCAGATTTAGCTCCTTCTTCATTCTCAACTTGGGCCAAGTTTAAACTAGGTTGATGTCCTTGCTTTGGATCTTGCATGTTATAATTTGGGCATTCAAATGCTCAATGACCCTCTACACCACACTAAAACACACATAATGTCCTACTCTTCCACGAACGTAACCTCTACCCCTCTAAAACCCTCTTCCTCGTGGTTGATTCAAGTTACCTTGTCAAGTATATTATTCTTTCTCAGCTCATGGGATGATTCACAAATGTCATAATTAAAACCATCCTGTGAGGCATACGATGTACCCCTCCTTGCTCCTCTATTTCTTTGAGAAAATTGTCGATTTTGTTTTTCCTCGGCATTTAAGTCTAATTGACATGCCTCTTCCACGTTGCAAACCATATGCGTGCTTAGTTCATCTTGAATAGAAAATTTTAAGAAATTCACATACCTTGCAACCAATTTCTCATCAGTTTCTTGGTGATCCATGTGAATGGACAACTGAAAAAACTCATATGTGAGTTCCTCCATGATGGACATGTTTTGCGTCGAGTTTTGAAATCTACGAAAAACTGTCTAGGCATAGTCCAAAGTCAAAAAAAAATCTCGCAATTTCTTTTCCATCTTATTCCAGGGCCTAATTTTGTCTTTTCCTTTTTTTGTTTTGTCTTTCTGCACATGATCCCACCAAATCATGGTGTGACCCTTGAACTTGGTGCATGCAAATTTCACCTTCTTTTCCTATGTCATAGGCTTCCATTCAAAAAAAAAATCCATGGCGTTCATCCAATATATTAACATCTCTAGTTTAAGAATCCCTGCATATTCTGAAACTTCCATTTTGATCCCATCATTTCTCCCTTCTAGATCCCTAAGAATCCTTTCTTCAAAAATCATGCACTCTAATTTCTCTTCTTCATGTTATATATGATTATATACATATCCTTGGTATGTCTCCTCATTAGACACTTGTCTTTGTATTATTCTCTGAATAACCGACACGTTTGTAAGATATGCTACTTTCCTTTGGAGGTTTTGCATATCTATACGCATCTGAGCAGGACTTGCTCTTCCTCTTCCTCTCCCATCCATATTACTTCTCTAATACCAGATGATGTAGCCAATAAACTTTGATTCATTCACGAGATCTAAAAACCATGCAAACACACGAGAATGGAAAATAACTATTTTGTATTCCTTCTCCATCCTAACTATTACAATGGAAGTTCAACCCCTTATAACTACTATCTAAGATTTTCAAAAATAATGAATTTTAGAAGAACAACTAATTTAAAAAAGAAACTAAGTTTAGAAACTTCTCGCATGATTCTAGAACTAATCAGTAACTAAAAGCTAACTAGAGAGACACTATTTTTCAACTTGCTTTTCTGATTAGGTGCATAAACTAAGAGATAACTAATAATTACTAATTTAAAAATTCCGGTAAAAACACTAAAACCCCAATTTAAGGCCTTATATGAAGGAATTTGGCCCTAAAAAAGTGTCGAAACAATGTCTGATCTGAAGGATAATATCAACATGATAGTGAATTCTTTGAGACACAACTCCTTGTAAAATTTCAGCCCAAACGAATATCCAAGTCAAAATTTATGACCCTCAGAAATCCCTGCATCAATCTTGGACATGTATGTTCTCTGGGTTATGTTCTTTATCTCTTAGAGTCCCATTTATACATAGGCAAGGAAAATCTAGGCTCAGGGACCAATAACTATGGTGAGTGAGTTCAAGGCACTAATTTTCCTTTTGAAGTCTACTTTGAACCAAGGTTTAGAATGCCTCTAGGTATTTGGGGATTCAACTCTTGTTGTTAATTGGATGAATGATGAACTTTACGTACAAAACATAGGTGTACTCATTGTGGCCATGCACATAAAATATCTAGTGAGTCAGTTCCAAGAGATCACTTTTTCTCATATTCATTGGGAGCTCAATGTATGGGAAGAATCCCTCTCCAAGAAGGGTCTACATAGGCCTTAGGATCAAATAATTGAAGATGAGTTTGTGGGAGGATCCTTAATCTCATCAAGGACCTTTCATTTCACTAAATTTTAAGTGTTTGTGGGTGGGTTATTATGTCAGTTCTAATGAATATACTTTTGCATGCCTTTCGATATAAATGTCAATGGTTAGCTTGTCTTGTTTAAGTGTTTTTTCAGAAGTTTTTGCTCAGCAAGATAATGTTGGAAAATCAACTTGTATGTAGCACAGATGAATAGTCTGTCGGGTATAATTTTTTTGGACCTGCGCAAATTTGCACTATGAAGATGATGTTTTGGAATTTGGTTGGAATTAAAAATACATTTTTTTCCAAGGAAAAAAAACAAGTGTTTTCAACTATTTAACCCATAACATATAATTTACACTACTCTACTCCTTTCCATATTCAATGGTATTTATCTTATTTTATTATTATCCATATTCCTTGAACTTTTAATTGATTGATCTAATATTATCACGATTACCTTGAATATTGAAATATTATCCTTATGATGTTGTTAGAAAAACTTATTTATTGTTCATTATATAAAATTATGGTTGATTGTGAGTGTGAAGACTTAGGAGAGACATTGTTATACATGTTACAGATTTGTTTTTAAGTCATAATCCATTAGAACTAATTGTTTGCTGAAATCTACTTAGCAAGAATTTTGGAGTTGAGATTCTCTTATAAGTATGATTTCTTGAACACATGATTTATATTATTTATAGCTTAAATAAGCTTTTCATACTAGAATTGTAATGGTTTTTAAGGGCTCATTTTGTAGTAAGAAATTTGATGTGGGATAGTCAAGCTCATGTGAGAGTTTTGAAAGTGAGAAAATCATTGTAATTGTATATTGAATGAGTGTTAGTAATGGGTGTTGTGTGAATCACACCACTTCAATTGACATTGAAATTTGTATCTATTTCTTATTTATAACATGGTCATACCACAATGTCTAATAACATGATCATATGACACTATCTAAGATGAGTTTAAAGAAAGTAGTCAATTATAAATATATTTACCTTTAATTTAAAAGTGACATTCATGCATAGTGGATGATTATTATTAAATTGAAAATCACTCTTACATCAAAAGTGAAAGTGAAAGTGTTATAGTATAAGATATAAATATATTTACCTTTAATTTAAAAGTGACATTCATTCATAGTGGATGATTATTATTAAATTGATAATCACTTTCACTTTCGTAAAGTGAAAGTCTTATAGTATAAGATAAAATTATGGTGTAAAATGAAAACATTGACTTTCCCACATGTTACACATGAACTTTTCCATGAAATTTGAAAAGTGAGATATATACCTAATTGAATTTTTTTATACATAATACATTGTTTAGATGACAAATAAATTGTTATGTTTATATGGGTTGTTAGGCCTAACAAAAGGTGAAAGTGTTATAGTATAAGATAAAATTATGGTGTAAAATGAAAACATTGACTTTCCCACATGTTATACATGAACTTTTCCATGAAATTTGAAAAGTGAGATATATATACCTAATTGAATTTTTTTATACATAATACATTGTTTACATGACAAATAAATTGTTATGTTTATATGGGTTGTTAAGCCTAACAAATAAATTGTTTTGTTTATTCGAATATTTGTTTTAAGGATAATTATTATTTAATAGTTTAGTTAAAGTTTTTTAAGTTATATGTTTGTTATTATATTTATTAAATGGTGGTTTTTATATAAATAAATATGATCAAAGTTTTATGAGTGTGATGTGTAGATTTTATTTTTATTTATTAAAGTTTTTTATTTATTTGTCAGATTCTATGAATGTGAATATGTGGATTTTATTTGTATTGATTAAAGTTTTTTATTTATTTGTGGGATAAGTAAGTTCTTCTATGTAGGATTTGATTACTTAGTTTATGTAAATGTATATAGCTTACTCATTTTTGAATTTGTAACTTTTAAGGAAGAAACACATGTTTTTTAGTAAACTCCTTTTCAAGTTACTCCTTAGGCAGTAGTATTATTATTCAATTTCTAGATTAATGACATAATAAGAAAGCCAAGGAGAGTGGGTGATATGACAATTGATAAATCAATCCCCTGAAGTTTCTTTAGTGGGGTTTGTCAAGGTATTGGATAGGTATGTGGTCTGAGTTATGTTGTTTATCACCCATAGTCCCATTTCTACATAGCAAGACAAATCTAGGTTCGGGGACCAATAACTATGGTGAGGTCAAGGCACTACTTTTCTTTTTTAAGTCTACTTTGAACCAAGGTTTAGAATGCCTCTAGGTCTTTTGGGATTCACCTCTTGTTGTTAATTGAATGAATGATGAACTTCAGGTACAAAACATAGATTTACTCATCATGACCACGCACATAAAAGATCTAGCGAGTCAATTCCAGGTGATCACATTCTCTCATCTTCATCGGGAGCTCAATGTACAGACAAACTCCCTTTCCAAGGAGGGTTTACATAGGCCTCAGGATCAAACAAGTGAAGATGAGTGTGTGGGAGGATCCTTAATCTCATCAAGGACCTTTCATTTTACTAAATTTTAAGTGTCTGTGGATGGGATATTATGTCAGTTCTAATTAATAGAATTTTATATGCCTTTCGATATAAATGTTAATGGTTATCTTATCTTCATTTAAGTGTTTTTTGGAAGTTTTTGTTCAACAAGATAATCCTAGAAAATCGATTTGTATGTAGCACAAATGAATAGTCTGTCAAGTATTAGTTTTTTTGACCTGTGCAAATTTGTACTATGAAGATTATATTTTGGATTCTCGCTGGAATTAAAAATACATCATGTGTTTTTAACCATCTAACCCATAACATAAAATTCACAATACTCTACTTCTTTCCATATTTATGATATTTACCTTATTTTATTATTATCCATATTCCTTATACTTTTAATTGATTGGTCTAATATTATCATGATTATCTTGAATATTGAAATATTATCCCTATAATGTTGTTAGAAAAACATATTTATTATTCAATATAGAAAATCATGATTGATTGTGAGTGTGAAGTCTTGGGAAAGACATTGTTATACATATTACAAATTTGTTTTGAGTCTTAATCTATTAGAATTGATTGTTTGTTTAAATTTACTTAGTAAGAGTTTTGGAATTGGGAATCTTATAAGTAGAGTTTCTTGAACAGAAGATTTGTAGATTAACTAATATTTTCATATATAATTGTAATGGTTTTTAAGGGCTCATTTTGTAGTAAGAAATTTGATATGGGATAGTCAAGCCCATATGTGAGTTTTGAAAGTGAAAAAATCATTGTAATTGTATGTCGAATGAATGTTGATATTGGAAGTTGTGTGAACCCACATCACTTTAGTTAAACATTAAAATTTATATCTATTGATTAGTTATAGCATGATCATACCATAATGTCTAATAGCATGATCATACGACATTATCTAAGATGAGTTTAAAGATGAGTTTAAAGAAAGTAGTCAATTAAAAATACATTTACCATGATTATTATTAAATGGATAATCACTCTTACATTGAAAGATAGTGTTATAGTATAAAAAACAAATATAGTGTAAAATGGAAAACATGGACTTGCCCACATGTTACGCATGAACTTTTCCATGAAATTTGAAAAGTGAGATATATACCTAATTGAAATTTTGTATACATAATACATCATCCCTGCTGGGATGATAACTAAATTGTTATGTTTATATGGGTCGTTAAGCATAACAAATAAATTGTTTTGCTTATTTTTTTTGGTAAGGATACTTATTATTTAATAGTGTATTTAAATTTTGGTAAAGTTATGTGTTTGTTATTAGATATATTATATGATGGGTTTTATATAGATAAATATGGTGAAAGTTCTATGAGTGTGGATTTATGTATCTTATTTGTATTGATTAGAGTTTTTAATTTATTTGTGGGATACGTAAGTTTTTCTATGAGTGTGGATATGTGGATCTTATTTGTATTAATTAAAGTTTTTAATTTATTTATGGGATAAGTAAGTTTTTCTATGTGGAATTTGATTACTTAGTTTATGGAAATGTATATAGCTTACTCTTTTTTGAATTTGTAATTTATAAGGAAGAAACACATGTTTTTTAGTAAACTCCTTCCTTTCAAGTTACTCTTTAGGCATTAGTAATATTATCCAATTTTTAAACTAGTGACATAATAAGAAGACCAAGAAATGTGGGTGATCTGACAATTGATAAATCAACCCCTTTGAGTTTCTTTGGTGGGGCTTGTCAAGGTCTTGGACAAGTATGTGGTATGGGTTATGTTTTCTATCACTCAGAGTCCCATTTCTACATAGGCAGGGAAATATATAAGCTCCAAGACCAATAACTATGGTGAGGTCAGGGCACTACTTTTCCTTTTGAAGTCTACTTTGAACCAAGGTTTAGAATGTTTCTAGGTCTTTGGGGATTCATCTCTTGTTGTTAATTTGATGAATGATGAACTTCAAGTACAAAACATAGAATTACTCACTATGGCCATGCACATAAAATATCTAGTAAGCCAATTCCAAATGATCACTTTCTCTCATCTTCATCCAGAGCTCAATGTAGAGGAAGACTCCATTTCCAAGGAGGGTTTACATAAGCCTCATGGTCAACAAGTGAAGATGAGTTTGTGGGAGGATCCTTATTCTCATCAAGGACCTTTCATTTTACTAAATTTTAAGTGTCTGTGGATGGGTTATTATGTGAGTTCTAATTAATAGAATTTTATATGCCTTTCAATATAAATGTTAATGGTTAGCTTGTATTCATTTTATTGTTTTTGGGGAAGTTTTTGCTCAACAATATAATCTTGGAAAATCAACGTGTATGTAGCACAGATGAATAGTCTATCAGGTATCAGGTTTTTGGACCTGTGAAATTTCGCACTGTGAAAATTATATTTTGGATGCTAGCTGGAATTAAAAATGCATCATGTGTTTTTAACCATCTAACCCATACCATAAAATTTACACTACTCTACTCCTTTCTATATTCGATGATATTTACCTAATTTTATTATTATCCATATTCCTTATACTTTTAATTGATTGGTTTAATATTATCATGATTACCTTGAATATTGAAATATTATCCCTATGATGTTGTTAGACAAACATATTTATTGTTATTATAGAAAATCATGCTTGATTGTGAGTGTGAGGTCTTAAGAGAGACATTGTTATACATGTTACAAATTTGTTTTTGAGTCTTAATCGATTAGAACTAATTGTTTGCTCAAATCTACCTAGCATGAGATTTTGGAGTTGAGATTCTATTATAAGTAGAGTTTCTTGAACATGAGATTTATATTATTTGAAGCTAAACTAAGATTTTCATACTAGAATTATGATGGTTTTTAAGGGCTCATTTTTTAGTAAGAAATTTGATGTGGGATAGTCAAGATGATGTGAATTTTTTGAGATCTGAAGGATAATATCAACACAATAGTGAATTCTTCGAGACACAACTCCCTGTAAAATTTCAGCCTAAATGAATAACCGAGTCAAAATTTATGACCCTCAGAAATCTTTGCATCAGTCTTGGACATGTATGTTTTCTGAGTTATGTTATTTATCTCTTAGAGCCCCATTTCTACAGAGGCAAGGAAAATCTAGACTCAAGGACCAATAACTATGGTGAGTGAGTTCAAGGCACTAATTTTCCTTTTGAAGTATGCTTTGAACCAAGGTTTAGAATGCATATAAGTATTTGGGGATTCAACTCTTGTGGTTAATTGGATGAATGATGAACTTTACGTACAAAACATAGGTGTACTCATTGTGTCCATACACATAAAATATTTAGTGAGTGAGTTCCAAGTGATCACTTTCTCTCATCTTCATTGGGAGCTCAATGTACAGTAAGACTCCCTTTCCAAGGAGGGTCTACATAGGCCTTAGGATCAAATAATTGAAGATGAGTTTGTGGGAGCATCCTTAATCTCATCAAGGACCTTTCATTTCACTAAATTTTAAGTGTTTGTGGGTGGGTTATTATGTCAGTTCTGATGAATAGACTTTTATATGCCTTTTGGTGCAAATTTCAATGGTTAGCTTGTCTTTGTTTAATTGTTTTTTCGGAAGTTTTTGCTCAACAAAACAATGCTGGAAAATCAGCTTGTATGTAGAATAGATGAATAGTCTATTAGGTATAAAAATTTTGGACCTGTGCAAATTTGCACTATGAAGATGATGTTTTGGAATCTGGCTGGAATTAAAAATACATTTTTTTTCTGAGGAAAAAAAAATGTGTTTTCAACTATTTAACCCATAACATACAATTTACACTACTCTACTCCTTTCCATATTCAATGGTATTTATCTTATTTCATTATTATCCATATTCCTTATACTTTTAATTGATTGGTCTAATATTATCATGATTACCTTGAATATTGAAATATTATCCTTATGATGTTGTTAGAAAAACATATTTATTGTTAATTATAGAAAATCATGGTTGCTTGTGAGTGGAGGTCTTAGGAGAGACATTGTTATACATGTTACATATTTGTTTTTGAGTCATAATCCATTGGAACTAATTGTTTGTTAAAATCTACTTAGTAGGAGTTTTGGAGTTGAGATTGTCTTACAAGTAAGGTTTCTTGAACACATGATTTGTATTATTTGTAGCTCAAATAAGATTTTCATACTAGAATTGTAATGGTTTTTAAGGGTTCATTTAATAGTAAGAAATTTGATGTGGGATAGTCAAACTCATGTGTGAGTTTTGAAAGTTAGAAAATCATTGTAATTATAGGTGTGTTGGTAGTGGGTGTTGTGTGAATTTACACCACTTTAGTTGACATTAAAATTTGTATCTATTCATTATTTATAACATAGGCATACAACAATGTTTAATAACATGATCATATGACACTATCTAAAATGAGTTTAAAGAAAGTAGTCAACTAAAAATATATTTAGCTTTAATTTAAAAGTTACATTCATTCATAGTGGATGATTATTATTAAATTGATAATCACTTTTACATTGAAAGTGTTATAGTGTAAGATAAAATTATGGTGTAAAACGGAAAACATTGACTTTCCCACAAGTTACACATAAACTTTTCCATGAAATTTGAAAAGTGAGATATATACTTAATTGAATTTTTTTATACATAATACATTGTCCCTACTAGGATGATAAATAAATTGTTATGTTTAAATGGGTTGTTAGGCATAACAAATAAATTGTTTTGTTTATTTGAATATTTTTTAAGGATAATTATTATTTAATAGTTTGGTTAAAGTTTTTTTAAGTTATATGTTTGTTATTATATTTATTAAATGATGTTGGTTAAAGTTTTTTAAAATAAATTGTTATGTTTATATGGGTTGTTAGGCCTAACAAATAAATTGTTTTGTTTATTTGAATTTTTTTTTAAGAATAATTATTATTTAAGAGTCTGGTTAAAGTTTTTTAAGTTATATGTTTGTTATTTTATTTATTAAATGATGGTGGTTAAAGTTTTTTTAAGTTATATGTTTGTTATTATATTTATTAAATGATGGTTTTTATATAAATAAATATGATGAAAGTTTTATGAGTGTGGATATGTAGATCTTAATTGTATTGATTAAAGTTTTTTATTTGTTTGTGGGATAAGCAAGTTTTTTTTTATGAGTGTGGATGTGTGGATTTTATTTATATTGATTAAAGTTTTTTATTTATTTGTGGGATAAGTAAATTCTTTTATGTAGGATTTGAATACTTAGTTTATGGAAATGTATATAGTTTATTTTTTTTGAATTTGTAACTTTTAAGGAAGAAATATATGTTCTTTAGTAAACTCATTCCTTTCAAGTTACTCCTTAGGCATTAGTATTATTATCCAATTTCTAGATTAATGACATAATAAGAAGGCCAAGGAGGATGGGTAATATGACAATTGATAAATCAATCCCTTGGAGTTTCTTTAGTGGGGTTTGTCAAGGTCTTGGATAGGTATGTGGTGTAAGTTATGTTATTTATTACTCATAGTCCCATTTCTACATAGGCAAGACAAATCTAGGCTCGGGGACCAATAACTATGGTGAGGTCAAGGCACTACTTTTCTTTTTTAAGTCTTCTTTGAAACAAGGTTTAGAATGCCTCTAGGTGTTTTGGGATTTATCTCTTGTTGTTAATTGAATGAATGATGAACTTCAAGTACAAAACATAGATTTACTCATTGTGGCCATGCACATAAAAGATCTAGCGAGTCAATTCCAGGTGATCACTTTCTCTCATCTTCATCGGGAGCTCAATGTACATACATACTCCCTTTCCAAGGAGGGTTTACATAGGCCTCGGGATCAAACAAGTTTAAATGAGTTTGTGGGAGGATCCTTAATCTCATCAAGGGCCCTTCATTTTACTAAATTTTAAGTGTCTGTGGATGGGATATTATGTCAGTTCTAATGAATAGACTTTTATATGCCTTTCGATATAAATGTCAATGGTTATCTTATCTCTTTTTTAGTGTTTTTTGGGAAGTTTTTTTTCAACAAGATAATCCTGGAAAATCGGCTTGTATGTAGCACACATGAATAGTCTGTCAAGTATTGGGTTTTTTGACATGTGCAAATTTGCACTATGAAGATTGTATTTTGGATTCTCGCTGGAATTAAAAATACATCATGTGTTTTTAACCATCTAACCCATAACATAAAATTCACTCTACTCTACTTCTTTCCATATTCGATGATATTTACCTTATTTTATTATTATCCATATTCCTTACACTTTTAATTGATTGATCTAATATTATCATGATTATCTTGAATCTTGAAATATTATCCCTATGATGTTGTTAGAAAAACATGTTTATTGTTCAATATAGAAAATCATGGTTGATTGTGAGTGTGAGGTCTTAGGAAATACATTGGTATACAGGTTATAAATTTGTTTTTGAGTCTTAATCCATTAGAACTATTTATTTGTTTAAATCTACTTAGCAAGAGTTTTGGAGTTGGGATTCTCTTATAAGTAGGGTTTCTTGAACATAAGATTTGTATTATTTGTAGCTCAACTAAGATTTTAATACTAGAATTGTAATGGTTTTTAAGGACTCATTTTGTAGTAAGAAATTTGATATGGGATAATCAAGCTCATGTATAAGTTTTGAAAGTGAGAAAATCATTGTAATTGTATGTTGAATAAATGTTGGTAATGAGTGTTGTGTGAATTCACACCAGTCTAGTTGACATTAAAATTTATATCTATTAATTATTTATAACATGTTCATACCATAATGTCTAATAGCATTATCATACAACACTATCTAAAATGAATTTAAAGAAAATAGTCAATTAGAAATTCATTTACCTTAGAGTGACAATCATAGTGGATGATTATTATTAAATGGAAAATCACTCTTACATTGAAAGTCTTATAGCGTAAGAAAAAAAATATGGTGTAAAATGGAAAACATTGACTTGCCCACATGTTGCACACTCTTACATTTAAAGTCTTATAGCATAAGAAAAAAAATATGGTGTAAAATGGAAAACATTGACTTGCCCACATGTTGCACAAGAACTTTTCCATGAAATTTGAAAAGTGAAATATATACCTAATTTTTTATACATAATACATTATCCCTGCTCGGATGATAATTAAATTGTTATGTTTATATGGATTGTTAAGCATAACAAATAAATTGTTATGTATATTTGAGTAATTTTTTGGTAAGGATAATTAGTATTTAATAGTGTACTTAAAGTTTCGTCAAGTTATATGTTTGTTATTATATTTATTATATGATGGGTTTTATATAAATAAATATGGTGAAAGTTTTATGAGTGTGGATTTATAGATCTTATTTGTATTGATTAGAAATTTTTATTTATTTGTGGGATAAGTAAGTTTTTTTTTATGAGTATGGATATGTGGATTTTTTTTGTATTAATTAAAGTTTTTTATTTATTTATGAGATAAGTAAGTTTTTCTATGTAGGATTTGATTACTTAGTTTATGGAAATGTATATAGCTTACTCTTTTTTGAATTTGTAATTTATAATGAAGAAACGTATGTTCTTTAGTAAACTCCTTCATTTCAAGTTACTCCTCAGACATTAGTATTATTATCCAATTTTAAAACTAGTGACATAATAAGAAGGTCGAGGAGGGTGGGTGATCCGATGATTGATAAATCAACCCCTTTGTTTTTCTTTGGTGGGGCTTGTCAAGGTCTTGGAGATGTATGTGGTCTGGGTTATGTTCTTTATCACTCAGAGTCCCATTTCTACATAGATAGGGAAAATATAAGCTAGGGGACCAATAACTATGGTGAGGTCATGGCACTACTTTTCCTTTTGAAGTCTACTTTGAACCAACGTTTAGAATGGCTCTAGGTATTTTGGGATTCATCTCTTGTTGTTAATTGGATGAATGATGAACTTCATGTACAAAACATAGATTTACTCACCGTGGCCATGCACATAAAAGATCTAGCAAGCCAATTCTAGGTGATCACTTTCTCTCATCTTCATCAGGAGCTCAATGTAGAGGAAGACTCCCTTTCCAAGGAGGGTTTACATAAGCCTTGGGATCAAACAAGTGAAGATGAGTTTGTGGGAGGATCCTTAATCTCATCAATGACCTTTCATTTTACTAAATTTTAAGTTTTTGTGGATGGGTTATTATGTCAATTCTAATGAATAGAATTTTATATGCCTTTCAATATAAATGTTAATGGTTAGCTTGTATTCATTTAATTTTTTTTGGGAAGTTTTTGCTCAACAAGATAATCTTTGAAAATCAACTTGCATGTAGCATAGATGAATAGTCTGTCAAGTATCATTTTTTTGGACCTGTGCAAATTTGCACTATGAAGATTATATTTTGGATCCTAGCTGGAATTAAAAATGCATCATGTGTTTTTAACCATCTAACCCATAACATAAAATTTACACTACTCTACTCCTTTCTATATTCGATCATATTTACCTAATTTTATTACTATCCATATTCCTTATACTTTTAATTGATAGGTCTAATATTATCATGATTACCTTGAATATTGAAATATTGTCCCTATGATGTTGTTAGACAAACATATTTATTGTTCATTATAGAAAATCATGGATGATTATGAGTGTGAGGTCTTAAGAGAGACATTGTTATACATGTTACAAATTTGTTTTTGAGTCTTAATTAATTAGAACTAATTGTTTGCTCAAATCTACCTAGCATGACTTTTTGGAGTTGAGATTCTATTATAAGTAGAGTTTCTTAAACATGAGATTTATATTGTTTGAAGCTAAACTAAGATTTTCATACTAGAATTGTGATGGTTTTTAAGGGCTCATTTTTTAGTAAGAAATTTGATGTGGGATAGTCAAGCTGATGTGTGAGTTTTGAAAGTGAGAAAATCATTGTAATTATATGTTGAATGGGTGTTGTGTGAATCCACACCACTTCATTTGACATTGAAATTTGCATCTATTGATTATTTATAACATGGTCATACCACAATGTCTAATAACATGATCATAAGACATTATTTGAGATGAGTTTAAAGAGAGTAATCAATTTTAAATGTATTTACCTTTAATTTAAAAGTGACATTCATACTGGATGATTATTATTAAATGAGTAATCACTCTTACATAACCATTCTATGAATTCATTTTTATTTATGAGTTAGACCTCTCCCATCCTTCCAACAAGAGATAGGGTTTGGAGCAACTGCAAACTAGCATTTGATAGTCGCGGTCACAACAGAGGACATCATAGTTACCAAATGGGGCGGTAATGGAACCCCCTCATACAAGAAGTTAGTGGTGGACAGGGGGAAAGGTCCATGAGGTGTAGGTTTCAAGGAACTAGTGACAAGCACCTCGGGATCAGGACCGGAAAAGAATCAGGAAAGCAACCAGGAAAAAAAGGATCACATGGGGGAAGAAGCCAGAGAAACCAGAATAATGTGAAAGAACCAACAAACCCCAATGGGGTAGAAGGGCCTAACCCGTGTAAACCTAAAACAACACTGATACCCAAGGTGACATTGGAATATCCACAAACACAACTCTTCTGGGACCATATGAAGACGCATGCACTAATTTTCATGTTCATGTGTTTGTGGCCCACAGAAAGAACGTTGCGCAACTACATAAAATATCAATGGAAGCCAAGTGGGGAAGTGGAACTCCACCTGGGTTCGAAAGGATTCTTCACAACAGTATTCATGAACTTGGAGGATAGGGATAAAGTATTTGAGGGGGGGAAATACTTCCACACCTCAGCAGGACTGTACATGTGACCATGGAAGGAAAACTTCTCCCTAGAGAAAGAAACCTTCAAAAATGTACCCGTCTGGCTGAGGCTTTACTCCTCACCTCTAGACTACTGGCTTCCCTCCACCTTCGAAGAAATCAGGAACAAAATTAGAAAATATGTGAAGACATCAGAAGCAACCCTAAAAGGAAGATATACATCCTATGAAAGGATCTATATAGAGATGGATGTTTCGGGGGCACTCCTTGAAGCCATAAGCCTAGAATCTAGGGATGAGGAATGGATACAAAGCATCAACTATGAGCATATCCCATTCAAATGCAGAAGATACCATGAACATGGACACCTAATCAAAGAATGTCCTCTCAATAAAAAACAAGAAGCGAAAAACACCAAAATATAGTAGGATGAGGATAGGTTCATAAAGTCGAACCACAGAAACAAAGAAAACAAGAAACTAAGTAAATCCCCAACAGGAAGCAATCCGGAAGCCAAGACTTGAAAAGAAGGGTGGGACAAGACCAACAAAGGGGAAGAAGGAGGAAAGGGAAAGGCAAAAGCTAAAGAAGCTAGGGAACAAGCAACAAATGAGAACACATATAGTCCAAGCAATAAGATGGAACAGGGGGGTAACACAACTCTTATGGATGGAGAAACCAAAGATGCCAACACCCCCATGCAACAGGAAAACGGAGACGCATAAATGAAACGAAGAGAGGTAGGTATAGAAGATCCTGATCTCAGAGATATTGTGGAAAGGGAAGGAATAGATCTCCTGAACATACTGGAGCAATGGAAAAGGCAGGGCGTAGACAATGTACCAGTGAAGCAACTAGTTCGTATCCAATACCTCTTCCTCCTAAGGGAGGAAGTCTAGAGGGCTCAAGCGCATGCACGGGGAGATAGGACACCTAAGGCGAGGGGAAAACACAGCTCTCACCCAAGCAGACAAGAAGGAAGAAAGGTAGGAAATCAAACAGTGTAGCCCTACAGGAACTAGGAGCTCTGTTGATAAACTCAGGTAAGATAAAAAAGATCTTTCCCAACTCCCTCCCACATTTTAAAATGAATATTATAACATGGAATATTAGAGGCCTAAATAGCCCACGAAAGAAAAGAATCCTTAAAAACAGACCGAGGAAGGAATACCCGGACCTCTGTTTCATCCAAGAGACAAAATGCATTGTAGACAGAATGGAAACAATCAGCAAAAATAATGGAGCAAGTACAAGATGTTGGTCGTCGAAGGACAATAGATGGTAGGTGGTATTCTCACTTTGCGGAACCCACAAGTGATGAATCTACTAGCAGTCGAAGCCATTAGACACACACTTTCGGTTAACATGAAAATCATAGGTAACACGGAGGTGATTCTATGCACTAATGTGTATGGACCCCAGATGTTGGAGGAAAATAGAAGAATGCTCCTAGACCTAGAGAACCTAAAATCTCGTTCCAACAACCTCCACTGGATCCTAGCAGGGGACTTCAACATCATCACGACACTTGTGGAGAAAAAAAGAGGCACCGAGAGATTAGATAGAGATGCAGAAGAATTTTCAGCTTTCATTGACACAGTGGAGATGGTGGACATCAAAACCAGTAATGGCTAGTTCACATGGATCAAAAAATAGATAAATCAACATCAGGTAGCGACAAGGCTAGAAAGATTCCTGGTGTCAAATTCCATCATTCTGCAAAGATTAGCTTTATACCACAACATCCTTCCTTGGGGGGGGGGGGTTGACCACTAGCTAGTCCAATTGGAAGCAAACTTCCAAACCACACCGAAGAATAGACCTTTCAGATTTGAGAAATTTTGGATCAAACATCCCACCTTCAAGGAGAACATCAACCAATGGTGGTGAGAGGAACAATCAAAGCAAGGGAAAGGATGTTCAAACTATATAAGAAACTCAAGTACATCAAACATAAACTTAAGGAGTGGAACAAGGAAATCTTTGGAAACATAAGCCAAGAAAAAAACTATATTGAAGATAGAATGAGGAAACTCCAGGAAACATGCATAGACGAGGGCTATACAGAGGATCTAAAAAGGGAAGAGATCCAACTAACCTAGGAATGGGAAGAAAGATGCCAGTAGGAAGAGACTCTATGGTGCCAAAAGTCCATAACCAAATGACTAAAGGAAGGAGAGAGGAATACCAAGTTTTTCATAGAACAACCATTGCTAGAAGAACCCACAACAAAATCATAAAAAATCGGGATCAGGATGGGATCGAGAAAGAATCCCACAAGGATATTGAAAATATACTAGTAAATCACTTCCATGGGATAGCCCTAGAACCCAACCAATACTGAACATAGGCCATACAAAGGATAACTCAACACATTCCCAGGCTAGTTACCGAGGAACAAAATATCAATCTAAAAAAACCCATCGCTAAGGAGGAAATTGACCAAGTGGTCCAGGAGATGCCCAACGAAAAGGCCCCTGGTCTAGATGGTTTCAAAGTGGAATTCTTCAAAGCCTGTTGGGAAGTGGTCAAACATGATGTTTATGAGGTGGTGGAAGACTCCACATGTTCGGCCTCCATTCTGAAAGTGCTAAATGCCACAATGATTACTCTAATCCCCAAAGAAAATGAAGCAAGGACCCCATACCACTGCAGACCCATATCTTTATGCAATGTGGTTTACAATATAATCTCCAAAGTCATAGACAATATATTGAAACCTCTCCTACCCATATTGATTTGACAGGTACAGGCGGGTTTCATAGAAGGGCAACAAATTTTGGACAACATCATCCATGCCCATGAGCTGATACACACATTGAAAGTACATAGGAGAGGGGGGATGACAATCCAACTTAACCTAGAAAAGGATTATGAAAAAAATAGTTGGCACTATATGGTCAAGACTCTGGAAGCCTTTGGCTTCGCACAACACTAGATCAACTGGATTGTCAGCCTAATCTCAACGACAAGTTACTCGCTCTTAATCAATGGAGCCCCAGCCAAACCGTTCTGGCCTTCAAGAAGCATTAGACAAGGAGACCCGCTATCACCCTTCATGTTCATTCTCATGATGGAAGGACTCATTAGAAGCATAAAAAGCACAACTGCATCAGGAGAAATAATAGGCATCAAACCTTTCGAAAACTGCCCTACCTATGTTAGAATATGAAAGATGTGTGTTCATTTTACTATTGACAATACCCTTGTTACCCAACCATAGGTCGAAGCCACCCTCTGAGCACCTTAACCTTGACAGAGAATCAAGCCGGAAGAAAACCCTAGGCTCGATAGCCAAACAAAGGGTAGTGCACCTTTCCCCAAGGATAGCGCACCAACAAGAGTTGATCAGATATTCCAAACCCTAGCCAAGAGATAGTCCAAGCCAAATGTGATCTGCTAGTTGCAACAGCTGCAATGGCATCTCTCCTCAAACATGCACATAAGACTGGGAACTACAATGCGCACAAGATTGGGCACTTCAATTCTGAGACTGGCTGCCAGAATGAGAACTGGCCTCCTATATTTATACTAATTATTGCTAACTGCCTGGGCTGACTTCTCATTCTGGGTATTTGTCTATTCAGTATATATTATTATTTATGGCCGAATTCTTCTCTTGGAGGCTAATAACCTAATATAAATTATCTTCTTGAGACGACAAGTCTTCTAGGGTTATTAGCCAACTCATTAGGGTTTCTTCTTTCTTCCCGGAGTATTCTATCCTTGTCAGGTTTACACGTGGAGGTAAATACCTCCCGCAACTACCATATTATCAACACTCCCTCCTATCTAGGGAGGTATTACAGGTAATGGTCTTGAGCACAAAACATACCATTCACCCGGTAGCATCAACATAGTTATATAGACTAGATCATGACTAGATCATGAGCACCATCATCATCATCAACTGCATCATCTCTCGAAACCATACTCTATATGAGTAATCAGACATGATGCTCACTCCACAGAGTGATACAAGAGCCATTCTTCTAATCTAGAAGAGTAAATGTTCTGAACCATTTTCTGTCTAGGAAATCTTTGTTCATCATTCATCTTGCTGATAATTATTTCAAATAAATTGTTGATAGTCTTCAAGGCAATCAGAACAAAATAGAACACAACTGTGTCTATCCATAGTAGTACATAACTAAAATCCAGTGGTACAGTACCACACCAAGTAACACACAAGTACTTGATCAGCAACGTATAGTCACGAACAGTGGAACACATCCACCACAATAGTATACATCTACTATCATACAGTTTTCATAACAATCATCTGATACCAACCTGCATAGAAACAATGTTCTGATATAAACTGAATCATCTGGGCCAATATTTCACTCACATCTATGAGATCTAAGAGAATATCTTCCCTTAGAGTAGAACAATGAGATATTTGGACTATTCTTCTCAAGAAAGGAAGAATAATTGTCTCGTCTTCTGAACCTGGACCATTCCCCACCTTGGGCCATTCTTCCTACACTAATCAAAGTGCACCCTAGAGAGAATGTATAAACCCTAAGGAATGTCTGTCCCTAATTACTGAGCCTGGACCATTCCCCACCCTAGGCCATTTCTCCTACACTAATCAAAGTGCACCCTAGGGAGAATGTATAAACCCTAAGGATTGACTGTCCAGACCATTTCCTCTGTTAGCCACAAGTAGAAAATATTGTCCTGTATAAACCTCCAAAACATATCATTCATCATGTTAACCACAATGAGAAATCGTTGTCCGGTGAGGCAGGTCAGTGTTCTTGAGTAACCCTCAAGAAGAGAGACTACCCTAGAACACTCCCCATGTTAACCACAATGGGAAGTCGTTGTCTATGATACATCAACAATCTAGACCATTTCCCATGTTAACCACAATGGGAAATCTTTGTCTATTAGAAATCTCAATCCACTTTCCGAACAAGAAAGAATCTGTCCAATATGGACTATTTTTCAATCTTGAAAATGAATGTCCTCAATAATATTTCCAGTGCTCCCTCCCAACTTGGGAGTCATCTCTTCCTTAATAAGGAAGTCGTCTCCATGAGCTCCATCTTGAGTATGCAAACTCTTTCATATTGGATAGAAGCTTTACCAAAATGTCTGCTTATCTGCTCATCTGTGGAGATATGTATTGGATAACCACTTTCTCCTTTCTGGACTTCATCACGGATAACATAATGCTTGATTTCAAATGTACTTTAGTCTGGAACACTGATTTTCTGTGAAGGCTTCATGTAGCTCTGAACAATAGAGTATATCATTGTTGGAAAATTGGAACATATCCATGTGGCACTTCTTCTATCATCATGAGATCTGATCTACTGAGTAATCATCTTGATGTTATAGGAAATCTTCACCACGCTTCTGCTGTGCTCTGGAAGGTCCTCCACCAAGTTATATTCTTCTATTTGCATACAAGGGTCTCTTTCTGGTATGCCTCAAAGTCTTGAGATTGCTCTTCATACACTCTTTATTCAATTTCTCTAGAGAACATTCTTTGCATTCATCTGATGTAGAACTCCAACTCATGGATGTTGTGGATGATATAATGACTCATATAGAGTTAAGTCTGGATTACTTGGAACAAGTAATCATCATAGTCTTCTCCCTCCATCTGGGAGAACCTCTAGTTTTGGATCTTGCAATTCTTTCATTCATAAGTCTTCCATACACTGTTCTTCATCATGACTTTCAGTTCCTCTGTTTGATTGATTTTATTGAGTTTTTATTAGGCTGACAATCTTGTGATTCTTGATACAATGACTGGTTGTTATGTCTTCTCTTTCTTTCTTGGAATATTCATATGTTTCTTTAGTTCTCGGGTCCATGGAATTTCTTATAGATTCCATGCCCTAAAGATTCCATCATAGGATCATGGATGTGGATGGACAGCTAGGGATACTTTAAGGCTTCTCTTTGAAGAATACGTATTGTCTTTCATGGATGTTATCATGGATATATACTTCATCATCTTCAATGGATCATAGGATTAGCTCCCTCCTAATCCGTGCTTCATGTATGAGTGCATATAATCAGCTCCCTCCGTCTAACAGAGTCCATGTTCCATATGCATCCTTATTGTCTTCTACAATATATAATTGGCTCTCTTGTCTAACAGAGTCCACGCTTCCGTCTTGTTGTCTTCTACAAAACGTCATAAGTCTTTTTCCAATTTCCTCTCGATTTTTGACTTCTTTCTATCTTTGCTTCTTCTAAGTCTCTTCATGATTGATTCGGCTTATCTTCCAATAGCTTCCACATGATTTGTATTTCATCATTTCATGTGTATTATCTAATGATATCCATTCTTATCTTGTTTCTCTTCCATAGGTATAGTTCTTCTTGGAACACATTATATTCCAAGAGATAGATATACAAGATATGTATAGAGACGATGCAAACAAGATATGTACAAGAAATAAGAAGAGTTTTGCTACCTTTAGAAGAACAAGTCTCTTCCATCATGTTTAGTCTTCTTTGTAGGTTCCTTTTCTTCGACAATTGATGCTTCGGGTTTCTCCTTCCCTTTCTTTAGCTCGGGACAATGATTCTTGTAGTGACCATACTTTCAACAGTTGAAGAATTGTACTTCTGAAATGTCTTTCTCTTGATTTGGCTTCCTCCTTGAACCAAACTTCCTTTTGTTCCTGAAGTTCTTGAATCTTGATGTGAAGGCTTGATCATCGTACTTCTTTTGGGGTTTCTCTTTTGCATTGATCCTTGATTCTTCTTGAGCACAACAAGTCCAAAGTTCTTCAAATGTCAGATACTCCTTTCTTGTGTTCATGCTTGTGACAAATGCAACCCACGTCTTGGGAAAACCATTGAGTACTATGTTTACCAATTCCTTCACTGAAGTGATATCTTCAATAGCTTGTAGTTGATCTCTTAACTGGTAAATCTTCACAAAGTATGATGTTATGTTATCATCATCATTCATCTTCATGTCACGGAGCTCATTCTTCAGACTCATCACTTGTCCAATGTTTCTGACTAAGAAGAGGTTTGTTAGGGCATCGTACATATTCTTCGATGAGTCAAGATGGGAGATGTAGGGTATCAAGTGGTCTTTTATAGAATCCACTATGATACTCATGGCATTGATGTCACCATCTCTGAAATTCTCCATAACTGCAACGTTGTGTGGTTCCTTCTCTTTTCCTTCTTCAAACACTGGTTCCACGATCTTTCCTTTCATGATATTCAACACTTTATTCTTGGAAAGGATGAGGTTGATCCTTGTCTTCCACACTCTGAAGTTAGAAGCTCCATCTAACTTTTTCTATGACTTCATAGAGTAAGTCATGGCTGCTTTGACTTTGTCAACCCTAGATTTGACTAGAAACTCAAACTTGACGTCTTGGCTTGTTGAGAGTATCAGGAGATGCGCTAGGCTAGGGTGCACTGATATGTCTAGAAATTAGGTCAATCCCTTTACTTAAGGTGCCTCAATGAGAGGATTAGGGTTTATGCAACTACACCTGCTAGTAACCCTAACGGTAGTGTTATGGTGAGTGCTCCTGCTAGAAACCCTAGCGGTAGTTCTTCAACGAGCTCAATATCCTTACGACTATGTTTCCTTCCAGAGATTAGACTGAATGAAGGAGGTGTGGGCCCATAACCTGTTAGAATATGAAATATGTGTGCTCGTTTTACCATTGACAATACCCTTGTCACCCAACCATAGGCCAAAGCCACCCTCCGAGCACCTTAACCTTGACAGAGAATCATTCCGGAAGAAAACCCTAGGCTAGATAGCCAAACAAAGGGTAGTGCACCTTTCCCCAAGGATAGCACACCAACAAGAGCTGATCAGATAGTCCAAACCCTAGCCAAGAGATAGTCCAAGCCAAACGTGATCTGCTAGCTGCAGTAGCTGCAATGGCAGCTCTCCTCAAACCTGTGCACAAGACTGGGCACTGCAGTGCGTACAAGACTGGGCACTGCAATTCTGAGACTGGCTGCCAGAATGAGAAATGGCCTCCTGTATTTATACTAATTCTGGCTAATTGCATGGCCCGACTTCTCAATCTGGGTATCTGTTTGTTCAGTATATATTATTATTTATGGCTGACTTCTTCTCTTGGAGGCTAATAACCTAATATAAATCATCTTCTTGAGCCGACAAGTCTTCTAGGGTTATTAGCCAACTCATTAGGGTTTCTTCTTTCTTCCCAGAGTATTCTATCCTTGTTAGGTTTACACGTGGAGGTAAATACCTCTCACAGCTACCATAATTTCAACAACCTCCATGCACCAACATTTCATTGATGACACCTTACTCCATGGAACACCCACGGTAAAGGAAGCTAAAGCCTGTAAAAGAATTTTATAAGATTTTGGGGAAGCCTCGAGAGTGGAGATCAATCACTCCAAATCCATGATTTATTTCTTCAATACCAACCCTGCAATTCAAAGAAAATTGGTAAACATTTTGGGGTTTGAACACAAAACGCTCCCAATGAAATACTTGGGAATCCCCCTAACAGACAGAGCATGCAAAATGGAAACATGGGAAGGAGTGATCAACAAACTACAGGAGAGGGTGAAAAATTGGACTTACAGATTCCTCAACCTAGAGGGGAGACTTGTCCTGACCAAAGTGGTTATGCAAGAAATTATGACCTATATGATGTCAGTGTTTCCCGCTCCTAAGGAAATACTACAAAAAATAAGAGCCATCCAAAGGGACTTCTTATGGCGAGGAGCAGAAAATAAGAAAAAATGGGCCCTTGTGGCCTGGGAGAAGGTTTGAAAACCAAAATGCAAAGGAGGCGTGGGGTTACAAGACCCACAAGTAAGCAACGAAGCCTACAGGGAGAAACTCTAGTGGAGATGGGTCAAAGAAAAATCATCACCGTGGGCAAACCTCTGGAAGGCCAGGTATGCCCCAGACATCAACGAGCAGGATCAAATTCGTTTTATGGGCGCAAGGGAGGGATCAACCATTTGGAATCTAGCCTGGTGCAACAAAACCTGGATCCAGAAACACATCTTCTGGGAAGTGAGGAATGGTAAAAAAACCAGATTCTGGGAGGACGCATGGCAACAGGAACCCAGAATGGAAAATCCGGACAGGGAGGAACTCCAACAAGAAATGACCGCGCAAGGTAAAATCAAAATCCATCATTACTGGAAATAATAAAATGATCACGATAGATGGAGAATCTAGGACAAACTCAATCCACAAATAAGAGATCAGATCACAACAAAAACGAAAGAGGTGGAGGAGGAATTGGGGAAAAGGAAAATTGTAGTCTTAGAAGAAGACGACCAATTAAGATGGGGCAGGAAAAATGGTGGGGAATTCAAATTAAAAGAAGCTCAGAATTAGATCACGGACCAGGACCAAGAAGATCCAGCGCAACAGTGGAGAAAGATTTGGGGCAGCCCCCAGTGGCCAAAAATCAAAATGTTCAAATGGCTAGTACCTAGGAAAACCTAAGGAAAAGGGGTTTCATAGGCCCATAATGATGCCACCTTTGTCAAGCTAAGGAAGAAACAACGAATCACCTCCTCGATGAATTTAACTACACAGTAGAGATCTGGGATTGGGTGGCAGACATATTTCGCCAGTCCAATAGGACCCGAGGTAACATCAATGCAACCATCAACAACTGGAATGAGAGTTACAACAAAAATGAAATGGTGAACCTTTGCTAGAATCTCATGTCGGGGATGATCATATGGGCAATATGGAAAGAAAGGAATCGATGCATCTTCATGAATGAAATCCTTCTGGAAGGGAAAATCAAGGAAGCAATAATCTCACAAATATGAGAAACAATGCAGAGCCACAACTGCCAGACTAGAAAAGCACAACTCATAGGCTAGGACTCCCACATGCCAAAATATTTTCACCTAAAATATGGGAGCAACAAAACACAGGTAGGGTGGCCACCACAACTCCAAATAGGAGAGTGCAACTGGAAACCCCCTCCGACAGGGTTCCTCAAGTTGAATTTTGACAGAGCGGCAAAAGAAAACCCATGAATGAAGGGATGGGAAGGGTGATCAGAGATAGTGGTGGTAACATAATCTAGTTGTACACTGGGAGTATGGGAAACTCAACCAACAATGTAGGAAAAGTTGGAGCCCTAGAGCTCGGTCTCGAAATTTTAAGTCGCGAAAGGATGGCAAACACTATCGTGGAAGGTGACTCCACCTTGGTTATCAACATGGTGAAGAAACTCCAAAATGGCACCAGAGTGGGAAAGGTTTAGAAACACTGGCGCTTGGCACACTCCCTACAAAAAATCTAAGAGCATCTGCAAACGATCAACATAGTGGAGTTGCGTTGGGTACACAGGTCAGCGAATGGCCTGGCAGACAGAATCACCAACGAGGGGGTTAGCAAGGAAGGACTAGAACTAGAAACTACCTGGATCAACATCCCGAATGGACAATTCAGAATAGACTGCATCCAACTAGCGACAAAAGATCATGACGACAACTTAAGCAAGGAAGGTCACATCGAGGAGGGCAACGAAAGGCCCATCGGAAGGCACGAAGGACCCAGGCAGGATATGAATGCCCAACACTCGACCACTAATTACAATGCAGGATCAGATTATACAACAGGTGAGGGTACAACAACAAGGTCATGTCAACAATAAGAATTGTGGGGAAATACCATGGGAAAGTATTGACGACAAACAACAGGCAGTGAATGACGTAAGGCAAGAGGGATTGACTGTAAGGTAGCTAGAGAGGTAGTGGGTGGGACCCAGAGGGCCCATAGTGATAATAGTGGAGATCATTCAATGTAAGGTGGACTAGGTCCACTATATTATTAAATAAGGCCCACTATGGTAGTTAGATATAATAAATGGGTAATTAGATATAATAAATGTAAGAGGACTTCTTAGAAGGTTCTACTTCTAGAAGATTTATCCTCTAGAATGTTCTTAGGTGATGGTAGAACTATATAAAGGGACTCAAGAAATGTAATGAGACATGAAAAGAAGTATTGTATTTGGAGTTGAAGCTCAATAGGAGGATGCCCCCTCGAAGAGGCAAGCGAACATGAGATGATCCCTTCCATAATAGGATCCATTGTATGGTGTTGCCCTACCTTAAGGGTTTTGATATAATAAAGTTGTGTTTTTTTATATTTTTCTTGTATATCTGTTGTGGTGTTTTTGTATTCAGTATTGGGTTCTTAACAAGTGGTATCAGAGCACTTTCCTTGGCAGACATTGTGGGCAAATATTTTTTATTTCTGTAGATTTTTTTTTCGGAGAAAAAAAAAAGAGGGCCGCGACATTATAGAAATTTTTGGTATATTTATGTGAAAAATTTGTAGAAACAGGTTGTAGATCTGAGTTCCTCTCAGAAAAACACCCAAGTTGAAAAAACAATCGTCTGAAACGAAGTCCGGAAAGTCAAGATATTGAAATTTTAAAATCTGCAATTTTCAAGGTATTTTCTGCGGACAACGACGCGATTTGTTTTTATTTATATAGCAACTGGAGGCCGAATTTTCTCAAACAAATTACAGATCTGAGTTCATGTCACAACTTCACCCAATTTCAAAAAAAAAATCAGTCGAAACGGAGTCCGGGAAGTGAAGTTATGAGCATTTTAAATTCAACAGTTTTTTAGGGTTTTTTTTTTTCAGAAAAAAACCGTGATTTTCTGTTGTAACTTATTGTTCTATTTTTTGGGGTTTTTTCGTGATGGTTGCGGGACCGAAGGGTTCATAGGGTGCTCAGATGGCTATTTCTTCTCAAAACCTCAAAGAAATTCTTGAAGCATTCAAATCTCAATTGTATGACACATTGTGTAACACATTGCATGACAAATTTCATGACCTTGCAGATGGCC
>ML789796.1:8566-26126 GCA_009831015.1 Picea engelmannii
ACATGGTTGGATGCACTTGTTTATGGTACATGTTGATTACAGGTTGGTGCATGGTTGATGCACTTGTTTATGGTACAGGTTGATTACAGGTTGGTGCATGGTTGATGCACTTGTTTATGGTACAGGTTGATTACAGGTTGGTGGATGGTTGATGCACTTGTTTATGGTACATGTTGATTACAGGTTGGTTCATGGTTGATGCACTTGTTTTTGGTACAATTTGATTACAATTTGAGGTACAGGTTGATGCATGGTTCAGATTTATTGGTACATGTTTACAGCAATATATCTCACAGTGATAGTGTGACAGTGCTTCCATCATTCTACTTCTACTTCAGGGTGGTAGGATTGGGAAAGGACAGGTGGTTGTAGCCACCTTTCGGTTGTAGCTGGAGAACATTGGGGGTTGTAGCCTCCTTCTGGTTGCAGCCAGAGATTTGGGGAGTTGGAGCTTCCCTCAGGTTGTAGCCTGAGAAACTATGGGCTTGGAGCCTCCTTGCAGTTGCAGCTGGAAAATAAAGGAAGTTGGTGCTTCCAGTGAATGTAATTCTTCAAGACATATAAGAAAAAACATTCCATGGTTTTCTCCCGATTTGGGTTTCCTCGTAAAACACTGGTGTACTGTGTATGTGTGTGATTGTTTATTTATTACTGCTCATTATTGGATAATAATTCTACATTGATATAACATTTGAAGAAAAAGGATTATAATTACATTATTACTGATTCACCCCCCCTCTCAGTAATCCAACAGTTTGAATACACATTAAGTGTTGGTAAGTTGGTTTTCATTGATGTCAACCCTTGGATAAGTCCGGAAGCCCCACAGGTGTGGTCATGAATCCCAAAGTTGTTTGAGGAAAATGAGAATGAAGGAGAGTGAAAATTCATGTAACACACTCATAGATGGATAGTCCTCATCATGTCATTTCCAATGGTAGGTGGTATGCCACGTGGTTCTTCACGGTTAAGGAGACATTCCCTCATGAAATTGAAATCCCTGAAAAATGGTTAAGAAGCCCCTAAATGGTTGCAACAAGAAGTTACAAGTCATTAATTAAAAGGTAAAGTGGTTATAAAAAGAAAGTACAGGTCGACCCTAAGGTTAAGGAAACAATTCACTTTGAAAAAGTATAAATACACCTCATGGAACATCTAATTATTACATTCAAACATACAAGTTTTTTCAATTTATTCTAAGTGAGAAAGTGATCTATTGATGAGTATGAGGAATCGAAAGAGTGCAAAGGAGAAGTTTTGGGATTGCAGGTGTGCGAAGGTTTTTTTTGAGAAAACCCTAATTTAGATTACCTCCACGGTTCGGGCTATAGGTTTCCCATGAGGCACCCTCGTGGGTTGTACGACGCTCTTCATGCAATTCCTTGTGAGATAACTGGCCTCTGTCCAGTGAGGCTAAAGGAAAAAACTATGCCTTCTAGAGAAGAAGGAAGAAAAAATATTTTCAATAACAAAGCTTTGATGTTTGGCAAGAAGTAGTAGATGAATACACAACAACTACCACTCCTCCAACAAATAAAGATGGAAAGAAACTGAGTGAAAAAAAAATTGAGGGATAAAAATTCTATTTCGAATGGTCTAGTTGATATAGTATATGTCAAGGTTATGCATTGTGACTCCGCAAAGGATATTTGGGACAAAATTCAAAATATTTACAAGAGATGCCAGAGTCAAAGGAGACAAGCTTCAAACTTACATAGGTCAATTTGAACAAGTGAAGATGAAGGAATATGAATACATTACAACTTATTTTCTATGAGTTCATGAAATAGTGAATGCTATTAAAGGTTTGGGAGAAGAAAATAAAGAACTAGTCATTGTTCAAAAGGTACTAAGGTCTCTACCAATGAGCTTTGATCCTAATATTTCAGCCCTAGAAGAAAGACCGGATCTTGCTACATTGAAAATGGACAAGTTACATGGAATGAGAATAGAGCAACATAATCGATCCAGGAAAGAAGCAACTTTCAAGGCATCCAAGAAGACAAATAAGGAGACGAATAAAAATCCAAAGTCAAACTACAATTGTAGTGATGATTCAGAGGAAGACAAAGAAATGGACAACTTCGTAAGGAAGTTGAAGAGGGGAAACGACAAGTACAAAGGTAGGATTCTCTTAAAATGTTTTAATTGTGGTAAAATTGGTCATTTTTCTACTAAATGTCTTTATGTTAATAATTCATATAGTGATGAAGAATAAGGTCCCAAGAAATAAAAGAAATATCAAAAGGAAAACAAGAAAGGAGATAAAAGGAAAGTCTTCAATAAAAACCTCTACTGAAGAGAAGATAGTTCCTCTTCTGATGAAGATGATGATAGTGATAGTGAATCAGAAAGAGTGCTCTTCACGACAATGGAAACTCATAAAGCAACCTATGCAAGTTACGAAGAAGGTGAAGTAGATCTTGGAGCAGAACTAATCAATTCCTTAAGCGAGCTAAAAAGAGAAAGGAACAAAAGCAAGTCATTCAAAGAAGAATTGATCAAACTAAAGGAGAGTTCTCAAAATCCAAAAGAATTTTCGCATTTAAAAACCAAGGTAAAAGAAGCAAAAAATAGAGAAAATATTTTGACAAACCATATTAAGGAAAGATCTGAAGATTTAAACAAGCTTGAAGAAGAATTCAACCAACAGGAAAGAAGAATTGAATAGGAAATCATCTCCTTGAAAATCCAACTTGAAGAAGGAAAAAGAACGGAAGAAGTAATGCAGATCCAGATGATAAAGAAATAAAAAGAGTGTGAGAATATTGAAGAATAAGTCGTGTCATTGAGAGTTGAAATCAACAAGCTCAACAAGAACTTGAAAATATCTCAAGTGATAGAAGACATTCTCAACAGTGAAAGTCCATGCAATGACAATTCTAGACAAGGATACAAGCAAATTCATTTTGAGAAATGTTCAAGCTCCATGACGAAAGAAACATAACAAAATAGTTACGCAGAAGTTATCATAAGTCCTAAGCCTTCAAAGAATAATATTCAGAAAATGGAAGAAGATAATGCAATCACAGGAATACAATATCATCAGAGGGATAAATACAAAAGAAGTATATTTCCAAGAAGACATTATACCTTCAAAAGCTTTAATCATCGAGAAGGAAACAACATAATAGAATACCGTGATCATATAAGGCATGAATTCATAAGGACTACATCACAAAGAGGATCATTTGCTTCTAGGTATCAAATTTTCTTTTTGGGTCATTGTTTTACATGTAATAAATTTTGACATAAAGATATGAATTGCAGAGCATATGGAAGAAATGTTCAAGCAAGGGATGCTTATGTGCCCCCCCATAATCTTGAATGTTATAAACTCCACAACTATGGACACATAGCTCAAAACTACAGAAGTGTGATGGAGCCTTTCATGAAGGAAAGCACTAATGTGAAGACTCCCAATAATGTGAGTGATGAAGAGGAGTCTAAGAAACATCGGATGGGTCAGCATTGTATGTAGTTGAGTATTAGAATCGTGGATAGTTGTTATGTTACATTGAAAAATATGATTTTATGAGATATTTGATAGGTCTAGTAGATGATACAGAAGACATGAGTCATAGAATATGTGTAACAATGGATGAATGCATATTGATAGGTGGAATCAATTAGTCACAACAAGACAAGCAGTGAAAGGCACAACAAGACAAGGAAAGAGAAATTTTCAGCTGAAGCTATTTCATTAAAGGTAAATTGTTGAATGATGTGGTCATTGATGTTTAAGTAGTAAAAGTGACAATCCATGAAGATTTGAAGTCAAGTAACTTTGACTGATTTTTATATATTTCAATGAATTACAATAGGAAGCACCAATGGACAAGAAACACCATAAGAGAGGAAAGGAAGCAAGTACAAGAAACCCCACATTGATCTACATGACATCTTGTAGAAAAAATAAATCGTCAGAAAAAGAGATCAGGAAAGAAATATCAAAAGCATGAAGACAAGGGAAGACATACCAACAAGGGAGACATACCGAAAAGGGGAGTTACCATTTTTCCCATGATCTCAAAGGGGGAGAAAGAGAAAGATTAGAAGAGAATAATGAATATAGGGGGAGAAACGCCAAAGGGAGATACCGTTTTCCATTGATGTCAAAGGAGGAGAGAAACATCGGGAGAGAAAGATGAGGAGAGATGGGAGTATGAGTGTTTCCATCAATGCCAAAGGGGGAGATTGTTGGTAAGTTGGTTGTCATTGATTTCAACCCTTGGAGAAGTCTGAAATCCCCATAGGCATGGTCATGAAGCCCAAATTTTTTTTGAGGAAAAAGAGGATGAAGGACAATGCAAATCATGTAACACACTCATAGATGGATAGTCCTCGTCATGTTGTTTTCAATGGTAGGTGGTATGCCAAGTGGTTCCTCACGGTTAAGGAGATATTCCCTCATGAAGTTGAAAACACTGAAGATTGGTTAAGAAGCCCCTAAATTGTTGCAATAAGAAGTTACAAGTCATTAATTAAAGGGTAAAGTGGTTATAACAAGAAAGTACAAATCAACCCTAAAGTTAAGGAAATAAGTCACTTTGAAAAAGTATAAATACACCTCAAGGAGCCTCTCATTAGTACATTCACACACACAAGTTTATTGAATATCTTATAAATGAGCAAGTGATCTATTGGCGAGTCTGAGGTAGTGAATCTGAGGTAGTGAAAGAGTGTAGAGGAGAAGTTTCAGGATTGCAGGTGTGTGGAGGTTTTTTTTGAGAAAACCCTAATTTAGCCGACTCCCACATATCAGGCTACAGGTGTCATTATACTTCACTCGTCACGTGAGATAAATGGCCTCTGTCCAATGAGGCTAAAGGAAATTTGAGAAATATTCTTGTTCCAAATTTCTAAAAGTCCGAGCAAGGTATGATGATGAAGTTGGGTCTGTTACAGAGTTAAAGGTATGCTTATATGCATGTTTTGAGGGTTATACATTGGTGATGTTATGATGAATGCTCGAGGAATTTCTTTGGTATATTATTGAGGCATTGGCACATGTTTGGTGCATGGTTTGAGACATATCTTTGGCACATGTATGAGGTACATTTCTTGGTGATGTTATGGTACATGGTTACCAACTTAACAAGAACTTTATAGAGTTCTCGTTTTTTTGGGGGTCACAATTTTTTACCCCATTTTTAAAAATGGTGCTACCAGTAAAACCCCCCTCCCCTTTTAGGTGTTTTTTTTTATATTTTAAATTTTTGATCCATAATGTTTCCACATTATTTTTTTAAATGCTTATTTTTTCATCTATTTTCAATTTTTTTTTCAAGGGTGTTTTTAGTCATTTTCCATGCTTCTTTCAATCTTAAAAATATTTTTTACCATTTACTTTTTTGAAATCAATATTTTTCATATAATTGTGGCTCCTTAATTAATTTATGGTTCCATACTTTTAAAATATAGTGGAAAACACCATTTTCAACACATTATTTACCTTTACTTCAATACATAGAAAATAATTGTAGTTAAATAACACTATTTTTGAATATGTAGCCAAAAAATATACATTTTACAACTATATATAATAAAAAACCTATACATTTTGACACATATTTGATTAAAATAACATGTCAAATAAAACATTTTTATGGACATAACTGAACAAAAAAAGTGAAAATTTTATAAAAAATTAACATTTTTTTCCATATTTTTATACATTTGAAGTAAAAAAATGACAACATTTAATATTTTTTTTCCTGGTATAGTGTTTCACACACAAATAAAAGTAAAAAGAAAACAATAAAAAAGATTCATCATAAAACAACAATAGATACATATTCATTCTTGTTTTAAAATCTAAAAGTGAAAACATTACAGTTATAGCTCATCAAAAATTTGCAAAATCGAGCATCGTCTTCAAGGGCATCTTAAAACCAATCAACAATATCATATATATCAAATTCATCATTCTCAAAAGACACATTATCATCTTCTTTGACATCATTTTGTGCTTCCATTGTGTCATTTTTCTTTTCCATTGGGTCTTTGATATTCACAAGTTCTCCAAAGTGATTCTTTCCAATCAATCCTCCTATTGGTAATTGAGGTTCCTTTGAAATAGAAAAATTATTTCATTTCATCTAGAAGATCTGGAACAACATTAATTTTTTGTTGAATAAAACCACAATGTATTCAGTCACTTTCAATGGCTATGCAATTTCTTCCTTTCTATAAGAAACATGCTAATGTTGTACCTAATCACCAAATACAAAATAAATAATGAATTTAAATATTGTGAAAAGACATAAATTAAAAATAATATAAGATGGAAGTATGATTTCATAAATTTTAGATCATAATTCTTACCTGAACCCAAGAACAAATCTAAAACCCAATCTCCTTCATTTGAAAATGTATCTATAAGATAATTAATTAATTCTTGTGGTTTTTGATAAATGTTAACCATATCTCCTTTCAAATCCTTTTCCCTATATGTTAGCTTTTTAACCACATCATTGTAAACCAATAAACTACTAGGATTCCCTCCATCCTTTACATTGGCAAGAATAAAATTATAAGAATCAACTTTTGTCTAGGTCGCAAGATGTATACTCTCGATATCATGTGTAAATGGTTCTTTGTTGGATCTCTGAATATTAGGCTTGTGCCTGTAACATAAATAAGTGCAAATTCAATTAACTTGTGAATTAATAAAATTGATTTCTAATCGTAATTGCTAAACATACACTTTCAATATCTTACCAAATAAGTTTCATCCTTGTCTTTTATTTTCCGAAGCTTGATTGTACTAATCCTTGTTGTGTGTCTGAATGAAAAACCAGAAATCTCCAAAATGGTGATGTTGTGACTTCCATAAATCCATACCACTTTATGAAATCTTGGTAAGTATAAGGCTCAATATCATATCCAATGTTTTGGATATTATAACCATGAGAGATATCTGCAATAACTAGGGAGTATTTTTAGGAACAATATTTTCAATTTGTTCACAATCGCCTAATATCACTTTATGCTGAACAATGTCGAGCCCATTCCAAATGTAGTGATCAAGGGTGTCATCAAGTTCAATAGTTTGAACACGTCTCCTTCTTTCTCTTTCAAACTTGGTTTTTTGAATAAAACTTTTGAAGGTTTCAGGTACTCCATCTGCATTTTTCTTTGACATCTTTAATGAAACAAACAAACATATAGTTATATATCTATATCTATTAAAATTAAAATAAATTAACCTACAAATGAATAATATGAATGTAATAAATCAACATACCTTTTTGAATGCAACAAAAAATTGTTTCAATACTACTGTAGATCTTGAATCAGGGTAGCTGATTTTAACGTCATCCAAAATTTCTTTATTCAACATATTAACCATTTCCTCTTGTATTGTCATATAAACCTTGTGACTAAATTAAATTTTTTTTTTTATAATGATATATACAATAAAATACTTAGAACATTGATATGTTAAACTGAAAAAATTAATTTTCTTGTCCTAACATAAATAAAAATAACTCAAAAAACTTACTTTTTAAATTCATCACACATTTCTTCCATTGAAAATTCACCCTACCTTACATGTTATAATATAGCTATGATAATTTTCTCATACTTCACTCCTTGTATCATTCTCCAAGGTATTATAATCATATTTTATAGCAGATTTTTGATTTCAAGACATGTCTTACTTGTGCTACATATTAATGGTTTAGCCTTCTTAACTCTTTGATTTTTTATACTAATATTTTCCCATAGGATGAAGATATCATGTATCAAATTCCATACTTTTCTAGTTCTAAATCCCAGTTGAAAATAACTATCATGAGTTCTAAATACATCACTTCCTTTGTGATTTTTTAATTTTTCATTTTCATCATCAATTGGGAAGCCTATTTCCATACAACATTGCTGGTGAAACTTGGCATCAACATTTGATCTCTCCCCATGAAATATTTCAGAAAAATCATTATGGATAAATCTCACCCTTTGAATGAAAGTCATGAACATTCTGTACTCATTATATGTGTTATGATCCCATGCAAATAACTTTTCTTCTGAATCTGTTAAACCAACATAAATTATGCATTTGACTGTCTCAAAAAGAGGATTATTGGGATATTCTTGAATCAATTCTCTTCTAGCCTCCGCAGAATGATTTCCTCCAATCACATAATATTTGTAGTCAAAACATCTTGACATATCAAATTCATCCCTCCTAGGAACTTCCATTGGGTCAACAAGAACTAGGTAGTCAACCACATGTGCATATGGATTGTACCTAATAAATGCTTTCAAATTGTGAATATGCAAGTGATGCGATTTTCTAATTTGATATTTTTCTTGCCATTCTATGGGTTTATAAAGTTGCTTCACATTCAACTGAAATGTATGACCATCATTAACTAAGTTCTCCATCCTCAATCTATTTCGAATAACATTTTGTGTTGTTTTCATAATACCATCCTCTAGATCAACACCTGGTGTTATTATTTCTCTGCTACCTTTAGAAATTTCATTATAATATTCAGAACTAACAATGACTTCTTCATCATTGCCAACATTTTCTTTCTTCCTCTTATGATTTAAATGGGTTTCATCTAAATCAACGATTTCTTCATAATCAATAGGAATGAAATCATCCTCGACCATCACTCTTTTGTGTTTCTCTTGTTTATTCTTTTTGTGAGAAGGAGTGATAACCTCATTGGGAATAATATCAACAAAATATTCATTTGGAGTTTTCTCATTTTCAAATGTAACCTTTTTACGATTTATAGAATGAGGAATTTTATTTCTTCTTTCATGTTTTTCTCTGTCTACTCTTGCAGCTTCAACCTCTGTTACTTTTTGTTTCTTTTTACTTCCTTCTTATGTCTTTTCAATATGAAAGGCATTGATGACATCCATGATATTTTTCTTTTTAGAGTAAATCCCCACTAATATATGTGAAAGTCGTTCAACAAAATCTTATAAAAGTAAAATATAACATTTTTGTGATAAATAAAATTAAAAAATTAACATGATACTAAAAATAATAAAGGATACAAAAATAAAATAAAAAATCTTACATTGCCTTTCTCAATGTCTTCAATGATGGATGCACATAATTCTATAAAACATTAATTATTGTGATAATTGCTCAATTTCAAACAATATCTAATCTTGATATAAGTCCTGGCTTGTTTGACGAGTGCATAAACAATATCTATGTCTAGAACCAAACATATATATTGTAACAAGCCAAGTGCTTGATAATTTCCTTTCACATGTTCAAACTTGACACAATACAAATATAGATGTTCTCCATTGTTTCCTTGCTTGTCTTTAACAAACCAAGAATATTCCAATTTGTTTTCACCTTCCCTAAATTTCCACTCTCTAACATTCTTCATTGCCCTTGACAACTAAGGTGTTGTGCTATCAATTTGTTGCCAAGCATTCATGGAGGTCCCTGTTGCAATTTTAGATGCCATTATTACAGGTCATGATCCATATACATTCACAGATAATCTCTCTCCTACCATTTTTCCTATATGAAAAAAAAATTAGGCCTTTTACATTATAATAAATTAAAAACAAAACATTGACTATAACAACAAAGTTAAAAAAAAATAATTTTTTTTTTGACCCATGGAGTCATTGAGGAAATGTCAGGACCAAGCCTTGGATTACGAGGGCTAAGAAAATTCCAAGAATTGCCACATCTACCTCTGCGGCCAAGACTTGGGTGCACCCAAGGCTTGGCTGCACCCAAGGCTTGGCTGCAGGGGTTCCCCCCCCCGCAACCAAGTCACGGTTCAGGTTGGACCGTGACTTGGCCACGAGGGCTAGGGTGATGTAGAGAATTGCCTCAACCCCCATCGTGACCAAGCCTATGGGCACACCCAATCGACTGTGTCTTGGCCATGGTGATGGCTAAGGCGATTCCCGACATTTCGCCAACCCCCACGGCCAATCCCTTGGGCACGCCCGTGCAATCATGGCTTAGCTATGGGGGGATGGGGTGATGTCCAACATCACCACAGCCCCGTATGCACCCATGGCTTGGCTACGGGGGCCAGCCCCATGGGCACCTGGGGCTTGGCCACGGGGGGATGGGGCGATGTCAGACATCACCTCAAGCGCCCCCATAGGCCAAATCACGATCTTGCGTGGGAGGGGCGTTCCTCCCACTAGCCACGATGGGCTATGTTGGCCCTTGACCAAGTTTGGAGGATCCTTGGTCATGTTTGACGTAATTTTGGGACTTCGACAGGTTGTCGAAGAAGAGATCGCGAGATCTCAGCTCCTTTTTAGGGATTTTTGGGTTTTGGGCTTATGCAATGGGAATGGGGATGTTGGCCCATGGGTTTACCCATGTTTAGGCCCATTTTGTAATGTATAAATATATAGCTAGGCGATGTAAGAAAAGACCAAGAATGGTAAGTGTGAGATTTCGATATATGTGATGGAAGGAGGCCAGTGTGTGCTAAGTGCTAAGTGCTAATTGCTAAGTGCAAGTGGTAATTGTAATTTCTTTGTGCATACTGTGTGAGACTTGCATAGCTAAGTGCAAGTGATTGTAAGAGATTGTGGAAGGATTTGTGCTGTACTCCAGGGAAGGCAGATCTAGCGAGGTGCACAGATCTCCTATCCTCTGCGGAGTAAGATATCATGGCTCTGTGCATGTAGAAGATTGATAGAGATAAATAAATAATAAGATTTGGTGGATGTAGCCCCAGGGTGGGTGTGAACCACGTATATCCTGCGTTGTGGTTTCTATGTGCTTTATGGTTGCTTTCTTGTCTATGTGATTGAATGCTTAGTGCACTGATGTATGCTTAGAAGGATATAATATGGTAACTTAGTGATGAATAATGTGAATAAATGGTATATCTGATCTATGTTGGTATTCTTAGTGCTTGATTATATTGGATCTGTGTGAATACTGCGCTGATATGTTGTTAGGGTTTAACTGCGCTGTAAACTAAGGATGAATATTAACGAACTGTAACTGCTAAGTCCTTTGTTAAGGTGTTGTAATCACATATCTGTGTCCCAGCTAAGGTTGTAGACACTGGATTTCTTCAACCACCCTTGCCTCTACCTCAGGTGAGACTTCATCTGCTTCGTAGGTGTTGCCGAAAGGTCCGATAGTTAGGGTTTTGTTGGTGCGCTGTTGTAGCGTTGAACCCTGGGTCTGCCCCTATGCCAACAAATGGTTCCGTTGCCAGGACCTGAAACTGTGATTGATGGAAACTGAAGGAAATAAATAAAGCTCTGTGCATAGATCTGTTTCCTTAGTGTGAAATATTCTACTTGAACTATAAATCTCCATGCTAATAAGAGAAGTCAGATCTGAAGAAAAGAGGTGAGATCTCAATTCTTTGTGCTCTGATAAAGGTAAGAATAGTGAAACATTTTATATCTAGAAGCTTTGTGCTCTGTTGAAAGTAAGATTAGTGGAAATTATTGTTTCAAGAGTATGGATCTAGGTATGTTTGATAAATGTTATCCTAGTCTGAAAACTAGAGTGCAGTTAGATGAAAGAAGGTTTGATATGAGTAGATCTGATAGAAATAATGAAATATATGTTATTCCTATGCATAGAAAGAATGTTTGGACTAACAAATGGATGCAGGATCCTAGAAAGAATTTTTTGCAGGTTAGTGCACAGTACAGGAAAGGCTGGGCATCGTTTAAGAAAAAAAGAGGATTAACCCTTTGTTACAGTTGCAGAAGACTGAGACATCTTGCTAAGGAATGCCCTGGAAGAAGACCTAGTTGTATTTTTTGTAAAGCCATGGACCATGAAGTTTTAGATTTCCCTAGAATGATTGCTAAGCTTGACATAATGAATATGAGACAAGAAAACCTTGACGAAGGTCAAAAAAATGAGACCATGGCAGAACCCCAGACAAAATCAGAGACTGTACTACTGCAAATGAAATAAACCCTAAATGATCATACAGATATCAACTTATCAGAGATATTCAAAGAAAAATAATGCATAGAAGCAAGAATATGAGACTTCGACATAGACTGTGTTCTGGATGAGGAAACAGAGGTAAACATCATGACAGAAAGAACTTGGGAAGCTTTAGGAAATCCTGATACGACTCCTTCATTGGGAGGAATAGGATTATTCAGGCGAAAGTTGATAACCCTATGTGGAAGACTCACCCAAGTATCTATGAGTGCTCATGGAGCTTCAACAAAGGAAGATTTTGAGGTTGTTAGATTCATTGGGAACAATGCTCCATTTACTATGTTATTAGGAAAAACCTGGTTCGAGAGAGATCAGACCAGAAGAAAAGAAGAGGAGGCCCTAGCACAGAAAAAACAAGAATTAAAAGATTTCATGACTAGGAAGATAACACACTTTATTGTAGAATAGTAAAATAGATCGAAGCTGCTTAGGACTACAAACTTGGATCACGAAGTTGAAAGAACACAAGAAGATTCACAGCCAAGTAGAGAACCTACCCCAGATAAAGAAGAAGTATTACTCTCTAATCCTATGAAAGAATGCCAATAGCGCGAAGATGCTATGCTAAAAGAAGACAAGAATTAGAATGGAAAAAGGAATATCGAGACAAAGATCACTAGGAAGAAGGCTAGAAAACTTAGTAAGAAGAGATCAAAGGTTGAAAAGTTACAGAAGGGCCCAGAGGGAACTTCGCGGAAGGAAGATTTATAAAATTGAAACTTCACCAGGATATCAGAATAGTGCCCCATGGCACTTCACCATGGAGAAACGATATGACCATTGGAATCATTATAACCATTGGAACGATGTTCCAGAACGGTTAGAACAACATTTATGACCAGAAATCTCACCATCGGACCATTGGGACCGCAGCACAACAGACATAACTGCATTGATGGAAAACTTATCCGTTGGAGAGATCTGTTACATCATGTCTACTTAGTTCTTCGACTGTTGCACTGAGAAATTTTTTTCGAATTGTATTAGAGCTAACAAGACAACCCATTGATGTCACGTTGTGATTAGTAAGATCGACACCGATTCTATTTCTTTGAGCACTCATCCATCCACCCAAGTTTTTCGATCTAGAGCGTTCATGTCGGACGAGCTCATCGCTGTGGAGAAGTCAGTCAAGGAAGTTTTAATTGATATGATGGCCGAGAGAGTGATGTCTACATGAATTCAATCTTCATCGATGCAAGGAGTGCAAGCCTCTCCATCGAATTCTCGTAGATCCAGACCATCCTGATTGACAACAGAGAAGAGAACCAAGCACAGAGATGATTTAGAAAAAGCAAAGTTAATCTCCACCATCTTACCCAACTACATCCCACCTCTGGCGGACGCGGTGAGTCATGAAAATGTTCCAAGGGACTTTGATTACACCATGGTTACTGCGTACCTCCTAAAGGGGATACGTGCAGTCAGAACACAACAAGATAAGATTGCGATGTTGAAGTTCAGTGACTTCAACCTAGGTGACCGCAATAATTACAACATGCTTTCTCCTTACAAGTATCTGACTAGGATGAAGGGGAAGAACTCAAAAATAATCCCCCAGCCGTGGACTATGAACCTCATGTAGTCCACCCTCTTGAACGTGATGAAGATCCCACACTTTGGAAGGCACCAGGAGGTTAACGTCTATGTTAATATCCTGATCTCATGTTACCATGGCGGCTACCTATGGCTAGATAGACACATTACAGTCGATCCGACACTGATCCATAGGATCAACGGATTGAGCATGCAAGGAACTGACCTGTAAGACTTCTACCCAGGGAAGGCTTCTGACTGTGCCCTGGCGTAGAGAATTAAGGACACTTACGACAATGTACAAAATGGAACGTGAGGCTACAAGGTAGCTTCCACATAGAATGGCGCAGTGCGCCTGGCCTGCCAGCTGATTGCAAGAAAGCTAGTGAGGAGGAACCGACCTACTCAAGTCACAGGATTTGTTGTTGACCTAGCCAAGAAATGTGTAGAAGGACTCTAGATGAACTGGGCAAAGTACTTGGTCAACTAGCTAGAATTAGACTTCCGCAAAGCTCAGGATCAGGGCTATGAGTTCCACTTTATCTGGCTCCTGATCCTCATCGCATTTACTGCTTGGGAAATGATGAAAGGTGCAACCTTCCTAGACATTGAGATGTTCGAGGCGCTCACTGCGAAGTTCACCATGATTTGGTACTCGAGCGATATGGGAAAGAAGTGGCAGTCGAACACAATCTTTCATACCTATTATATCCAGCTGAAGAGGGCCATCAAAGCTATCCCTTGCATGACACCGAACACCCTGCATTGGTTTCGATCCCTCATGAATTTCTGCGTAGATCGACACTTCACTTATATAACCCCACACGTAGATGAGCACAAAGAAGATCTTCAATTGTACTATAAGCTCACAGAGGAAGACCTTGAAGAGATCACCAAAGATTGGTCAATAAAACTCCTCATCCCCACAAACCTCGCATAAATTTTAGACCCTGAAATAATCGACATTCCTGAGACCACTCAGGAAGCAAAGGATCGTCCTGGACCTAGCATAAGGAAGAAGACTGAAGAGGTCCAAAACTTGAACAATGCATTAGAAGGAACTGCTTCAGTATCACCTGGACGAGGGGGTGATGATGAATAAGAAGAGACAAATGGAAAAGAGGACCAACATAAGCAAGGTGAAGTAACACTGCCTAGGTACCCTACTGATGAGGTTGATCCCTTGAAGAAAAGGAAGGTTTATCCTATGAAATCCACTTCCCGAAAGAAATCTCGAGCCACCTTGAATAAGGTGCATAATGTTCTCACTATATTTGACTTCGACTTCATCATCTCATCTATAGCAGATGCCTTGCAGGACATCTTGCAGAAACATGAAGCCAAGCAAGAGGAGATGTATGACAGAATTAAGGTTGAACTTAGAGGGGTACAACAAGCCCTTCAATCCAGCTATGCAGTATCAACTTTTCCCCCACCATCAAAAGCACTTGAGTTGGGATATGAGCTTTCCCAACTCCACAGACTAGTTGATGCGACCGAGGCTCACCTTCTTCGTGCACAGGAAGAAACCGAACAGGACACAGAAGCCCTAAAGCAAGTACACAAATTAGTCATAGAGAAATGCCGAGTTGCGCAACAAGAGAAGGCTTCCCTCCAAGCTAATTTTGAAGAAGAGAAAGAACAAATCTAGCGAGAGAAAGAGAAATTTCTCACAGAGTAGGTGGGAGTAAAAGAAGCAGTCAACAGATCACTTCGCTCTGTGACAAGCTTAGAGAAAAAGGAGGAAGACCCAGTGGAACACCAAGTAGAGTAGATCGCAGAAGCTATCCAACAACTTCAACAGAGAATCATAGACCTCAAGCTACGAACAGTGCCAAGTACCCCAAAGGATGTGCGAGATCAAAGAGAATCCATTTCCCAGAGCGTAGTTGAGAGGATCAAATAATTCGCTCTAGAATGCAAACAACTAAGTTCTCACAATGCACAAAATTATAAGCGAATCACTGAAGATACTGAGTTGAAGGTATTGGAGTCATAGCTCCAGGAGGCAAAGAAACAAGCAATAACAATACAGGCACATTTGAATCTCCTTTCAGTAGTTGAAAGGATGAAGCGATCCCAAGAAAAGCGCACTGCTCAACAACAGGTCCACACCATTCAGAGCAAAGTCATGGAAGTGACTCAAAGGCTCCAACCAGTCTAGGATGAAGCTTGCCAATTGTTTGAGGAGATTGAAGGCCGAGGCACAGAGTTGGAACAAGTAGTCACTGCAGTCAAACAACGTTTAGAGGGACTTGTCAATAAAGAAGTCATCCAAGAGTTCACCGAGGAGGAGGCCCTAGTGCAACAACAGGTCAAAGCAGCTCGAGCTAAGCTCGAGGATTTTGAAGCACAACTACCTATACTAGAGTGACTCGAAAAGAGTCACAGATGAGTGTTGGGGGCCTGTTGGCCCTTGACCAAGTTTGGAGGATCCTTGGTCATGTTTGACCTTCTTTTGGGACTTCGACAGGCTTTCGAAGATGGAGTGCAAGTCGAAATAGAGATTGTGAGATCTCGACCCCTTTTTAGGGCCTTTTGGGTTTTTGTCTTATGTAACAGGAATGGGGATGTCGGCCCATGGGTTTGCCCATGTTTAGGCCCATTTTGTAATGTATAAATAGATATATAGGCGATGTAAGAAAAGGCCAAGAATGCTAAGTGCTAGAGTTCGATCTATGTGATCGAAGGAGGCTAGTGTGTGCTAAGTGCTAAGTACCAATTGCTAAGTGCAAGTGGTAATTGTAATTGCTTTGTGCATACCGTGTGAGACTTGCAGAGCTAAGTGCAAGTGATTGTAAGAGATTGTGGAAGGCTTTGTGCTGTACTTCAGGGAGGATGATCTAGCGAGGTGTACAGATCTCCTATCCTCTGTGGAGTAAGATATCATGGCTCTATGCATGTAGAAGATTGACAGAGAGAGATAAAGAACAAGAGTTGGTGGACGTAGCCCCAGGGTGGGGGTGAACCACATATATCCTGCGTTGTGGTTGCGATGTGCTTTATGGTTGATTTCTTGTCTATGTGTTTGAATGCTTAGTGCACTGATGTATTCTTAGAAGGATCTAATATGGTAGCTTAGTGCTGAATAATGTGAATAAATGCTAGATTTGATCTATGTTGGTATGCTTAGTGCTTGATTATATTGGATCTATGTAAATGCTGTGCTGATATGTTGTTAGGGTTTAACTGCGCTGTAAACTAAGGTTGGATATTAATGAACTGTAACTGCTAAGTGCTTTGTTAATGTGTTGTAATCACAGATCTGTGTCCCAGCTAAGGTTACAAACACTGGAGTCCTGCAACCACCCCTACCTCTACCTCGGGTGAGACTTCATTTGCTTCGCAGCTGTTGTCCAGAGGGCTGGTAGTTAGGGTTTTGTTGGTGCTTTGTTGTAGTGTTGAACCCCGGGTCCACCCCTATGCTAACAGGATAAAACTATAAAATTTTCACTAAAAAATTTAAAAAGTTTAAATTTTTTTTATAAAAACTATACCTAAATTTGTTTTTTTCTTCTTTTTTTTTTTCAAAAAATCCTAAGAATTTTGTTAAAATTTCTTTGAAAAAGGTCTCAATTTTTTAAATAAGTTGTGATTTTTTTAGACAAAAATAGAAAACATCTAAAAATATTTAGGGTTTTTTTATAACTTTCACATGAAAAAATCTTATGTGATCCAAAGATGATCTTACAAATGTTTTTTTGGTAAATGGTAATAATTTAAAAAATAACTAACCTCTGAAATGCTAGATTCTCCTCGAATGTCTTCTCAATGTTTCTCCCTTGTAGATTGCTCCAAATTATTTAACGAATGCTACCCAATATTTCACGCAATGCAAAAAGAAAAAACAAGACTGTGTATATATAGTAAAGATGATATCAATTACTATTAACGAATGCAGGATAAATAAAAAAGAAAAAGAATGTATACATATATACCTAAAATTATATGGATCATCACGAATTTTAATGAATGTGGAATAAATAACCAAACATGAAAAATATTGTAATTAACAAGTAAATAATGAAAGAAAAGAGTAAAAATTGTTTTTAACTTTGAAGGGAAAATAATAAAGGG
>ML789796.1:39037-88012 GCA_009831015.1 Picea engelmannii
GATGATTTCTTTTACCACTTTAAAAAAAATGTGTCATTTTAATACTCCAATTTTAAAATGGGTGCTACCGGTAGCAGTACTTTTCAATTTGATGGTTGATTTTGAGGTTTTGTTTTTATTGGTACCAACTGCTAAAAATACGATTTCAAATTATATATAATTTTAATGTTTTGAAAAAAACATTTTGCTTTATGTAACACCATTTTTATTTATTTAGGTGTTGATTTTAAGGTTTTTCTGAGCTACTATATGAGTTTTGAAGGCCATGCTTGAAAAATGTTATAATTTTGACACCGTTTGAAAAAATGGTGCTACTGGTAGCACCACGTTTTGATTTGGGGGTTGATTTTCATGTTTTTTATGCAAAAATATGGGTTTTTTGGGCCATAGTTCTCATTTTGAGGTCACAGTTCTCGTTAAGTCGGTAACTTTGTTGGTTTATGGAATATATTTTGGTATTTGGTTGAGGCATATCATGAATGATATGGTACATGGTTGAGGCACACATTTTGGTACATGGTTTTGGCACATGCTTGAGATATATGGTTGGCTGGATATTATTGATGTTTTGGTACATGGTTGAGACACATATCTTGTTGATAGTATGACACATGTTGATGAACTTCTTGGTGATCTTGGTACATGCTTGGTACATATTTGGAATATGACTAAAGGCATGTTTTGGTGATGTTGGGCATCTGGTTGAGATATGTTCTTGGTGATCTTGGCATATGATCTATGCGAGTGGATATAGTTTTGTTGATGTTGAGTATCAGTGGCAGTGACTGGTTGATGATTGTATATTAGTGAAAGATTTAAGGTTATAGGTTGATGATGGTATATCGATGATAGATTGATAGTGACAGGTTGATGATGGCATATCAGTGACAAATTGATAGTGATAGGTTAATGATAGTATATCAGTGCCATATGGATAATGACAGGTTGATGTATCAATGAAAGTGGCAATGCCAATATCAATGGTAGTGACAGGATGAGTCTACACTTATATTTCAAAGCGAAAGGTAGGAGAAAGAAAAGGGGGTCGTAGCCTCCTTCTGGTTTGAACTAGAGAATACAGAGACTTGGAGACTATAAATTAGGTGGTTGTATCCTCCTTCCAGTTGGATCTGAAGAACACACAGAGTCGTAGCTTCCTTCAAGTTGGAGCTTGTAAACTAGGGGTTTGGAGCCTCCTTCCATTTGTAGTTTGATAATTTAGGGAGTTGTAGCTTCCTTAAGGTTGGAGCATATAAATAGGGGGTTGGATCCTCCTTCCAGTTGGTGCTGGAAAATTTGGAAGTTGGTGCTTCCTATGATTGTAATATTTTATATATAAGAAAGCATTCTGTTGTTTTCTCCCATTTGGGTTTCCACATAAATTCTGGTGTACTGCGTATGTGGTTATTTTTTATGCACTATTGATTGGTACTTCTCATGATATATTGAATGAAATCATAAATGATATACTACGGATAAAGTTAATGATTGCATGATTAAGAAATGGTAAAAAGTGCTCAATACTAATTCACCCCCCCTCTCAATATTGGTGAATATTCCAACATTAAGAACCTCATCATTCAATCTTGTGATATCTTAGCACAATCTTGGTAGCGAATTTTAGAGTGAAGATGAAGTGAATAAGGGAGAAATTCCAAGGGAAGATGAAGTCTTGTGATGATGAGTTTCAAGGTATGTTTTTTAAAGGTCATCTTATCATTTTCGCCACGACTTTTTTTTTTTTTTTGGAATAATTCAAATAGAAAAAGTTGGAGGATATTGAGAAGACATATCAAGGTACATGTGATAAAAATTCATCTTCTGGGCCATTGTAATTTTGGAGATACACTTTGTGGAAGATAGGGTTTTTGACTAGTCCTATAACTAGTCTCAAACAAGTGTTTCAGACCAAAGAATCATAAATTCTTCATGGAGGATCCAAATTCTATGAGATTAATTTCATTGGTAAAAATACAGTCTGTAGTATTCTATGTGTGAGTTTCAGAATCAAATATCGAATATTGAGCGTGTGGCATGTTGTACAAGTTTTCTCTCTAGAATAGGTCAAAATTCAGGAAGGTTTTCCATTTTCACTATATCTCCTTTTTCAGTGACGAATAAAGAAGAAAAACCTGGACAAATTCAGAGAAGATATCAAAGAATATTGGGTACAAGTTTCAGATCTTGATTAAATACATGTACAAAGTTATGATTGTTGAAAGTTAGGGTTTGTGACTAATCCAAAGACTAGTCCCAAATAGTTGTTTGAGATAAATTTAAGAAGTGATGTTGGGGTTTATATGTGGACCCAAGTGGACCTAGTATATTTATGTGGACCCAATCTGATGTATCAATGATAGTGACAAAAGCAGTGATAAAAACAATGACATTGACATTGACAGTCTATATGGACCCAGTTTCTATGTGGACCCAATTTCTAAGTGGTCCCAGTTTGATGATGATGAAGCTTAGGAAGGTATGATGAGTAGAGGTCATATACACTGGGTTGTTAAATGATTAACGATATGTATTTATATGTGTTTTTTAGGGTTATATATTGATTTTATGGTATATGATTGAGGCATATCTTGGAGAGTCTTTGGCACATGGCTAGAGACATATGTTGGTGATGTTGGGCATATGTTTTGGTAGATGTTCTTGGTGATATTGGCATATGATTTATGTGAATGGATATAGTTTTTATGATGATGATGCATAGCTATCAATGACATTATTAGTGACAAGTTGATTATCAGTGACAGTGACAGGATGATTATCAGTGGCAGGTTGATTATTAATGACATTGACATGTTTATTATTAGTGGCATTTTTAGTGAAAATTTGAGTCTCCATTTATATTTCAGGGCAATAGGGTGGTGCAAGGCATGGTATCAAATTATCCTTCAACTTGGTGCTTGTAAACTAAGGAGTTGGAGCCTCCTTACAGTTGGAGATGGAGAATATAGAGAGTTGGATCCTGTAAATTAGGGGGTTGGAGCTGGAGAATCTATCAAGTTGTAGCTTCCTTTAGGTTGGAGCTTCCTTCTAGTTGGTTTTGGAGAATCTTGGAAGTTGGTGCTTCCTAGGAATTTAATTCTTGACATGATATAAGAAAAACATTTCATGGTTTTCTACCATTTGGGTTTCCATGTAAAAATATATTATGCACCGTGTATGATGTGATGCATTGTTGAATGGTACTATTTATGATTATATTTTCATGATATGTGAAATGAAATCATAAGTGAATGGAATTATTGATAAGTTAATATTTACATGTTGTGATTAAAAATGGTAAAATGTGCTGAACATTGATTCACCCCCCCTCTCAGTATTGGTGAATACTCCAACAACTACTTGAATCACTATGATGGAAATTATTCTGAACCCTTTAATTGTTTGTTGGTTCCTCTTTGATAGACGTTTTGTATGATGTAGGTTGCATAACTGGTACATCCTTTTCTTTCCGATCTTCCTTGGTGATTTTGACTAGGTATTTTCTTAGACACTCTTCTATGTATTCCCTCATGGGGGCCACCATAATATCATGTTTGGTATTTATTTCTACCAAATCATCCTCCATATATCTTAGGTCCATGCCTAATTGGTGAAACATGCCATTTTCCTCATCATTTATGTTGATATATCTGACTAGCCACCTTTTGATTTCTTCCTCGAATAATTCTATTGAATCAGTGAAGTCACTTTCCATGAAAATTTTAACACACCAAGTAGTTCTAGTAATTTATCTTTAGATAAAAGTATTGTGTCCATTAATAAACTTGGGACTTCAAGTTGTTTTGTAAGATCAACAAGTTTAAGGAAAAGTGCACCTCTTTTATTCTTCACAACATCTAATTCATTTATCATTTCTCTCAAACACTTTATTATTTTCAACCAACATGCATTAGTTTGTTTCATACGGATATTAGAAGGAAGATTTTTCTCTCTTATGTGGATATCATTTAAAATTGAAACTTTAGTAGAGAATGTACCTAGAGCATCTTTGTAAAAACCTTATTTATTTATTTTTCTCGAGATCCTTCTAGAGCTATTCTTTAAAATGTGTGATATTTGTTCCAAAAATGGTGAAGTTGTGTGTGAGTTCCCATATTTCTTGGATCAAATCTATTCTTTTTTGTATCCTGTCTCCAACATATTTTCTTATTGCTAACAACATACTATATGAACCTTTCCATTTGCTACTTCTTTTTGGAATATCCTCTAAGGTGAGTGCTAGTTGAACTATGTTTAATGGTTCAACAAACAATGGTCTTGGAATTAGAGTTGTTTCTAATTCCTTTATTTTTTCCTTTGAAATTAAATTTTCCTTTTCAATGTTACTAACAGATTCATTTTGTGGTTCTTCGGTTGCTTCATGAAATTGTACAATTTTTGATGGTGCAACCCTATTGAAATAAATCTTTGATTTCCATTTCTCAGACATCTTCTGGTTTTTCATGTTTACTTTTTCAATTAACAATTTTTTAGAAATTCTATTGTAGGCCATGCAGTGCAATGTCACAAAATATTCTTCAAATATTTCCAGTTCCTGAGCAACCAGAGCTTCGAAAAGTTCTTGGGTTTCCAACAATCATTGTTAAAATTAGATAGGCTCTTCAATAATCTCATCTACATCCATTTCCTCAGGAATTTCTTGAGTTTCAGGTATTTCTATCCCCATTTTCTAGGTATCCCTTTTTCTTTCAGCAGAAGTATATAGAGTGTGATATTTTTCAAGATTTTTCTTTATTGGGTTCTTGTCATTGACATCATCCAAGATTCTGACAATTTTTTTCCTAATCTCCAAACCACTAATCCTAGGTTTTCTTCTTATTGGGTTACTCTTTTCGATGAATTCAGGTTTTTATTCATTGCTTCTCTACCTTCTTGTCGATATCCCTCATTATTACTGGCTAATTCCTCCATATCATTAAGAGATTGGTCAAATGAACTCTCGGGGAGATTCAAATTATCCCCACCTCCTTATTTAAACCATTATTTTTTGGTAAAATAAGAAGAATAACCGACTAAGGTCATATGTGCATTAAACAAATCATCAAGTTCAAAACCCTCTGTTGGCACAGAGGGTTAGACCCAGGGTTCAACGCTTCAACAATCCACCAACAAAACCCTAACTACCAACCCTTTCGGCAACACCTGCGAAGCATATGAAGTTTCACCCAAGATAGAGGCAGGGGTGGTTGTAGGACTCAAGTGTCTACAACCTAGCTGGGACACAGATATGTGATTACAACAATCTAACAAAGCACTTAGCAGTCAACATTCATCAGTATTTAACCCTCATTCACATCGCGGGTCGAAACCCTAATTATAGAACATCGCAATATTCACAAGATCTAATACATCCAAGAACTTAACATATATAAATAGATCGGATCTAGCATTCATTCTAATAACTAAACTAGTATATCAAATACTTATAATAAATAGATCACAACACTGAGCATAAATCAAAAAAATCACATAAGAATCATAAGCACAAAGAAATCACAGCAAGCATAGAGCCACAACAACCCACTTCGCATAGGACATGAGATCTGCGCACACCTCACAAGATACTCCTTCCCCGAGCTTGGTTCAAGAACCAAGCCTTCTTACAATAACTTGCACTCAACTCTGCAAGTTCTCAACACATAACATGCACAAAGCATTCACAACTATTCACACTTAGCTCACCGGCCAGATTACCCCCTCACTTACATCACCTAGCTTTCTATTTATACATTGCAAAAAGGGCCTAAACATGGGAAAACCCATGGGCCGACATCCCATACCTATTACATAAACCCTAAAACCAAAAATACCCTAAAAAGGGGCCAAGATCCTGCGATCTCCGCTTCACCTTGTGCTATGCCTTCGACCAACCTGTCGAAGTCTCAAAAATGGTCAAACGTGACCAAGGTTCTCCAAAAATTAGTCAAGGGCCAACATGCCCCCAATAATCACCTGTGAATCATCCCAAGTCACTATGATCTAGGTAACTCTTCCTCAAATGCCTCGAGATTGGCTCGAGCTGCCTCAACCTGTTGCTTCGCCAGAGCTTCCTGCTCAAAAAAATATTGAATAAACTTCTCTGTCACAGGTCCTTCCAAGCGCCGTTCCACTGTGGTGACCACTTGTTCTATTTTTGCACCTAGTCCTTCAATCTCCTCAAACAATATGAAAGCTGCATCCTGCACTGGATGGAGTCGCTTAGTCACTTCCATTACCTTGATCTATATGTCATGGACTTGCTGCTGAACCATGTGTTGTTCCTGGGACCTTTTCATCCTCTCGACCGTTGACAAAGGTTTCAACTATTCTTGCACCATCGTTGCTTGCTGCTTGGCCTCCTAAAGCTGTGACTCCAGTGTCCTTAGTTCAGGGTCCTCTACAAGGCGCTCGTAAGTTTGTGCACTTCGATTACTGATTTGGTTACATTCTAAGGCCAATGCCTTGATTCTCTGGACTGTGATCTAGGTAGTTTCTTCTCTCTGGTCTCACACTTCCTAGGGGATGCTTGGCACGAATTGTAACTCCAATTCTGCTACCCTCTATTGGAGTTTATGAATGGCTTCATCAAGCTTCACCACTTGGTATTCTTCCATCTGCTCTAAGCCCGTCACAGAGTGAAGTTCTCTAGTGATTACTTCTTTCAATCCAATTTGCTTGGTGAGCATCTATTCTTTCTCCTTCTGGATCTCTGCTCTATCCTCTACAAACTTGGCTTGGATGTCGTATTTTTCCTTCTGTGCAACCCGACATTGCTCTATGGATTCCTCTTGTGCTTTATTTAAGGCCTTTGTGGCTTGCTCTTTTTCTTCTTGAATGCGACGAAGGCAAGCTTCGGTGACATCTTCTATTTGGTGTAGCTGGGCAGGCTCATCTCTCAATTCTGTTCCTTCTGATGATGGGGGCACAATGGACACTACACAGCTAGAGTAGAGGGCTTGCTGTACCCCTTTCAATTCTACTTTGATCTGGACATACATGGTTTCTTTCTTGGCTTCATTTCACTGTATAATATCTTCGGAGGTATCTAAGAAAATGACGATGATGAAATCTATGTCATCCATCGTGAGTACAATTTTCATCTGTGGTTTATTGGCTTTTGAATTCTTCTGCGATGTAAGTTTCATGGGGGAAACCTTTCTTTTCTTGGAGGTCTCAACCTCATCAAGAGGATTCCTAGGCAATGCTACTTTTCCTTTCTTCTGCTTATCTTCTTCCCCATTGTTCTCTTCTTTGTCTATTCATTATCACCTCCTCCTCCAGGTGAATCTGAAGCAGTCTCTTTAGATGTGTTGTTTAGCTCATGCACCTCTTCCTTCTTCTTCCTTCTGCTACTGCTGGGTGCATCATACTGTTCGCAAGTAACCATGGGACTTTCTATGAGGCCGGGGTCAGATAGTTCTGCCTTGTTGATGGGTATAAGGAGTTCTAGAGGCCACTCCTTAGTGATTTCTTCCGTGTCTTCCTCTGTGAGCTTGTAATAAGATTGGAGATCTTATTTATGTTCATCTCAGTGATATAAATAAAATGTCTATCTGCACAGAACTTCACAAATGGTCTAAACCTATGCAGGGTGTTCGACCTCATACAAGGGAAAGACTCAATAGCCCTCTTCAACTGCAGGTAGTAGGTGTGGAACACCGCGTTGGACTACCATTGCTTCACCATGTCACTCAAGTACCAAAGCATGGTGAAATTCATAGCTAAGGGTTTATATGGCTCAATCTCAGGGAAGGTCGCTCCTTTTGGCATCTCCCAAGTAATAAAAGCAATGAGGATCAATAGCCAGCTGAAATGAAACTCATAAACTTGATCCTGAGCTTCACGATAGTATTGTTCTAACTAGTTGATGAGATAACTCGCCCAGTTCATCTGTAGTCCTTCAATGCACTTTCTCGTGAGGTCAAAAACAAACCTCGTGACCTGTGTAGGTCTATTCTTCCTTACTAGATTACCAACGATCAACTGGCAGGCTATGTGCATTGCATGATTATGAATGGAGGATACCTTGTAGCCTTGCTTCCCATTCTCCACATCGCCATAGATATCTTTCAATTTTTTTGCTAGGGCGCGATCTGCAACCTTCCCTGGATAAAAGTATTGTGGGTATGGTCCTTGCATGCTCAATCTGGTGATCCGATGGATCAGTGACGAATCTACGGTGATGTGTCTATCTAGCCACAGATAACTGCCATGGAATCACGATAGCAGGAGTTTAACGCATGCGTTAACCTCCTGATGCATTCCAAAGTGTGGTATCTTCATCATGTTCAGGATAGTGGACCTCGCGATGTCCATAGTCCATGGATGGGGGATGATCTTCGACTTATTCCCCTTGGTCTTGGTCAAATACTTATGTGGGGTGAGCATTCCATAGTTCTTGCGGTCTCCCAAGTTGAAGTCACTGATCTTCAACGTCATGATTTTTCTTAACTGTGGTCCTACTGCGCATATCCCCTTAGGGAGGTATGCAGTAATCAAGGTGTAGTCGAAGTCCCTCGAGACACTGTCATGACTAACCATGCCAGCCAGAGGCGGGATATAGTCAAGCATGATGGATGGGATGAGCTTTTCATTCACTAAGTCATCATGATGCTTGGTTCTTTTCTCGGTCGCAGCTCGAGATGGTCCAGATCCACGAGCAGTCGACAAGGATTCTTGCACTCCTCTTATCAATGAGGATTGAAATCCAGTATACATGACCTTCTTAGCCATGAGGTCTATGAGGATCTCTTTGACGAATTTCTCTACTACGCTGAAATCACCCGACATGCACGCTTGAAATTAGGTCGGTGATCAAATACTCAATGTAACATAACATGTAGTGAGGTCTCAATAGGCACAATGTGAAAGAAGCTAGGTCTTTGGTGGCTCAAATAATCACTGTTTGAAAAAGTGTTCTCAGCACAGCACTCGATGGGATAAATAGCTAACATTGTAACGGATTCCTCCAATGGGTAGGAACACCTTAATCAATGAAATTCCATCTATTATGGCGCGGTCCCAACGGTCTAATGGAGATATTTATGGCCATAACTATGGTTCGAGCTATTCGGGAGCATCGGCCTAATGGTCGGGATGCCTCTAATGGTCATATTGCTTCACCATAGTGAAGTGCCAATATTCGCTGTTCTTCTATCTCAATGAAGTTCAAGTTATGTAAATCTTCCTTCCGCGAAGTCCTCTCTGAAAATTCTTGCATTTTGTCTAACTTTTCTTTCTTCTTGCTGAGCTTTCTAGCTTTCTTTCTTGTAATCTGAGTCACTGGGTTCCTCTTTCCATTATTTTTCTTATCTCCCCTTGGCATAGTAACTTCTCACTGCTGAGGGTCTTTCGAAGGGTTCGAGAGTAATACTTCTTCTCTATCTGGAGTAGGTTCTCTACTCTCCTGTATAGACAAGTGTTTCAAGTCTTCTTGTGTTCTTTCAACTTCGACATCCACATATCTAGTTCTCAGTAGCTTCAACTTGTCCTCTTGTTCATCCAGTAAGTGCGCTATTATTCTAGCCATGAAATCTCTTAATTCTTTCTTTTTCTGTTCTAGATCTTCTGCTTCTTGTTTCCTTTGTATCTGATCTTTTTCAATCCAAGTTCTTTCTAATAAAATAGAAAACGGGGCATTTTTCTCAACAAACTTAATGACCTCAAATTCTTCCTCTATCAAAGTTTGATCAACACTCATAGTTATCTGGGTAAGTCTTCCACATAGGGTTATCGATTTTCCTTTAACAAAGCCTATTCCTCCCAATGAAGGAACCACAGCAGGCTTTTCCAAAATTTCCCAAGTTCTTTCTGTCATGATATTCACCTGTGTTTCCTCATCCAGAACACAGTCTATGTCGAAGTCTCCTATTCTTGCTTCTATGCAGTTTTTCTCTTTTAACACCTCTGATAAGTTGATGTCTCTGTTATCATTGAGGGTTTCTTTCATCTGTAATAATACAATCTCTGATTCTTTCTGGGGTTCTATCATATCCTTAGTTTCTTGTCCAGACTCAAGGTTTTCTTGTTTCATATTCATCTTTTCAACTTTAGCAATCATTCTATGGCAATACAAAACTTCATGGTCCATAGCTTTACATAAAATACAACTAGGACCTCTACCATGGCATTCCTTAGCAAGATGTCCAGGTCTTCTATAACTATAACAAAGAGTTAATCCTCTATTTATTTTAAATGATCCCCATCCTTTCCTGTACTGCGTACTGGGATCACAATAACTAACTTGCAAAAAATTATTTCTAGGATCCTGCATCCATTTGTTAGTCCAAATATTCTTTCTATGCATAGGAATAACATATCTTTCATCACTTCTATTAGATCTACTCATATCAAATCTTCTTTCTTCTAGTTGTGCCCTAGTTTTTAGACTGGGACAAAATCTATTAGACATACCTAGATCCATTCTTTTGAAACACAAATTTTCACTTATCTTACCTTTCTCAGAGCACAAAGATTTAAGACCTTACCTCTTTTCTTCAGATCCAATTCCTTTCTTAGCACAGAGCTTCATATTCAATTAGAATACTACACACTAAAGTAGCAGATCTATGCACATAGATTTCTTTTCTTTAGTTCCCAACAATCACAGTTTCAGGTCCCGACAACAGAACCATTTGTTGGCACAGAGGGGAAGACCCAGGGTTCAACGCTTCAACAATGCACCAACAAAACCCTAACTACTGACCCTTTCGACAACACCTGCGAAGAATATGAAGTCTCACCTGAGGTAGAGCCAGGGGTGGTTGCAGAACTCAAGTGTCTACAACCTAGTTGGGACACAGATCTATGATTACAACACTCTAAAAAAACACTTAGCAATTAAAATTCATCAGTATTTAACCCTCATTCACATCACAAGTCAAAACTCTAATTACAGAACAACACAGTATTCATAAGATCTAATACATCCAATCACTTCGCATATAGAAATAGATCAGATCTAACATTCATTCTAAGCACTGAGATAGTATATAAGATACATCTAATAAACAGATAAAAAAAATAAGCATAATTCACAACAATCACATAAGAATCATAATCACAACAAAGGATATACGTGGTTCACCCCAGTGTGGGGCTACGTCCACCAACTCTTCTTCTACTTTATTATATTCTGTGAATCTTCCACAAGCACAGAGCCACAAGAACCTACTCCACATAGGACATGAAATCTATGCGTACCTCGCTAGATCCTCTTTCCTTGAGCTTGGTTCAAGCACAAATCCTTCTTACAATCACTTTCACTCATCTCTGCAAGTTCTCAACACAAAACATGCCCGAATCATTCACAACTATTCGCACTGAGCTCACCGGCCAGATTACCCCCTCACTTACATCACCTAACTTTCTATCTATACATTACAAAAAAGGCCTAAAAATGGGTAAACCCATGGGTGACATCCCATACCCATTACATAAACCCTAAACCAAAAAATTCCCTAAAAAGGGGCCGAGATCCCGCAATCTCTGCTTCTCCTTGTGCTTCGCCTTCGAATAGCCTGTCGAAGTCCCAAAAATGGTCAAACGTGACCAAGGTTCTCCAAAACTTGGTCAAGGGCCAACACCCTCAATGAGTTCAACTTTGTTTAGGATGATTTGGTCAAGTTGACCTGCAAGTTCATCCAAATGGGAGACATGTTTTACAATAAATTCTCCAAAATTCCAAGGCAACGGGATGAATAACTTCTTTCTTTTCTCATTGAAGAAATGAGTCTAGGACTTAAATTTCCTACAAACTTCTATAAAAAAATACTTGTTTGATACATAGAAAGGGAGGAGGAAATGTTTCTCTTCACAAAAAAATAACCTTATAATATTGAAATATTCAGTGGTTTCAAAAATTCCTTTCTTTAAGAGAAAGTTGGTAGCTTCGAGTGATAATATTGACATGTTAGTGTCAAAGACTAATTTTTTAAACTTTGAGATAAAATTGCTATGAACTGGGAAAAAATAATATTAAGCTTTGTTCCTCCACAAGGATGGATACCAGGTGAATACTGGTTCTAGATTAGATTCAAAACTCCTTTCCCTTGGAAAGTCCTTGAAAAAATGGAAATAATCTATGAAGAAAATCAGATAGGATGTCATACAAAATTTCAGGGTCTTCTTCAGATTACACAGTTGAAAAGAGATTTCACTAGAAATAATGTGACCCCAATATATGAGGGAATTTTCATGCACAATGAAATGAATTATATAGATGATATTCCTTGGCACAATGGTCATGGATTCCAAACTAATCATGTGACCAAATAAGCAAGAAAATTCCTTGTATGGGTATTTCAAGGAACTTACCTCAATCTTGGAAGTACTAGTATTATTTCTTGGGTCAACCAAATATTTATCAAGGAGTTCTTCTCCTCCTTTGTCTTGTTTGAGGAATTCATTGGCTTATTTTCCCCTGAATTGCATGGGAGGTATCAGTAGCCATAACATTCTGGTAAATACTGAAGGATCTTAGGAGATTGGTTGTTGTCCTTAGAGTTGGATTATTTTTTTCTCTGAATTGAATTTGTCTACGCACTATTGAACGGGCTCTTTGAAATCCATTACCTATGAAAAAAAACCAACCAATTCTATACTTGAAGTCTAGACTTGGTTTGTCTTTTTATTAGTAGGAGGGAGGGCCTTGTAGTAGTTGTAAGCTCGCGACTTCTAGAACTCTTGATTTTCATGTCCGAGTGTGTTTAATGTATCCCCACAATACAATTCATTTATTTTACTTGACATTATTTAAACTACTTTCTAGCCTTGGAAATAGGTGGCGCTATTGTCAATAAAATATTTTACAACTTGGCATATTAGTTCTTATTTAATTTACCATGTATTTCTTTGATGATTAATCATTGCATCTCTTGTTTCAAAGTTGTGTTGGCAGCCAATTCACATTTTTAAATTGTCTTTATAAGCTGCCTACACCAGTGTTTTGCAAACTTTGATTTTTTTTCGCAATCCTCGAAATAAAACGACACTATTATTTTGCGCCATTTGCACACTTACCTTTGTTCTTGTTTTCATGACTGCAAGCGTGAAAACTTGGTCTTCAAAGTCACATTAAAATCGTCACTATATTGTTGCTATCATGCTTGTCGATATGCCCATTGCATTTCCAATTTACTTATCGTTATATAGTTGGCAAGACCCCTTGATCTGTACTCATTTGACAGTCTTTGATTGATTATATAGTTTCATTTTATGAGTGATTAAGTTTGTGATGCATTGATGATTGGATTTATATGTTCTTTGATCGATTCACTTGACACATTGGTTTCATGAAAACACATTTGTGTTGTGGTAAGACCCTTGGTATAAATTGTTTCATACAACACATAGTCCATATGATCAAACCCTTGGAGCGATTTCAATTTATTGCTTTGGTTTTGAAACTATAACTATTACTCGCCCGAATGTTTAATCCACTTACCATAGATTCCATTGGTTGATTGAATGGCATATTTTTAAAAACCTATACTATAGTGGGTTGAATAGTGATTTGCGTCGGTGGTTGTACTATGAGTTATCACTGTTGTGCATGGGCTGAACTAGCTCCACCACCTTCGCACGATCTATCATTAATGTTTTCCCCCCTATCCCGGTTCACCTTGCTAGTGTTCGGCTAACGCTGTGAGCGCTCTGCCCTTGCGTATGCTGTGTTCAAACCCTGGCCTGTTCACCTCACCCACTGTGTGCTCCTCTCTATGGCACTGGTGGTGTGTATAGAGCCAAATGGTAGCCAAGCTCTGCTACTTTTCGATAATGCCTGCAAGGATTTAGAGAACAACGGTTGGCTTGCATTCATACAGAGGTTCAAGGGTTTCAAACTTTCGGTTGCCCAACAATTCACCCTCACCTTTGATGGGTGTAGGGCTAAAATAGGTGACATACATCTTGAACTCAATGAATAATTCATAGGCTCTGCTACAGGACTAGCAGCGACGGGCCAACGATGGTTTAAAAACTCCAAAGTTGATGAAGTGCCGTGGGCATTTCTATTCGTATCAAGGAAGGTGGTCTCCTATGATAAAGGTATGCCCATTTCCACCCTCAAACCCTGGTGGCACGATCTTTTGGTAATTGTGAAACAATTTGTGACCTGTGAAGGTCGGTATGGATTAGTATTTTTGTATCACCTTCGACTGTTGATGAATTTCATGGGTTATCCATTGAACATGCCATTTTACTTCTTGCATAGTCTTTACAAGATGGCTAAGAGGTTCAAATGCGAGAAGTATGATAGCATCCTGTTTCACCATGGCTTAATTAGACTCATCATCGTTCATCATTTAAACCTTCATGGCGATAATTGGCAAGATTTTCTGTCTAGAAATGGGTTTGTTGATTCAGAGCCTGTCCAAATCGACAAGGTTGTGGTTAGTGAGACTATGGTCGAGCCACCTGTGCCATTTCATGTTCTTCTCCCCCTTGCCAAACTCTCGGTTTGCCCTGACATCGACCCTCCCGACATCATAACAGACAAGAATGAGGCTGTCAAGAAGTCTGTGAGTAAGAAAGTCAAGGGTAACCCTACTGTCAACAACAAGGGTAAGAAGAATGATCGATTGATATCGAGACTTGCCCAGAATAAAACCAAGCCAAATTCTGACCAAAATCCCATAGTTCTGAGCGAGGAATCAAACTCTGATATCGAGCATTTTCTAGCAGAAGAGTACCCCTATTCCCATGGTCTATGCTCCAAGCAACCCTACGACTATGTCTCTAATCTACACCCTTGCCTCAAAAACAATCCCAACTACCCAGGAATCAAGTTGCCTAATGAAACCCCTGTTGGCTTAAGAAAACCCTCTCCCATTATATAGAAGCCCGATCAAACATCATGGATCCAATGCAATGTGTGGCTAGAGCGTTATTATAACGATGTCCCCTTATTGCAGTCGAAGATCAAATCTTTAGAGAACCAAGTTACAATGCTATCGAGAGAAAGGGACAAGCTTCAAGCCACTGAAAAGAAACAGAAAACCACTGGTTCGATTGTGTTCAGGAATGTCGAATCGACTACAACCTTCATCAATTCCAAACTATCATATGTGAAGCCGTTTTGTCCAGGTATGATTTTCACTATGATTTTTGCCTTCTAAGTTTTCTAGAATTATTGTAACATATTCGGTTTTGCTTTCAAATTTTCTCTGTTTGTTTAAATGCATTTGAAATGATTCTGTTTCTCGTACAATGGATTCATTTTTACTAAACTCAAACGTAGCTATGATTTGGTTATGCGATTTTTTCGTGCCCAGTTTAGCAATTGATTGGCTTTCACTTGATCTGATTCGTTTTAGAATAATTCTGTTAGTTTGAATTAACGAAATCAATGGGGTTTGTTTTCGCTTGGATTTTGATTGCATTTGACTTGTACAGGAGATTTTTGTGTTAATATCAGAGCACGGCTAGGTTTTGATTTGGTATGATTTCATTGTGGTTGGATTCTATCGGCTCTGATTTAGTTCTTATAGTGTGATTTTGGAACGATTTCGTGGGCTTAAATTGGTATGATCCTTTATATGTGTTACGTGTCATTATTAGTGACTGGGTTGATAAATACGATGTAATCTAATAAACTCAAAACAACCCTGTTGACTTTGATTTACCAGGAATGACTCTGTTTTACATTGAATCGATATTCTAGTTTGGTGCTGAAGATATATTTGCTAAAATCATGGAAACAATGTTAATTCATAACCATTTCATCGCCCCAAACCGTTTCGATTCCTTCCTATTTGATTTGATTTGCAAGTGATTGCTGCATGACACGATTGGCATGATCATTTGTATTTGTTTAATATAGCTCTATCAATTTGAAAAATGATCCTGTTGATTTCGTTTGGATTCGACAATAACTTTTTTGATGGCTGAAGAGACATAAGCTATTGCATGGAAAATTTGTTTAGTTGGTTCCTGATTGGTGTTGATTTCAATTGGTTCATGAAAATGATTTCATTACTGTCAAGTTATCCAATACAATTCTGTTTACCCGAAATTGTGGGAACAAGTGGAACAGAGTACATGTATCTCTGTAATCATTCGATTGATCATAATCTTGTTTTCTCTCAAATTAGTATAATAGTTTTGATTTGAATGATTCGTTTGTTTTCAAATAGAAATTAGATACTTGGTCAATTGTTTGAATATAATTATTTATGATTTGAATTGGTTTTGAAACGATTTTGTGCTCAAATTAGACCAGCTACAGAATCGCAAGATTCTATAGCTAGTCTTAGAAATTAGATTTTTGATAATTTTTTCAACAAAATATCCTCTAAACTTGTCTCTGTTTGTCTTCTTTCAAGTACATACAAATTACAATGATCAATTGGGCATGTTATGGCAGTTTAGGAGATACTTTAGATGTGGTTTTGTTTTAAGATTATTGGTTTCAGTCAGATTTGGGAGATTATCTCCAGATTTTCTGTAAACTGTTTTGATAATTCCCACAGGGATGTTTTACCTTGTGGAGGTCTTTAAATACTTGTCATTTTTGTAATAAACAATCATCATCACAGTGGAGAGAACCAGACTATGGATTTATGATTCAGACTGAGATGAAAGTTGATGTCTTGTAACAACTTTCGCTTTCAATATATCAAACTTTTGTTTTAGGTTCTTGCATATCAGTTTGCAATTAATTATAGACTACTTTAGCTATCATAATTCATTGCATGATGATATGATTTGATTTACATGTTGTTTATATCTGATATCTCCTATTTGAAAATACAGCAGTCACTTTAATTCATTTGATGAATACAGGTTTATCTTTTTCATTAATTGAATTTGTTTTGTATAAATTGTTGCATACAGATTTATCTTATTGTGATGGTTTATAAATCATAAAGATTGTTGTTATTTTTATGTCTTGTTTGTCCTGTTATTAATATAAGAAAATCACAGCCGCTTCTTGTTTACGAGAAGCTCGTGGATAATCCGGTGCGGGTTTACTCCCTCCGAACAACTAAATCAACCATCATACATAGGACAAACCTGAAGCATTACTTTAGGTCAGTTTGTTATTTATTATTTAATAGCTAGTTTATTAGTGTCATATAAGTAGTTTATTTAGATATATATATTAGTTTAGATTTATAGATAAGGTTATTGTTTTAGTTGCTTAGCTTAGATAGTTAGTTTTATTCTATTTCTTTATCATAAAACTATAAAATCAAAAAAACAGTTTCGCTGTCTTAGGACAGATTATAAATGATTTTTGCAGGTTTTAATTTAAATATGTAATCTGTAGATATTGTATATTTGTAATTAAAGCTGATTCTGTTAATAATTAAACATTTAAAATTTGTAGAATTATAGTTGTATGATTTAAGTTAATAGATTGTATATATTGGTAGTTTAGATTTAGTTTGTTTTAATTGTTATTTTTTGTCATTTAGATTAGTTAATTTAGATTAGTTTTCTTTTGTTTTCTTAGGACTTATATTGGCTAAAAGAGTCTCTAAACCCGTCAGGGTGGTTCATACCAAACGACTTGGGTTATTTAGACAACCCCGGACTGGATCCACTCTTCCAGTTGACGGACGGTCAATTTCACCCGTCAACAAATGGTTCTAGACGGAGGGCCTGAAATTTATTAATGGCACGAGGCGGTCGCAAGACTCCTCCACCACCTAATCGCTCACCTATAGTGACAAGAAGTCATTAGAACAATAATATTCCCCCTCAAATAGAAACCACATCAAACGACGATCCACTGATCGAAGTTGAGCCAGTAACACCAAATCCTACAGGTGGTGACCTACAAGATATTGTTCGCCAATCTCTCATAAGAACACATAGTGCCTTAGCCCATTTAAGACAACCAAACCCTCCTTTGGGCCAACCACTAGATTTCTCTGATATTAGAGAACAACTTGGAGGCACTAACCTCAACTTAAACCCTACAGATCCAATCGTCACTCCTACTACAGGAGGATCTGGAATACCACCCTCACCACCTCCATCATACCCTTCTTCTTCAGGAGAAGACTCCTCTGATGAAGGCAGTTCCCCTTCATAGCCTTCCACACCCACTACACCAATGGCCAATCAGAACAACCCTGCTAGACCTTGGCTCGACCAGGATGCAGTAGCTATACCGGGAGCACAACACCCCCTACCCAAACATCTGGAGAAGTGGCTTCCCAAGTTTGACCCTAAATCTAAACAGATCGCCAAAGACCACATTAAAAAGTTTATGTTAGCCATAAGACTCCGCAACGTTGAGCATGAAGACGTAGTTTGTAGGTTTTTCCCTTACACTTTCGAGGGTAATGCTTCCACATGGTACTTTGCCCAGCAACCCCATACCATTGTGTCTTGGGAAAAGTTTGAATCCTTCTTTTTGGAAAAGTTCAGAGATGATAAGACTCCAGAAGTTCTAGTTATGGAGATTTCTAGCTTAAAAATGAACCCAAAAGAGAAAATTAAAGACTTTAATCAAAGGTTGTTAACACATAAAAACTGAATCCCCATGGATTCCATGCCGGCCGAGAATCTTATCATAGCATACTATACTAAAGCTTTGCATCAAAGTATAGCTATTTGGGTTAAACAATCCAAGAAAGCCACATTGTTAGAGGCCTTTGAAGAGGCCAGCCAGATTGAAAAAGACATACTTAGTTTAAAATACACTACTAGCAATGAAACAGAAACTAGCTCCTCTTCCAAAAAGAAGATCGAAATCCTCCCTAGACCTACTCAAAGTAAAACGCAACCTGAAAGCTCTAATTTAGAAAACTTAACTAAAGTCATTCAAAAATTGTCGAATCAAGTCATAGATTTGAAAAGGACAACCGAAGAAGCTTCGTCGAGCAAAGGGCCTTACAAACCCCCGTCCAGGAAGCCTTTTCCCCCCAGCCGACCTAATCCTACTACTGAGGGCCTTAATCTAGAAAGTCTAGAATATGCCCTACAAACCATTCTAGAAGCCCAGGACAACTTGATACCTCCTGAGATTCCTGAGGAGGTTGTTGAAAAAGAGACAGTTCAAGAAGAAGAACCTTCTCCGAACATTTTTGGGCACTTCTCGGACAACATTTTTCAAGCTAACATCGAGACAGTTCATCCCTACAATACTAGGAGTAAGACAACAAACAAACCTTCTTCCGAAAACACTACGACTTTTCCCCCAAAGCAATCTAAACCAGCTGAGACTAAATAGAGTCATGTGAAACCCAACTTAGATTATGATTTAGTTGAAGATCTTAAAAAGTTAAGGGCTAACATTTCAGTTTACGAGTTATTAAAATTTCCATTTCTGCTGCAAAAAATGTTACAGAACATCTTAGAGAATAGAAAAAAAGGTAATTCAAATGGTAACAAGGTTGTTCAAAACAAAGTTTCTCAGAAGACTTCCACTAAAAATAACCCTGATCCTCAAGATAAAGGAAGCCTTCCTATAAATAATGTAAATAATGTAGATAAAATAGCTTTAGAAACTGCGAGTAAAAAACCACTAGCTACTACCCTTAGTACTCACAAAAATGTACCTCCATTTTTATTAACTTTCGAAATCTTTAATAGAAATGTGCACAATTGTATGGTAGATTCAGGAGCGACATCCAATATAATGCCATGGTTTGTATGTTAGAAGATTAATGCTAAGGTTGAACCATGCACATTAAAAATCATCCAACTTGATCGAACTAATGTTAAAGTTATAGGCGAATTAAGGAATGTACTTATAAGGTTATCGTCTAACCCCAAGGTTCATCAAGTAATTGATATTATCGTTGTGGATATTCCAGAAGTGTATGGTATGTTTTTAAGCAGGGACTGGTCAGAGCAGTTACATGGCTATTTCGTGACAGATTGGTCTCACCTGTGGCTTCCAGAGAACGAAAAAACCAACAAGATCAAGGTAAACCGTGAACGTTACCTTAAGTTCACAGTCACAGATTTGAATGATCCCAACGAACCATTTACACCTTCTGTTGATTCACCCGAAATACAAGGGATGGATACCTTTTTCGGCAATTTCATGGCCGAGACTTCAGCTATCACCAATCCAGAATGACAGTCCGAGATTGTAGCATATGTGCAGCCAACAGCTTCTACACAATGGTCTCATGCACCTGATAAAAATCAAATTTGGTCTTTGTATTTTGACGGGTCAAAGTTCAAAGAAGGAGCTGGTGCAGGCTGTGTTATTATCGATTCGACAGGTAAAAAAACCCTGATTGCATGTAGGTTAGAATTTGAATGTACTAATAATACAACAGAATATGAGGCTTTACTGCAGGGCCTCAGAAAAGCTTTAGACATGAACATTCAAAACTTGGCTGTCTTTGGCGATTTCGAAATCGTGGTTAGACAGGTAAGAGATTCTATCCACTGTTTGTCTCCGCATCTTAAAAGCTACCAATCCGAGGTATGGAATTTAATGAATAAATTTTCTTCTTTCAATATAAATTCTATTCCTAGATTGAATAATTCTGAAGCAGATCTATTAGCTAACGTAGCTTCTAAACTCTTTCCTGCAGAAGGCTTGTCCCCTGATGCATTCTCCATTGAACTGTTGTTTAGACCATTTGTTCCCGACAACTTCACCAACTGGAGAGTCTTCGACGATGATCAACAGATTATTAGCTTCCTGCATATGGAGGAAACTTTTCAAGGAGCGGTGATCGATGAATGCACTCACGACGACAATTTGCGCGATTTCACGGTAATACCAGATCCGAGAACTCCTGAATCTTCACTGGACATGGTAAACTCAATCCCTAAATCTGTAGTTAGTTTAGAGAAGTTTTATGATCTTCAAGATAAATTCAAAAAGTCGGTCAACTGTAAAACCAATAGTTCCTCGTTATTATTTGAAAAAGTGAACTTAGGAACTACTGACAATCCCCAGTACATTAATTTAGGGGTAGGATGTTCTGAACAAGAAAAAGATGCATTTATCAAATTGTTCAAAGAATTTAAATATGTTTTTGCGTGGACGTATGATGACCTTAAGACTTTCGACCCTAACATCATACAACACGTCATTCCTATAAAACCCCAAACCTTACCCTTTCAACATAAATTAAGAAAAATGCACCCTAAGCTTGAACCGACCATGAAAAAATAATTGAATAAACTCCTTAATGCTAAGATTATCTTCCCTGTTAGGCACACTCAATGGGTTTCTAACCTTGTCCCTGTCTGGAAGAAAAGCGGGGAAATCCGACTTTGCGTCGATTTCCGAAACCTTAATAGAGCGTATGATAAAGACAACTATCCTGTCCCACACATGGAACAGATCCTCCAATGGGTATCTAGTTTTGAGAGGCTATCTTTATTGGATGGTTTCTCGGGGTACAAACAAGTCCTGATGCCTCCGCCAGACCAACTTAAAACTACCTTCCGCACTCCATGGGGCACCTATGCTTATCGTAAAATGCCCTTTGGATTGATTAATGCTGGTGCCACTTTCCAGAGAGCAATGGACATCACTTTCAGAGGCTTAATCAATAAGTCCGTCGTAGTTTACTTAGATGATGTTACCGTATTTTCAAAAAACAAAACTGATCATCTGGCTCATTTGAGGGCCGTTCTACAGCGACGTCGTAAATACGGAATTTCCTTGAATCCTAAAAAATGCATCTTCACAGTAGAACAGGTTAAACTCTTAGGATTTATTGTGTCAAGCGAGGGGATGATTATCAACCCCAAAAGGACTCAAGCCATCACGAAACTTCCCCCTCCTACATCCAAAAATTCTATGCAGTCTTTTTTAGGCCAGATTAACTTCGTGAGGAGATTCGTCCCCAGCTTCTCCGAAACGGTCAGACCTTTGTAGAACCTAATTAAGAAAGATGCCCAATATCATTGGGGACCCCTAGAAAATCAATCTTTTAATGCAATAAAGAAGGCTATAATAGACTCTCCTTCTCTTATGAGCCCCGATTTTTCAAAAGACTTCATGCTCTACACTTTTGCTTCTGACCATTCCTACGCCACCGTCCTAACTCAAAAGAACACCGAAAACAATGAAGTACCCATTGCCTTTATGAGATCTACTTTCAAACGCACATAATTTAATTACCCAACTGTAGATCAGTAATCCTACGCTATTTTCAAAGCAGTTAAACACTTCCAGTCTTGTCTTTTGAAATCAAGGAAAAATATTATTGTCCCTTACCCAACTGTTAGGAACCTGTTAGTGCAGAAAGAGCTAGGAGAAAAGAGGGCTAACTGGGTTACTTCTTTACAGGAGTATGACATAGAAATTACCCCAGCTCAGATAGTGAGAGGCCAAGGATTATGCAAGTTAGTTGCTGATTCAGCCAAAGGACAGCGAGAAGAAAATGATGTGTCAAACCTAGGACAACACGATCAAAATGCAATCAACTGTACGCAAAACACTGTCAGTCCCTGGTATGATGACATGAGATTCTGTCTTGAACATGGGTCAGCCCCCTATCACCTGGATCCCACTAAAAGAAGAGCGTTGAGATTAAAGTATGCCTCCTTTCATTTGGTTAATGGTATTCTGTTTTGTCAAAATTTTGATGGTGTACTGATGCGCTGTCTTGAGAAGGACGAAGCAGAAAAAGTCTTACTAGAGTTGCATGCCGGAGAAGCTGGTGGTCACTTTGGTGGTGACACCACTGCCCATAAGGTTTTGAGAGCTGATTATTACTGGCCCACACTTTTTAGAGATGCCCATGCCTTGTGTCGCAAGTGTATTATTTGTCAAAAAGCGTCAGGGCAGTTACATAAACCAGCCTTTCCTTTGCAACCCGTGTCAGTAGAATCTCCTTTTCAACAGTGGTGCCTTGATATCATAGGTCCAATCAACCCGCCTTCCTTTCAGCAGCATAATTTTATCATAACAACCACAGATTATTTCACCAGATGGTCTGAAGCTGCCGCGTTAAGAACTGTCAATACCGGTTAGGTAATTGCCTTTCTAATTTCGAATATTATCACTCGTTTTGGTATCCCTAACTGTTTAATATTCGATAACGCTTCTTATTTTTCATCTCTTGAGATGAGCGAGTTCGCTTTAGAAAAAGGAATTAAATTGAAGTATTCTACTAGCTATTACCCCCAGGGCAATGGATTGGCATAATCAACAAATAAGAACTTGATTAAAATCATCAAGAGAATGGTGGCTGAAAATCACAAAAACTGACACAATGCACTGTTAAACGCGCTTTAGGATGATAGGGTAACACCAAAAATTGTTGTAGGTAACTCTCCTTTCTTTCTCGTTTATGGAAGAGAAGTAATTCTGCCACCACACATTCTTCTTCCTTCACTTCAGTTGTCACAGAAAATTCAAGAAGAAGATTGTCCCCCTTTAGAAAATCGAATTAACGCTTTGATGAAGCTAAAGAGGTAAGATCCCAAGCTAAACGTAAGTTAGATCAGCATCAACAGATAGTCAAAATATGGTTCGTTTCTAACTCTGCCTCTGATAGGAACTTCGAAGTAGGTGACCTTGTCTTGAAATGGGACAAACCGCATGAGGGAAAGGGAGAGCACACAAAATTTCAAAACTTATGGCTTGGACTGTTTTTTATTGCTGAGAAGTTGGGTCCCAACTCTTTTCGATTGCAGAATCTAGAAGGACAGCCTGACACCTATCCGGTGAATGGCCAAGCCCTGAAAAGATACTTCGCTTGACAACAACCCTTGTATATTATGTACATATTTTGCTTTATTTTCTTTTCTTTCCTGTTTTGGCTTTGATTTCTCCTTTTCACTTATCGGTATTGCTTTTGGAAACACATACCTGCGATTTTTTCTGAGCTATTCAGACAAGGTAAATAGAAAATTCCTTCACTGAAATGACTACCGAAAAATTGTTTAAACATCAATGATGTACTTCTGAAATTTACATTTGTATTGGCAAAAAACTGTTGTTTGAAAGAAGTTAACTGATTTCAATCTCTGAAATAAGCTTGTTGCGATCATCTATTATCTTTTTATGTTGTCCCTATTCCTTAAGGGAATGACTCATAAGATGTCTCCCTGCTTTAGAAAGTTGGTTCTAAAAATAAACCATCTCTGGATCTTGATAAAGGACTGTTCTAAAAAATTCTGCTGAGGTCTGAAAAAAATATGTTAAGATATTATAATTTTCAGCTTCACCCCACTCGACTATATATCTTTAAAAAACGAAATAAAATAAATAAAGAGCTATGGGAAGTGCTTGTAAACCCGCCGGGGTACTAAACAGGCTCGCTGGAAGTGGGTAAATGCATGCATGACGCCAAGGCAACTTCGTCGGGGTACTGAACAGGCCTGCTAGTAGCGAAGCAATGTCGGGTATATGAAAATTGGCAAAATGAGATAACTTGAACTTAAAATGTTCTTTATTATGATCTAGAATTTCTTGGCAGGATACAGATATCAAAGTGGGTTAAATGGAAACCCTGTCGAGGCTGGCAGTAGTGGCTATGTCAACAGTATTGAAGGTTTTATCTTTAATATTGTGTCTCGCTTGTTTCAAGACAGTTATCAGTTTTCATCCTTTAAACACTGCTGGAATATGTGGTTAATGAAGATGTTTACACGATTTTTCTGGTTGTTGTTTTTGAGTTATAATTTTTCTCGTTATCCTAATCTGAATTTGTTCTTTTGGCAGAGATAATTGCTTCTACCAGTGTGTCTCCATTGTTGGCAGCCAATTCACATTTTTAAATTGTCCTTATAAGCTGCCTACACCAGTGTTTTGCAAACTTTGATTTTCATCGCAATCCTCGAAATAAAATGACACTATTATTTTGCGCCATTTGCACACTTACCTTTGTTCTTGTTTTCATGACTGCAAGCGTGAAAACTTGGTCTTCAAAGTCACAATAAAATCATCACTGGATTGTTGCGATCATTCTTGTCGATATGCCCATTGCATTTCCAATTTAGTTATCATTATACAGTTGGCAAGACCCCTTGATCTGTACTCATTTGGCAGTCTTTGATTGATTATATAGTTTCATTTTATGAGTGATTAAGTTTGTGATGCATTGATGATTGGATTTATATGTTCTTTGATCGATCCACTTGACACATTGGTTTCATGAAAACACATTTGTGTTGTGGTAAGACCCTTGGTATAAATTGTTTCATACAACACATAGTCCATATGATCAAACCCTTGGAGCGATTTCAATTTATTGCTTTGGTTTTGAAACTATAACTATTACTCGCCCGAATGTTTAATCCACTTACCATAGATTCCATTGGTTGATTGAATGGCATATTTTTAAAAACCTATACTATAGTGGGTTGAATAGTGATTTGCGTCGGTGGTTGTACTATGAGTTATCACTGTTGTGCATGGGCTGAACTAGCTCCACCACCTTCGCACGATCTATCATTAATGTTTTCCCCCCTATCCCGGTTCACCTTGCTAGTGTTCGGCTAACGCTGTGAGCGCTCTGCCCTTGCGTATGCTGTGTTCAAACCCTGGCCTGTTCACCTCACCCACTGTGTGCTCCTCTCTATGGCACTGGTGGTGTGTATAGAGCCAAATGGTAGCCAAGCTCTGCTACTTTTCGATAATGCCTGCAAGGATTTAGAGAACAACGGTTGGCTTGCATTCATACAGAGGTTCAAGGGTTTCAAACTTTCGGTTGCCCAACAATTCACCCTCACCTTTGATGGGTGTAGGGCTAAAATAGGTGACATACATCTTGAACTCAATGAATAATTCATAGGCTCTGCTACAGGACTAGCAGCGACGGGCCAACGATGGTTTAAAAACTCCAAAGTTGATGAAGTGCCGTGGGCATTTCTATTCGTATCAAGGAAGGTGGTCTCCTATGATAAAGGTATGCCCATTTCCACCCTCAAACCCTGGTGGCACGATCTTTTGGTAATTGTGAAACAATTTGTGACCTGTGAAGGTCGGTATGGATTAGTATTTTTGTATCACCTTCGACTGTTGATGAATTTCATGGGTTATCCATTGAACATGCCATTTTACTTCTTGCATAGTCTTTACAAGATGGCTAAGAGGTTCAAATGCGAGAAGTATGATAGCATCCTGTTTCACCATGGCTTAATTAGACTCATCATCGTTCATCATTTAAACCTTCATGGCGATAATTGGCAAGATTTTCTGTCTAGAAATGGGTTTGTTGATTCAGAGCCTGTCCAAATCGACAAGGTTGTGGTTAGTGAGACTATGGTCGAGCCACCTGTGCCATTTCATGTTCTTCTCCCCCTTGCCAAACTCTCGGTTTGCCCTGACATCGACCCTCCCGACATCATAACAGACAAGAATGAGGCTGTCAAGAAGTCTGTGAGTAAGAAAGTCAAGGGTAACCCTACTGTCAACAACAAGGGTAAGAAGAATGATCGATTGATATCGAGACTTGCCCAGAATAAAACCAAGCCAAATTCTGACCAAAATCCCATAGTTCTGAGCGAGGAATCAAACTCTGATATCGAGCATTTTCTAGCAGAAGAGTACCCCTATTCCCATGGTCTATGCTCCAAGCAACCCTACGACTATGTCTCTAATCTACACCCTTGCCTCAAAAACAATCCCAACTACCCAGGAATCAAGTTGCCTAATGAAACCCCTGTTGGCTTAAGAAAACCCTCTCCCATTATATAGAAGCCCGATCAAACATCATGGATCCAATGCAATGTGTGGCTAGAGCGTTATTATAACGATGTCCCCTTATTGCAGTCGAAGATCAAATCTTTAGAGAACCAAGTTACAATGCTATCGAGAGAAAGGGACAAGCTTCAAGCCACTGAAAAGAAACAGAAAACCACTGGTTCGATTGTGTTCAGGAATGTCGAATCGACTACAACCTTCATCAATTCCAAACTATCATATGTGAAGCCGTTTTGTCCAGGTATGATTTTCACTATGATTTTTGCCTTCTAAGTTTTCTAGAATTATTGTAACATATTCGGTTTTGCTTTCAAATTTTCTCTGTTTGTTTAAATGCATTTGAAATGATTCTGTTTCTCGTACAATGGATTCATTTTTACTAAACTCAAACGTAGCTATGATTTGGTTATGCGATTTTTTCGTGCCCAGTTTAGCAATTGATTGGCTTTCACTTGATCTGATTCGTTTTAGAATAATTCTGTTAGTTTGAATTAACGAAATCAATGGGGTTTGTTTTCGCTTGGATTTTGATTGCATTTGACTTGTACAGGAGATTTTTGTGTTAATATCAGAGCACGGCTAGGTTTTGATTTGGTATGATTTCATTGTGGTTGGATTCTATCGGCTCTGATTTAGTTCTTATAGTGTGATTTTGGAACGATTTCGTGGGCTTAAATTGGTATGATCCTTTATATGTGTTACGTGTCATTATTAGTGACTGGGTTGATAAATACGATGTAATCTAATAAACTCAAAACAACCCTGTTGACTTTGATTTACCAGGAATGACTCTGTTTTACATTGAATCGATATTCTAGTTTGGTGCTGAAGATATATTTGCTAAAATCATGGAAACAATGTTAATTCATAACCATTTCATCGCCCCAAACCGTTTCGATTCCTTCCTATTTGATTTGATTTGCAAGTGATTGCTGCATGACACGATTGGCATGATCATTTGTATTTGTTTAATATAGCTCTATCAATTTGAAAAATGATCCTGTTGATTTCGTTTGGATTCGACAATAACTTTTTTGATGGCTGAAGAGACATAAGCTATTGCATGGAAAATTTGTTTAGTTGGTTCCTGATTGGTGTTGATTTCAATTGGTTCATGAAAATGATTTCATTACTGTCGAGTTATCCAATACGATTATGTTTACCCGAAATTGTGGTAACAAGTGGAACAGAGTACATGTATCTTTGTAATCATTCGATTGATCATAATCTTTTTTGCTCTCAAATTAGTATAATAGTTTTTATTTGAATGATTCGTTTGTTTTCAAATAGAAATTAGATACTTGGTCAATTGTTTGAATATAATTCTTTATGATTTGAATTGGTTTTGAAACGATTTTGTGCTCAAATTAGACCAGCTACATAATCGCAAGATTCTATAGCTAGTCTTAGAAATTAGATTTTTGATAATTTTTTCAACAAAATATCCTCTAAACTTGTCTCTGTTTGTCTTCTTTCAAGTACATATGAATTACAATGATCAATTGGGCATGTTATGGCAGTTTAGGAGATACTTTAGATGTGGTTTTGTTTTAATATTATTGGTTTCAATCAGATTTGGGAGATTATCTCCAGATTTTCTGTAAACTGTTTTGATAATTCCCACAGGGATGTTTTACCCTGTAGAGGTATTTAAATACTTGTCATTTTTGTAATAAACAATCATCATCACAGTGGAGAGAACCAGACTATGGATTTATGATTCAGACTGAGATGAAAGTTGATGTCTTGTGACAACTTTCGCTTTCAATATATCAAACTTTTGTTTCAGGTTCTTGCATATCAGTTTGCAATTAATTATAGACTACTTTAGCTATCATAATTCATTGCATAATGATATGATTTGATTTACATGTTGTCTATATCTGATATCTCCTATTTGAAAATATAGCAGTCACTTTAATTCATTTAATGAATACAGGTTTATCTTTTTCATTAATTGAATTTGTTTTGTATAAATTGTTGCATACAGATTTATCTTATTGTGATGGTTTATAAATCATAAAGATTGTTGTTATTTTTATGTCTTGTTTGTTCTGATTAATATACGAAAAGCATAGCCGCTTCTTGTTTACGAGAAGCGCGTGGATAATCCGGTGCAGGTTTACTCCCTCCGAACAACTAAATCAACCATCATACACAGGACAAAGCTAAAGCGTTACTTCAGGTCAGTTTGTTATTTATTATTTAATAGTTAGTTTATTAGTGTCATATAAGTAGTTTAGTTAGATATATATATTAGTTTAGATTTATAGATAAGGTTATTTTTTTAGTTGCTTAGCTTAAATAGTTAGTTTTATTCTATTTCTTTATCATAAAACTATAAAATCAAAAAGACAGTTTCACTGTCTTAGGACAGATTACAAATGATTTTTGCAGGTTTTGATTTAAATCTGTAATCTGTAGATATTGTATATTTGTAATTAAAGCTGATTCTGTTAATAATTAAACATTTAAAATTTGTAGAATTATAGTTGTATGATTTAAGTTAATAGATTGTATATATTAGTAGTTTAGATTTAGTTTGTTTTAATTGTTATTTTTTGTCATTTAGATTAGTTAATTTAGATTAGTTTTCTTTTGTTTTCTTAGGACTTAGATCGACTAACGGAGCCGCTAAACCTGTCAGGGTGGTTCATAGCAAATGACTTGGGTTATTTAGACAACCCCAGACCGGATCCACTCTTCCAGTTGATGGACGATCAATTTCGCCCGTCAACAAGTTGTCAGTCTGTATGTCGATATTTTTGAATTTATTACAAGGTTTACAAAATCTTCACCACTTTAATAATGACATTGTGTTTACAAAAGTGGCAGGGGAAATAAATGCAACCAGGAAATGATGATGTGATGTTGTGGCATATGGAAAGTGGTTAGTATGGAGGTGCAAAAAGAGGAATGGAAAATGCATTGTGGTGAAGGTGGGATTGCGGGTGTAGGACACAAGACATGAGAAATGGAAAAATATGAAAGGGACTTACTCCCACATCTACAATGAGAGAATTGGCTAAGTATGGGAGAGGGTCATTTTGTGAGTAATGAAAGTAAGAGAGATCTTTAGTAGAACATGGGACTGTGAGTCTGTAGGCATGCATGAAACAATACATGATAAAAAAGGTAAGTGGAATAGGCAGTTGTCCCACATCTGCATTTTTAATAAAATGACTAAGTATAAAAGGTATAAAGTGCATTTTGGAGGATGTGGAGATAAAGGTCCAAATTTAGGGTAGCATGATTGCGGGTTTGCGGACATGGGGAAATACGAGTCGAGGACATGTTGGACTCCCGCATCACTCAAAAAGTGGCTAAGTGTTGAAGTTTGGAAAGAATAAAAGGACTAAGTATGGATACACGGGTTTGTGGGTATGTAGACTTGGCAACTTGATAAAAGTATGACCTAGAACCTGCATTTGAAAGAAGAAAAATACCAAGTAAGGGATTTAAAGAAACAAAGAAAACTAAAAAGAAAAATATTTAGGATAGGTGGGTATGTAATAATGTTGATCAATGAATGTGGATCAACAAGAGGGTCCCATTCTGGTTGGAGGTAAACAATTTTGGATTTTTAGATGCTCCTAATGTTGTATTAGGAGGTGACTTAAACTTCACTCTATCCTTACAGGAGGTTTGGGGAAACTGTCCTCACCAGGATCCACAAGAGAGGTTTTTTATAACTTGGATAAAGAAGAATAAACTAACTGATCTTGAACCCTCCAAGTTATCAAAAACTTGGAGAAATGGCAGGAAAGGTAAAGATTTGGTGGAAAAATATCTTGATAGGTTTGATCTCAGAAAGGATTCTATAGAATCAATGGAAAATGAAATCGTGAGTGGTGGTAGGTGGCTTATCAGACCATATTCCAATTGTCCTTGATATCGAAAAGAAATCCAAATGACCTCCCTCTCTAAGGAAATTTAACCATTAATTGTTGCTGGAAGAATATTTCAAAACCTTGTTTTATCTACATGGAAACCATTGGAGGATGATTTAGAATTCCCCTTCATGCACCAATTATTAATAAATCTAATTAGGGTTAAAGGAGAAATCTTCTGATGGGACAAATTTTTTCACCAAAAATGTGACAAGGAACTCAGGGAGGTAGAGTATCAAATAAGAGCCTTGCTGCTATAGCGGGAAAACCCCTCTATGGACTACACCAGGGTTCTAAAATGTAGGCAAAGATAACCGTCTAAAGTATCCTACTTTTTATCAACTATCCCGACATTACCCCACAATCATACATAAAAGACAAGGTATAGGGATCCGGTAGGCATACCTTAAACTCCACGTCCGATGTCGATCCCTTTGCGCTTAGTTGTTTCTTGACTGCAAGTCTCCTCCCAAGGATAACCTGCATTCACCAAAAGACAAACAATAAACTACAAACATGCATTCTACATATGGATTAGCGGGTTAGACATCATAAATAAGAAATGTAAACAAATCATATAAGTTTAAGACGTCATTTGGTAGGATGAAAAAAGTACTTCTTTATATTAATCTCACAAAAGTCACTTACAATATGAGACCGACACTGCTCCTCGAACTCAGTCCTGGGATCCTCTTTACAATGCATCAACTACTTCCACGTCTCCTTATCCTCTTTAGTTCTCTCTAGGGGAATGGAAAGGGCTTGCAATGGAGAAGAAGGGAATTCTGGCTCAAACTCACAATGTGGTTGCTGAATATTGGGGCAAAGGGGGAATACAGAAATGGGGAGAGTTTCTATGCTCTCATGCTTCTTGTTGAAATAGGACCCCAACCCCTTCTTTTATAGGCCAAAGGAGATAGTAACGGTTGGGGTGACTGGATATGGGCAGTCAAACGGTTAAGTGACGGCCTAGAAACCAATATCCTATGCAATTTGCATTTTTTGTGATATTTTGTGAGTGTATGTGGGCTGTAGTGGGTCAGTAGGAGTGTGTATGTGGGCAGTAGTGGTGCAGGGCACATACACCTTCAAAAAAATGATTTTTAGAAGAGCTTGTTCAGTGATGGCTTGGAAAAGATAGCAAGTTATATGGCCTGATGCTAGGTATGCATGTTTCATGCAATTTAGGGTTATAACAGATGCCCCCTAATGTGTGAGGTCAGAAGAGCATCTGATGGATGAAATACATTACAAATATTCACCAATGTACGAAGCGAGTGAGCCCAGGGACCAGAGTTTAGGAGGTGCCATCTGCAAAAATAACAATTTGTCTCACTGAGGCGGGCATACCCATGCTTAGGATGAAATAAAATCATGGCTTCCAATCAAATACACTATAGATCTGTGTCATATAACTATATAAAGTGTAGCCACGAGCAGTACACAACGAATCTACATATCAAAATCAAAAGATATACATGTATGGTATCCATGTTCAAGAAGCCAATGATGCTTGATGGATGGAGATGAGGTCTTTAGAGCTCAAGCAACAACTTAAAAATCTTCAAAACTTAGGTAGGAGTGTAATATCAGTGTATGAATTCACTACCTAGAGGTCTTTGACGGCTCGTCGGGAATAGACAAGAGGATCTTGGTGATTAGTGCAGAGAACTTCATTGATTTCGAACTTGATTGGTCTTTTGGGGTGGCCGAGCATGAGGACAAGAGACAAATTGCAGAAGGGTTGACTCAAGTTTAGTAAGACTTCCCTTGGACCAAATCACGACTAAAAGATGAGACTCAGGCAACATGGCATTGACATAAGTTCAGGATGCAGGAGGCAACACAAACTCTCCATATGTTTGGAAGGATAACCAAATGGAGGAGGACACAACTCTATGTAGCAAGAACAACTTCTTAAGTTCATATTGAATCCTAGAGCTTGACAAACAAATGAAAGGATGTGCTTTTTCCAAGGGCAACTCATTGTGCTGTCAACAAAAATAAAATAATTTTCCCTTCCTCTTTTTGGGGTATATTTGATTTTTTTGTCTTTTTCAATAATCTTGGAAAATTTGAAAAATAATAAAAGAATGATACACTACAAAGGAGGAACGAGTGTCACAAACATACTAGTTCAAATGAAAGGAACACACATATTCTCAGAGAAAAGGGGACATATGTAGGAAATGGACACTCGGACAAAATCCTCCATGGGTCAAGGTGTCAAGACCCAAAGGCAAAGTGCTACAAGGCTTGCGTATAAGGCATGCTTCAAATGGTTCAGTTGAGAGCAACATGCAGTAGAAATTAGGCCAAAGACATGGGAATGCAAATGTGATTAATAAGACACAATGATAACGTCCTTCGATGTAATTTTAACGAGCCCAGAGAAGGTAAGCTTGGTGGTTTTTCATTTTTAGAGAGTCTAAAAAAGTGTAAAAGGAGACTCCACTGGGGTACCTTTTTTTAAGGTAGTCTAGTCGGCTCGAAAAAGGGGTAAAATAGCACCGAACAGATGTCTATTCAAAATAATTCTAACGAGTGTGACAAAGACAATATCACTTGACAATCTAGCTAGAATAGATCTATCTAGAAAATAGTACACACATTTGCAGAGAGAAATTAAGAAAGAAGAAGCAAGAGAGAAAGAATGGAAGAATTCTCATTAACCGTATTCCACACTCAAAGAGTGAATAATTTACAATAGATATAGGATACATGAGTAACTAATGAGCCATAGTGGTGGTCTAGATTGATCTGGACACACACCAACAGTTACAAGAGTAAACTACCACCTAGTCTAGTCTCTCAGGCAGTTATGGGAGTGAACTGCCACCTAGCTGAGTTAACTAGTCAACTAGTCTTTAGTTAACTGACAAAACAAAGAGTAGTGAGTTGGTGATGATCTCAATGTTGCATGGTGAAAAAACCAATGCAACATCTAAACTCAACTCAACTAGTCAAACTGAAGTGTCAACTGAAAGAGAATATTCTCCCCTAAAATATAGTAGATTGGATAATGACTAATTATGACTAATAAACAAGGAATAACCTTAGGAAAAATAAATCCTAGGTGTGTGTGAATTAACTCCAACACCCCCCCTGAACATCACTATGGTGAAAATAAAGAATGGGTCCTGGAAACAAGGCCATGTTAGGTACCGAAATACAAAATATACACTGAACTAAATGAGGAAAGAGGGAAAACCTCATGGGAACAAAACCCCCCCTCAAATTAAAATGCATAAAAGAAAAAAATGAGAAGGAACAAAAACTAGTTGCTAAGCAACCCCGTCCTTCACTCCAAGAAGACCTCGCAACTATGCAAGTTTATGCTCGTTGAAGATTTTGTTGAATATGTAGATGTTTGCACAGATCTGATGAAGTATATGCACCATTGAGATGTCAACACATATCCACTTTATTTTCTTGTAATGAAAAATATCCAAATAAATTTTGGATGAAATTTTGAAAACCGTGCGGTCGTTTCCAGAAAAATGCTGAAATTTTGTTGATTTTAAAATGATCATAACTTCACTTTCCGGACTCCGTTTCAGACGATGTTTTTTTTGAAATTGGATATTTTCCCTAGAGGAATTCAAATATCCAATTTGTTTCTGTAAATAGTGCTCAAAAAATATTAGAATGGTGTCTGATGTGCGCAGCTCCCTTTTTGACTCCTGAGATGCATGCATGGTGCATGCAAAAGTGTTTGCATGCGACTCCTGAGATGCATGCCATATATATTCCACATGAATTTCAGAAAACAAATATGAAATGGAGTATACATCATCTTCAATTAATGGAATACAAATTTATGCAAAAACTTTTGTAGAAGACTCTTCATAATAAAAGACTTGATCTTCTGATGGCTTCTCTTCTGGCTCTATCTGTTGGACCTCCTACATGAAATCTTCACAATATTATTTATTCCCAAATAGGACCTCCAATCTGGTCCATAATTCATTTGGAGTTAATCCTTTTGATTCTTCATATACTTGATGGAAAAGTTCGGGAGAAACATACATGCCGATACTTCTTATGGCCATATCTTGTCTATTGAGAAAGTCATTTTTCTCATCGACAGAATCAGGATCTACTTCCATTGCCATGGTTATTTGGTATAAGCCTCTGCATCTAAGATGAAGTATAATTTTTGGCTTCCATTCCAAATAGTTATGAAGTGTGAGAAGTATTTCCGGCAAATAATCCATCTTTTTGTTGTCTTCAATCTTTTGTACCTGCAAAAAATGATTTGGTGTAGCTTTTGCTTAGTAGTCCATTGGCTATGATACCATGCAAATGTGTTGAACCTACAAAGAATATATATAGCTAGAAAATACTACACACATTTGCAGAGAGAAATTAAGAAACAAGAAGCAAGAGAGAAAGAATGGAATAATTCTTTAATCGTATTCCACATTCAAAGAGTGAATAATTTACAATAGATATAGAATACATGAGTAACTAATGAGCCATAGTGGTGGTCTAGAATGATCTAGACACACACCAATAATTAAAAGAGTAAACTTCCACCTAGTCTAGTCTCTCAGGCAGTTACGTGAGTGAATTGCCACCTAACTGAGTTAACTAGTCAACTAGTCTTCAATTAACTGACTGAACAAAGAGTAGTGAGTTGGTGATGATCTCAATATTGCATGGTGACAAAAAAAATGCAACATCTAAACTCAACTCAACTAGTCAAACTGAAGTGTCAATTGAAAGAGAATATTCTCTAGGTGGAATATTCTCCCCTAAAATATAGGAGACTGGATAATGACTAATTATGACTAATAAACAAGGAATAACCTTAGGAAAAATAAATCCTAGGTGTGTGTGAATTAACTCCAACAGTCTAGTCGGCTCGAAAAAGGGGTAAACTAGCACCGGACAAACGTCTATTCAAAATCATTTTAACGAGTGTGACAAAGACAATATCACATGACAATCTTTTCATATTTAAGGAGTCTGAAAAGAGCTTAACTATGGACTCCGAAAGGGATGTTCTTCTGGACCAATTTAACGAGTGTGAAGAAATAAGGTCACTTGGCCATCTTTTCAATTTTAGGGAGTCTGAAAAGAGCTTACTATGGACTCCATGGGGGTTTCTTTTCTGTAAATTTAGTCCCTCGAGCCTGAAAAAGGGGTAAATATATACCTGAGAATACTCTTCTAGAGAACCGAGGCTCCTAGAGTATACCTTTGTTCATTCATTTGACCATCCAGACCGAAAAATGGGTAAACTACCACCAAATAGATGTGCCTTGGAATTTTATTTTGGCGAGCGTGAAGGGCAACAAGATCACTCGACAATCTTTTCATGTTTAGAGGGTCTGAAAAGGGCTTAAAAGAAGACTTGTCGTGTTTTGGGAGTCTCAAGGGTGAGGTCAAGAGTGATAATGAATTATGAAAATGAGGCTCAAACTCGTAATCAGGAAAAGATAATAAGGACTTCCGAGCCTATAGTCATTAGTGACAGCATGGACACCAAAATGCAACCAGGATCTACCTAGGGAATCCATGTGAAAGTAGGATATACCACTAAATCACGACACTTATAGAGCAGGAGTGAGGGTTCCGTGTCACAATTCTGTGGGATCAATCCCTAGGCAAAGTGAAAAAGCCAACAAGGTGCAACAAACGGAGGTGGAATCCTATCTTTCATGCACAAAGTTGAAAAAACAACTTTTTACCAAAAGACCTTTTAAAATGACCCAAATATCAAAAAATTTCCCAAATACTCAAAATAACATGTATCGTAACATCCCCAAAGAAACTCAAGAACCATACTAAACGATTTTCAAGCTAGAAAAAATGACAAAAGGGGCCAAAAAATGACAAAAAAGGGGCCAAAAAGTCTATAAATAGAGGCTAACAGCTCATTATCACCATTGTAATTTGAGAATTGACAAGAAATCCAAAAATACCCCTTTGCTGAAAAAGAGCAGCTGTCTCTCCATCATCTTTAAACATTAGCATAGCTTTGACCCACTTCATGAAGTAGTCTACTGCTACAATGAGATAACAGTGCCCCCTTGCGGAAGGAGGGTTGCATGTGGCATAATCAATCCCCCACTTGGTGAAGGAACCAACTATGATAATGGGAAACATGGGAGAGAGGTGTGCCCTCATCTTTCAAGAGAATATCTGACATGGGTGGCATTTCTTGACCGATTCAACACAATCTTTGACTAATGTCGGCCAAAAGTAACCGGCTCGTAGAATATTTTGGGTTGTTGCCAACCCAGACAAGTGACTGCTACATGCTCCAGTGTGGCAATCGTTAAGCACAATTTCCGCTTCTTCATGAGTGAGACATCGACGAAGGATGAAATATACACCTCGACGATACCGAGTATCCTCAAGTATGAGATATTTCTTGGCTTGATGGAGTATATGGCGACGCTTGTCACGAGAAGAAGAGGTAGGGAACTTCAATATCTAGAGATAGAATATTATATCTCCATACCAGGGGTCTGAAGACACGATCAGAAACATGTCTCCTTTGATAGGAGACTCTTTGGGTATAACATCACCTGATTCAACCAGAAGTTTTGAAATGAGTTCCGCAAAGACCAACGACTTTTTGGATTTCACCGAAACAAAATCCAAGTTGAATTCCTAGAGGATAACTATCCATCTACTGATCTTTCCGCCAATTACACATCTTGTCAACACATATTGAAACAGATTCACAATGGAAATGACGATGGTCTTGTGAAACAAGATGTAATGACGGAACCATTGGACAGCATGAACTGGTGCCAACGCAAGTTTTTCAACATGGGAATAATTGAGTTCCGGTCCAACCAGGCCTCGGCTCAGGTAATAAATCACATATTCCGAGAGAAAATCATCCTACTGAACCAAGACCATATTGATGGTCGATTCTGCAGCGGCCAAGTACAATACAAAATATTTATTACAATTGGGTGGCCGCAGTAGAGGGGTAGACGTGAGGGCGCATTTCAACGCTTCGAAAGAGCGCTGAGCAGCTTCGTCCCAATGAAAAGGAACATCCTTCTTTAGTAAACGCATAAAACCCTTTTTGATCTTGACATAGTTTGTGATGAAACGTCGTAATAAGTTATCTTTTCACTGTAGACTCTGAAGTTGAGGGACTGTGCATAGGGGAGGCAACTGAACTATCGCCTCAACCTTTAGAGGATCGATGATGATCCCTATTGTTGAAACTATGAAACCTAGCAAATGACCTGATGTGATGCGAAAACTGCATTTGTTTGGATTCAAGAGGATTCGGCGGTAGCGACATCACTCAAAGATAAGTCAGAGGTGTATGGGATCATCAACTCTCTTACGATATCGTGATGCTAAATCATCGAGATAAGCCTCGACTATGTGTTTGAGATCATGGAAAGAAAAATACATGGCCTGTTGAAACGTAGCTCCAACATTTTTCAGACCAAAAGGCATATTCCGATAAGTGAATGTACCCCACGGATAGATGAAAGTGGTTTTGTGTTGGTCTTCAGGCTTGATCTGTATTTGATTGTATATTGAACAACCATCCATGAAAGAAAAGGCTTCACAACCTGCACATTCATCGACTATCTGGTCAATAAATGGTGTGGGGAAATTATCCTTTGGAGAGGCCTTGTTCAAATCATAGAAGTCCATACACATGCAAATCGTACCCTATTTTTTGTTGTCTGGAATGAGATTTGACACCCATTGAGTCAATTGGATGGGGTAGATGAAACTAGCTTGGAGTAGTTTCTCTACTTCAGCCTTAATAGCTGCTGCTTTCTTAGGATTGACTGGATGAAGCTTTTGCTAGACCGGCTTAGCATTAGGATTTGTCATGATTTCATGTTCGATGATTCTTGGATCTATGCCTGGAATTTCCTCATAAGACCAGGCAAACATGTCGCATAATTGTTTAAATAAATCTGTGTAGATTCAAATCTCCTTGGGAGAGCAGTCCGCTACGATGAAAATATTCTCCATGATGCCATGGATTATGGAGATATCAATAGGTATCGTTTGAGAAATGGTTTCCATTTTTCCTTCAGCGTAAACAACGTGCATAGCCAAAGGATTGATATGACAAGCCTTATCTCCATTCATAGTCAGAGTGAATTCACCTGCTTCAATTCTTCTTAACTCTGGGAGGAAGTAAGATCTATGATGAAGATCATCCCAGGGTCTATCTGGACTAGTCATTGCCTCAATAATTGTCTCGTCTGAGGGAAAGACTAATTCTAAAGAATCAGTATCGATGACGGAACCTTGATCCCAAGCAGACTCGAGAACCAAATCAGGGCCGATGGAAGCTTGCTAAACTATAGAGTACGCAACTTTTGTCACGGAAAAAGGCATGGCCATGCCATGGTGCCCTATCCCTTCCATCATAGATGATGGGGAAGGAAGAGTCCACGGATCATTAAAGTAAGTCATGCAAAATGACAAGATTTGAACGATTTCAACCCTAGGCTTGTCGGGGATAGTCGATATGTAGTGGACATTTCTAGTCGGAGGCAGGTAATCGAAGGTACGCATCAAAGGTGGGCACAAAATAATCCCTACGTTGACAATGCCGGGCTGAGGGTTATCTATCATTGGGACCGTGGATACCCCCAATGAAGGGTCAGGATGAGAGAAGGATAACTAATCAATGGACATGATCCAACCCTCGTGTGGAAACAATAAGACCCAAAAAATTGTCGCGACCACTTCTTGCATAGTGTAGCTCCAACTCCTTCCTAACAAGAGATTGTAGTCGAGAGATGCATCAACCACTTCAACCTCGACGCACATAGTCTTTTCCCCTAACTGCACGAGAAAAGAGGGGATGATTCCATGTGGTCGGAATGAATGACCATCGAAAGTGGTTAGGAGAGTATGTGACAGAGACAAAACGGTTTGGCCAATGGCCTTCCAACACGCCAAATACATCATGCATGTCGAGTTTCCCTCATCAACCACCGTGCGGAAAATGTTCCGAGTAAAATTTTTCATGGTGTCAGCCACTACTATTTGAAATGCTTTGTGGTAAGGAAGACGAGGTTTTAAGTCGGTCGTATCAAGAATGATCATTCCTAGATTACAAGTCTCAGCAGATCCTAAGGAAACTAACATATCCTTTCTCTAGGAAGGGCAGCTCTGGAGGACTTCCAAAGAATACATTGCACAAGGGTTTTGTGACAAATCCTCCACCACAGAGTAGTTCTGGGCAACCCTTGTGTTTGGGTTGTGGGAAGATTTCTTGAACACACATTTTTGGATGCGTGTCATTGTTTCACCCAACGTATTCTCAATCTGGAGAGGAAGAGATGGGTTTTCGGCTTCTTTACCCTTCTTAGAGGTGTTTGGAATTCTGTAGTCATGTGTCCTAGTCGTTATTTCAATGCTACCTTTCATCATGTACACATTCATGGACGAAGGATTACTCACAGATGGAGGGGGTCCCTGACTAACCCCTTCCATGCTTGAAGAGGCTTGAGTTAAAATTTTTCCATGTGGAAATGGGTTCATTAAGACAGTAGGCTGCTGCTGTGCCAATAACTTATGGGCCTCTGCAAGCCGAGGGCATTGGTGAGTCAGTTGGTCTTCCTTTAAAAGATTACATGGATACTTCAACTTCTTCTTTTAAGTGTTCCCTTGCCAACATTATTGGTAGGTTTCTTATCCCCCTTAACCTTCTTTCATTGTTTCTTCTTTCCTTTAGACTGTTGGGTGGCTTTTGGGTTTGTCGATTGCACACTGTGTACATCAGAGTTTTGGGTAGGGGGAGCAGCCAAACCAGTGGTCTACCTGGCCACTGTTTGCTGTATTGACAATTTCTGTAATTGATTTGACAACTGATCAATGGGCTTTGTTTGCGATGAACCAACAATACCATCGGCATGTGGTCTAGATCTTTGTTTGGTCTTGTCAAGTATCAACCACAGTGCATCTGGCAAAACTTCGTAAAGTAAACCAGATTGAGAGTAAATTAACTCTAGCTGTTGAGCTCTCATTATCGCTTCTTCCTCTGAAAATACCCCCAAGGTTGCGACGTCTTTAGATAACTGGGGTACCAAAGACTTAAGGAACCACTCAAGTAAGAATTATGGTGGGATTGGCACTTTTATCAAACTCTTTCGATGTCTCCATTCTTGGATGTGATTAGAGATATGGTTCTCTTTTTTCTGACAAAGTTGGCCAACAATTCGGTGATGATGTCATATCTCATAGGTAACTGGAAATGGTTTAAGAAAGCCATTGCCAATTCACCGAAGGAAGAGTATCTTGAGCGGTCAAGCTCAATGTACCATTTTGCAGCACTCCCGATGAGAGTGCGTTGAAACAAATGAAAATGGATGGAGTCGTCTCTCAAAGAGTTGGACGAGCACCATAGATGGAAGGTAGTCACATGATTGCCTGGATATTCATTAGGCTTAGCCTTGAACTTTGGAATGTATGAAGGAAACTTGGTTGGCATGGGAGGCCAACGTGAATTGTGATAGATGGGGTCGTTTAATAACCTTGTCAAGTCTGGGAAGTGCAGAGTTGCCATAAACAATAATTTGGGTTGTTGATTATAACCATGGAAAAAGGATCTTGGAGTTTGGTTGGCACCGGATTTCCAGGAAAAGTTAGGTTGTTGGCCAGGGTTCTAGTAATAACCATGGTCATGACCAGCGTATGAATTCTGTTCTTGTTGAGATGTCATCGACTGACTCCCGTAATAGGACATAAAGGGTTGGGCTTGCGTCATTTTCCAAGGATTTTGGGAGGGGTTTCCCCCTGCCAATCCGACGGGCAGAGGTGTTGAGCCTTGCCCGAGGTTCCATTGGCTATGGAAGGGGTTGCCCTCGGTCAACATCCCTGACAAGGGAACTGATCCCTGCTACGGATTCCAAGTTCCTTGTGAGGAAGGAATTCCTAAGTTTTCCCCCTATGCAGGAATAATAACCTGTACAGGATATTGTTGTCCATAACCGGGGTTGCCCTTGACTGAGAAGACAACTGACTAGAAAGAGTTGTTACCAAACATGCCAAAAAAAGAGAATGATGTCAAACCTATCAGGATGCTATAAGAAGGAAGTCCTTGACTCCCTACTCCAAATGAACTATAGTTTATGTTCGGCTCGACATAATGTTGGTGAGCACTGTTGAGCAAAGGGGACAAAGGAGGTCTATGACACCCTCCGTAAGGGAAAGAGTTATAGGGAGCTGAAGTGCCCCCCATGGATCCTTGTAGAGGAGCATTGGATATCCCTTCCCTGATACCTAAAGTCTATAGAGTGGAGTAAGAAAGTACAGTGTTCGTACCGAAGCCAGGCATCTTGTATGAGAATGGAGGGCCTGTCACACTCTGGGTGAAAGGAGTAATGATCTCCGCCATATATGGAATTAGAACATAGAGGTAGAGGTAGAGGTAGTTGAGACCATAGTGGCCCAGACCAATGACGGTTGGTTAGGATGTGGAACACGCCCTATAGTGAAAGTCGTAGAGGAAATATGAGTATTCCCTGAAGAAGTAGCAACATTTGTTTCCATCGCTGCTTGTGACACTACCTGATGCTCGTACAGTCGAACCTATACGATGGTGGGCGCCAATAGATCATTGATTGGAGGGTTATATGGACCAAGAGATTCTGTTCGAAGGTCATAAATGATTGGTTCCTCCAGAATCAAATGTTCTCCTCTCAGAGATGAATCGAGCACAATTTCCTATAACCCAGTCGCCTCAAAAGACCCTTGTTGGTCTAGTTTTCGCCTTAGCGGTGGCGGGGGTGGATCGAGATCAACCGTCGATAGGCCCAAAAGCCTTCGTGACCAATGGAGCTCCTGATCCTCCACTATGTGATAAGATCAATGACACACTAGGGCCTTCTATAATCATTTTAAAAACTAGCACACACTAGAAAAATCTCCTATGAGACAAGACAAGCAGATCACTAGCTGGTTGGAAGAAGTTACAATAACCAACACTAGAGAAACTTACCGGTGCAAGTGCAACTCGAATACGGAAGCACCCTCTAGGTATAATATGCAAAGTGTGGCCCGATGTATACCCTAGGTACCATGGTATATCCCCATAGTCACCTGTGTAAGTCACTAAGATAAAAGCAACTAGGTTGCCAGCACGCGAATAGTCACCAGGCCGGTACAGTCGACAGTCGGGTGGACCGCAATGAGCAGGGCATCAAACCCGAAACCTATCAAGGGTATCGAAAGCAAGTGTTCCAGAAGATGAATGAGGACCTCGAATGGATTTGAGACCCATGAAGCTCTGTGGAAAATGTGATCAACGAAATCCCAAGATAAGACCTCTATAAGCGTTCCCCACTATGCTTGGTTCGGCTTTGGAGGGGTTATCTCCGCTACCTTCCACACACGACCTCGTGTTTAGCCCCTGTGTTAGAGGGGGGTACCGGATAAATTTCATAGTTACTGGAATTTCAAGCACTCCCTAGCACCGACTCTTATGTTTGTTTTTGTAGCCTTGAAGAGTTTGCTCTCCAATCTTAAATCAAGGCTCTAGCCTAGACTGCATTGATGGACCCCACAAACACAAAGTCTAATAAATTTTAATTGAGTGTTAATTTTAGTGGCTATATTAATTCAAAAGGAATGAAAGTGAAACCAATGATGTTCTTTAAGAGACGAAAGAGAAGAGAAAAATATGAAACTGGAAACACAACTACTTCTTTTTTCACAAATAAAGATTTGCCAATTTAAACTCTTTAACCAAACTTTTTGTAACTACTTTTCTCAGATATTTGAAAATAAAAACTCAAAACAAGATTTCACTTGACTATGAGAAACTTAATGTCCTAAGTATTCAGATAAAGAACTTAAGAAAACTTTCTTTTTCCTTGATAAATGAAGCAACTAACCTAAACTACTTTACCAAACAAAGAGATGAAAGATTTTTTTTATTTGTTTTATGCTTCAAAACAAGAAATTTGAAAATGAATTCTTTTCTTTTTTTCTAAAGCAAAGAAAAGGGAAAAATGACGACAAGTCAAGACCAAGAAATGAATTCAGGTCCAAACGCAGATCGCAGGGAGTCACTGACAGTACCAAATAGGCAGATCAAAGCAGACTCAAAAACTTGTCTAAAAACCCTATTAAAGAAAACACAAGAAATATTTGGTCAGAAGAAAGCTAAACTGAAGTCAGACCTAGGCTACAGATTGCCATAACAAATACCAAGACTAGATATAGAAAACCCCTGAGAAGTGTGACTCTTGACAGGGAAGAGGATGACTGCCTCTTCTTAAAAAAAAAAAAAAAAAAAAAAAATTCTCAACAGGCACGCTAATGACACTTCAACAACCAGCGTATGTACGCAGGATGTTCAAGGGAAAGGATCATATGCATGCATGCAGGCCCATTGCAGGCCACATACACCTCTGTAACTCCTCAAAACAATGAAAACCAATAGTCCAACACAGGCAAGGAGTACTGGTATGGAAGACCATAATCACTTAAAGACATAGAAGCTTACAGAAACTTAGAAAACAGTGAATAAACTGGTTCAAAGCACCCAAAAAGAAATATCCCCAAAGACCCTAGAGGCATCCCCAATATGGTCGCAAATTCTGCTATGAAGGGAAAACCCCTCTACGGACTACACCAGAGTTCTAAAATGTAGGCATATCTAACCATCTAAAGTATCCTACTTTTTATCAACTATCCCGACATTACCCCACAATCATACATAAAAGACAAGGTATAGGGATCTGGTAGGCATACCTTAAAATCCACATCCGGTGTCGATCCCTTTGCGCTTATTTTTCCCTGACTACAAGTCTCCTCCCAAGGCTAACCTACATTCACCAAAAGACAAACAAGAAACTACAAGAATGCATTCTACATATGGATTAGCGGGTTAGACATCATAAACAAGAAAGTAAACAAATCATATAAGTTTAAGACATCATTTGGCGGGACAGAAAAGGTACTTCTTTATATTAATCTCACAAAAGTCACTTACAATATGAGACCGACACTGGTCCTTGAACTCGGTCCTGGGATCCTCTTCACAATGCACCAACTGATTCCACGTCTCCTTCTCCTCTTTAGTTCTCTCTAGGGGAATGGAAAGGGCTTGCAATGGAGAAGAAGGGAATTTTGGCTCAAACTCACAATGTGGTTTCCAAATATTAGGGCAAACTGGGAATACAGAAATGGGCAGAGTTTCTATGCTCTCGTGCTTCTTGTTGAAATAGGACCCCAACCCCTTCTTTTATAGGCCAACGGAGATAGTAACAGTTGGGATGACTGGCTATGGGAAGTCAAGCCGTTAAGTAACGACCCGGAAACTAGTATCCTATGCAATTTTCATTTTTTGCGATATTTGGTGAGTGTACGCGGGATGTAGTGGGTCAACATGCATGTGTACGTAGGCAATAGTTGTGTAGGGTGTGTACACCTTAAAAAAAATGATTTTTAGAAGAGCTTGTTCAGTGATGGATTGGCAAAGATAACAAGTTAGATGGCCTGATGCCAGGTATGCATGTGCAAGATACCAGATATAATAAATATGCAGAACATAAATAAAATGCTAGAAATGGCAGAATAATAGTAATATAACCAACATAATCTCCAGAATAACACAAAAATAATATGAGAACAACAACTGAAATAACACTTTGATTCAGAAAGAAATGTTCACAGGCCTCTTCGAGGGGGAAACCTCCAGTTGAGCAGCGCTTTGTTACAATAATATTCAATCTAGGGTTTTCATACCGTCAACCCTTATTTATACTAAATATGTCTATTAAGAGAAGCATCTAGAGGAAGATCCTTCTAGAAGTGAAAGATTCTATTAGGTCTTCTTACATCTGCCTTATTCTATTTTATTGAAAGACCTTATTAATATTGACCTTTATTACATATGAATACATTGATCTACCTATGTGTGGGTTAGGACCTTAATATCATGTCTGGTGCAATTTAGGGTTGTAAAATTTATGCTTGTCCAGTATGGTCGCCAATTCTGCTTGTTGTAGGAAAATATCCCTGCGGACAGGTAGATCGCCTCTAAGAGCTTGACCCTAACTCTAGACAGAAAATGCTTAACATGGACATTGTCTTCCTTTCAAATCTATCTAAACTAATACATGAGAAGGAAGGATGACAGAAGTACCTTTTATCGACATTTGTCCCTGCACTCTTCGAGTTGTGCTCCAATCCTTTTTCTCCTCGCTGAGTTCTGTGGACAAAACAAGATACGATCGCTTCCTACTCTATTGATATTAGCTTGAAAATAGATCTATCAATGAATGATAAGTTCATGTGACATCAGTCACAACTAGAAAGAAACAGGCCAAGTGTGTCATATTGATGAGAATAATGACAACAGTACTTACAATCGTAGATGCGAATGCGACATCTTCGTCAAGTCCTCTTCGTCTAACCCTTGCCTGAAAGCTCTACAACCTGTATAACAACAGCTTCACTAATCACTCTCCTTTGGCTGGCTGTAAGTTTCCTCCAAGATCATAAGTTTCATAACTTCCATTCTTCCCCCTTTTCACCATCATAGAGCCTGTTTATATAGGTTAAGAGGAGATTAACCTCTTGAGTTATCTTTAGGACAAGTTGGGAACCTTCTCCTTAGATCAGGGATCTCTTGATGAAACCAAGAATTCGAGCACAACTGCCTCCTAATCTCGAAAGATCCTCCCCTTATTCTCCTCAACGGGCCAACTACTGCCTCAGATTAGGCAACGCTCCCTTAGAAGGGGCATCAGAGCACTGTAACACTCCCTGGTAAGCTTTAGGGGAGTGCCAGCGCCTTCAAGATGAGCAACGCTCCTTCAGAGGGGGCTGGGGAGTGTTATAACGCTCCCTAAATCCTTGTAGGGGAGCGCCAATGCTTCTAGGGATGAAGTAGGGGAGCGTTCCTCCTCAAAACCTTTGTTTCAGGGATCCTTTCAGGTGTCAAGAGTTATTTGGCTTCAATAAACCAGTTCTCCTCCTTCAAATCAAGCATATGAGATGTTATAAGTGTCTCCTTAATGTTGTTGATGTAGCAGTATGTCTGAGCATCGTTTGCGACACTTGTGACCAACTTGCGACACTTGCGAAAGTTGTAAGGAAGGTGCGACACTTACGACAATTGAGAGGGACATGCGACACTTATCCAACTGAGCAATTTTGACGTGTAACAGAATGCCCCCCAAAGTATGAAGTTAGAATATGCCAACTGATAACTGAAATACTTTGTAGATGTCCAAGCAAGGGTATAGAATCGGAGAACCTGATAGAAGATGCACACAAAACATCCAACAAATATCATGACATATTTCAAAACCCAAGGCAGGCATACCTATACTTGGGTGATCAAGACTTTGCAAGATATGGCCGCCATAAAATACACTGCGGATCCATAATTGTATTGATAAAAAAGGTATAGCCACCAAAGATACAATGTGGATCTATACTTTGATGACGTAGACAGATTGTAGCCCCAAAAAATACACAGTGGATCTATGATATGACAAGACATAGCCACGACCAATACAAAGTGGATCTATGTAACAGTGTATGTGTTCTTTTTCCAATGGAAATTCCTTCGCAGCCTGGGCAAAGCATATATCAAAGTGATCGCTCAACCCAGGGTCTTCTTACCGATCCCAATATGGCACAAATCTGATCATGTGAATGGATGTCTTGACGTCGAACATGGCAGAAACCACTTGATTACCGGTCAATAGTGTAAATCGTTAACAAGTGTGAGGGAGATCACCATTAATGTCAATGATTCCCAAGGTACCCTAATACATTCCAGCGAATGTGAATAAATGAGCTGAGGTCGAACATCCATGGAATCATTCGATCAGGGGTCAATGATGTAAACCCACTATTGAATGTGAGGAGGCCTGCCATTGAGGCATTTAGGTCCTAAAGTACTAACTAGTTTCTAAGCCTAATTCCCAGATAATGTGTTGGAGTCGACAGGAATAGACTCGTCGAGGGAGGGCCTTGATGTATCCCTCATCAACAACACGAAACAAACATGGAGATGTAATTGGCAGATCAAACGGACATGGAATGACACAAGTTTTGAGGAAAGATATTTGGGATGGCTGACTCTCGAGGCAGATACTTCCCTTGAACACTGAGGCACATCAACAAAACATGACATGGACCAAAACTATGCAATGGATATTGTGACTCGCGTCGGGTGACCCAAAGGAGTGAAAGGAACTCAAAGGATTGGCTTAGCGTAGAGGTTCAGCGGATTATGATATGTGCAGATGACAAAGTGCCGTGTTCAAGGGCGACTCTAAGAAGTGCTGGATGATGTTCTCAGAAGATTTTTTGGCTTTCTCCTTTCAATTTTTCCCCCCATCCAGATAGATGAGTACCTCTTTTTGATTTAATGAGCTCGAGGAGGATAACACATGCTCGATACAACTCACCTTCGGTAAGTTCCTCTTCCTTTGTTTAACGAGCCGGAAGAAGTAAGGGTTCGTTCCCATATGGGCCTATCGATGTGTGCTTTAATGAGTCCAAAGATAGAAAACGTGAAGGCTTTTTGGGATTATAGAGTTTGGAAAAACACTTAAAAGAGAACTCTCTCAATTCCTTTTTCGTACAGTAGTCCAACGAGACCAAAAAAGGGTTAAACTATCGCTCGAAAGACGCCCTTTCTGACCTTTTAACGAGTGTGAAAGGAAGCAAGATCACTCGACAATCTTTTCATAGTTAGAGAGTCTGAAAAGGGTTTAAAGGAGACTCCAGGGGGGTTCCTTTTTTGTGTGTTCTTGTATCCATACGGGTCTGAAAAAGAGATAAAAATTTACTCGGTTGCATTCTCATGTATTTATGAGCACGAGAAAGAACAAAGACTAAGATCGGTATGCCCCCAGCTTGAAAGTTGGTGGCTTAGCTCCAGAATGGTCATCAAAGGCTGGAGACATGCCCCCCAAGCTTCAATTCATTCACCGACTTTGAGGTTGTCACCAATTTCTATGCTAGATGGAGAAAAAGGCTACAGGTGGATGAAATGAAGGTTAAAAAATGAGACCTAATGAAAGACTTGACTTGACATCTACGAGATTTGGTGAAAGACTCAATCTTCAAGGGAGAGGTGATTGTTTCATTTTTTAACGAGCTTGACACAGGAAAAGAACTATGCTCAAGGTTCCAGGTTCGATCCCCAGATTGTTGTTTCATTTTTTAACGAGCTTGCCACAGAGAAGAAAACTATGCTCAGGACCTCTGTTTCATTTTTTAACGAGCTTGCCACAGAGAAGAGAAACTATGCTCGTGACATGCCCCCAGCATGAAAGCTAGTGGCCTCTATTTCATTTTTTAACGATCTTGCCATAGATAAGAGAACAATGCTTAGACATACTTCTACGTCAACGACATTAAGGAGACACTTATAACATCTCATATGCTTGATTTGAAGGAGGAGAACTGGTTTACTGAAGCCAAATAACTCTTGACACCTGAAAGGAGCCCTGAAACAAAGGTTTTGAGGAGGAGCGCTCCCCTACTTCAGCCCTAGAAGCGCTGGCGCTCCCCTAC
>ML789796.1:88027-173201 GCA_009831015.1 Picea engelmannii
AGGGGAGCGCCAGTGCTTCTAGGGCTGAAGTAGGGGAGCGCTCCTCCTCAAAACCTTTGTTTCAGGGCTCCTTTTAGGTGTCAAGAGTTATTTGGCTTCAGTAAACCAGTTATCCTCCTTCAAATCAAGCATATGAGTTGTTATAAGTGTCTCCTTAATGTCGCTGACGTAGCAGTATGTCTGAGCATCGTTTGTGACACTTGTGACCAACTTGCGACACTTGTGAAAGTTGTAAGGAAGGTGCGACACTTACGACGATTGAGAGGGACATGCGACACTTATCCAACTGAGCAATTTTGACATGTAACACTGCTATAGCGGGAAAACCCCTCTAAGGACTACACCAGGGTTCTAAAATGTAGGCAGAGCTAGTTGTCTAAAGTCTCCTGCTTTTTATCAACTATCCCAACATTACCCCACAATCATACATAAAAGACAAGGTATAGGGATCCGGTAGGCATACCTTAAACTACGCATTCGATGTCGATCCCTTTACGCTTAGTTGTTTCCTGACTGCAAGTTTCCTCCCAAGGCTGACCTACATTCACCAAAAGACAAACAAGAAACTACAAGCATGCATTCTACATATGGATTAGCAGGTTAGACATCATAAACAAGAAATTTAAACAAATCATATAAGTTTAAGACGTCATTTGGCGGGAAAAAAAAAGTACTTATTTATATTAATCTAGCAACAGTCACTTACAGTATGAGACCGACACTGCTCCTCGAACTCGGTCCTGGGCTCCTCTTCACAATGCACCAACTACTTCCATGTCTCCTTCTCCTCTTTAGTTCTCTCTAGGGGAATAGAAAGGTCTTGCAATGGAGAAGAAGGGAATTCTGGCTCAAACTCACAATGTGGTTGCCGAATATTGGGGCAAAGGGGGAATGCGGAAATGGGTAGAGTTTCTATGTTCTTGTGATTCTTGTTGAAATAGGACCCCAACCCATTCTTTTATAGGACAAAGGATATAGTAATATTTGGGGTGACTGGATATGGGCAGTCAAACGGTTAAGTAATGGCCCAAAAACTAGTATCCTATGAAATTTTCATTTTTTGCGATATTCTGTGAGTGTATGCGGGCTATAGTGGGTCAACAGGCATGTGTATGCGAGCAATAGTGGTGCAGGGTGCGTACACCTTAAAAAAAGTGATTTTTAGAAGAGATTGTTTAGTGATGGATTATAAAAGATAGCAAGTTAGATGGCCCGATGCCACGTATGCATGTCTGGCACAATTTAGGGTTATAACACTTGCTGATATATGGTCAACAAGACATGTTGTCCCAAGAGGAAGAATTGAATCTAAATAGGTATATGCAAAAAAGAAAAAACCTATTGGATTTGGAGGAAGCCAAGTGAAGGCTCAAAAGTAGAGAATTCTTGCTAAAAGTGGGTGATGGTAACATGAAGGTTTTTCAATCTTATGCAAAACATAGGAGAATGATCAAATCCATTTGGGATATTCATGAATCTAATGGAAATGTGGTCTCCTCTTTCGAAGACACTGCTGAAGTAGGTAAAATTGTTTCTTATTTTTGCTTAAAGATCCTCCGAGTTTCCCTATAAAATAAATTCTACAGGTTACCTCTATTTTCCCCAAGTCTATCATAGAGGAGATGCATGCTTCTCTACAATAGGTAATTACATACAAAGAAATACTATCTACCCTTTCTTATTTTCAAAAAAGAAAGAGCCCCAGCCATGACGGGTTGTCAGTAGAATTTTATCTAGATTTATACAAGCTCCTCAAGTCTGACCTCCTCAAGGTTGTTCTAGAATCTTAAAGACCAGGGAAAGTTTGGGGATATTTTAATGCTACATTTCTATCCCTTATCCCAAAAAAGAAAGAGGTGGAAACCTTTGATGATTTCCATCCTATCTCTTTTTGTAATTTAATATATAAAATCATTTCTAAAATTATTTCCAATCGCTTAGAACCCATCCTCAATGAAGCCATTTTTGAGGAGCAATATGGATTCTTGTCTAGGTGTCAGATTCATGATGTTGTTTCCCTTAATCAAGAGGATATCCATTCCATAAAAACAAAAAATATATTTTCTATTGTATTGAAGTTAGATATCTCTAAGGCCTACGATAAAGTGAATTAGACTTTCATGCACCTTGCTTTTATCCAAATGGGGTTTAACCTCAATTCTATCAATTAGATCATGGGATGCATATAATCCTCTTCCTTTTCTGTCCTCATTAATGAGGCTTCCTCTACCTCTTTTAGGTCATCAAAGGGCCTTCAACAAGGATGCCCCTTATCCCCTTTTATTTTTCTATTGGTGGTTGAAGGGTTGAGTATGATAATAGGTCAATATCGGAGGAGGGGTATCACTAAAGACTGAAAATATCACAATCACAAATTCTAACCCACTTACTTTTCATTGACAATGTCATTATTTTTACTGCATGATCATTTCAAGAATTCAAATCTTAGAAAGATATTATAGAATCCTTTTTCAAAGAAACATGAATGTGAATTAATGTAACCAAATATAATATGCTTACCAATGATCTCAAGCTGCAAGATAAAGTGCATATTAGGGAACTGTTCCCTTATGCATGCAAGAGACTTGATTAAGGGTTGGAATATCTTGCCTTTGTTTTAAGGCCAAATTCATATCATTTTCAGGAATGGATCTAGATCATTAAAAAAATTTAGTCAAGGATTAACACTTGGTCCCATAGGTGGCTCTCAAGGGGTGGAAGGATGATTCTTAGCATCATACCAGTCTACTAGGAAACGATCGCAAAAATTCCTAAAGGAATTCTCTCTAGAATAAAAAAACTTAGTTTCCATTTCTTAGGGAGAGGGAAAATAGATACAAGAGAAATTCCCTTGGTCAAGTGGACTTATATATCTATGCCCAAGAAGTTAGGGGGGTGGGGAATGTTGATATTATGGTAGTTGTAGGAGGTATTTATCTCCATGTGTAAAATTGATGAGGATAGAATACTCTGGGAAGAAAGAAGAAACCCTAATGAGTTGGTTAATAACCTTATAAGACTTGTCGGCTCAATAAGATAATTTATATTAGGTTATTAGCCTCCAAGAGAAGAAGTTAGCCATAAATAATAATATATACTGAACAGATAGATACCCAGAATGAGAATTCGGCCCAGGTAGTTAGCCAGGATTAGTATAAATATAGGAGGTCAGTTCTCATTCTGGTAGGCAGTCTCAGAATTGCAGAGCAACACTTGTGCGCACTGCAGTTGCCCAGTTTCCGTGCAAGTTTGGAGGAGAGCTGCCATTGTAGTTGTTGTAGCTAGCAGTTACGCTTGGACTATCTCTTGGCTAGGGTTTGGACTATTTGATCAGCTCTTATTGATGCGCTATCCTTGGGGAAAGGTGTGCTACCCTTTGTTTGGCTATCTAGCCTAGGGTTTTATTCTAGAGTGATTCTCTGTCAAGGTTAAGGTGCTTGGAGGGTGGCTTAGGCATATGGTTGGGTGACAAGGGTATTGTAAATGGTAAGACGAGCACATCCACTTATATTCTAACATGTTATGGGCCCACACCTCCTTCATTCAGTCTAACCTCTAGAAGGAAATATAGTCGTGAGGATATTAAGCTCGTTGAAGAACTGCTGCTAGGGTTTCTAGCAGGAGCAGTCACCATAGCACTGCCACTAGGGTTACTAGATGGTGCAGTTGTAGAAACCCTAATCCTCTTATTGAGGAACCTTAATTTAAGGGATTGACCTAATCTCTGGACATATCAGTGTGCCCTAGCCTAGTTCATCTCCTGGTACTCTCAGCAAGCCAAGACGTCAAGTTCGAGTTTGTGGTCAAATCTAGGGTTTGACCAAGTCAAAAAATCCATGAATTATTCTATGAAGTCAGAGAACAAGTTAGATGGAGCTTATAAATTCAGAGCATGGAAGACAAGGATTGATCTCATCCTTGCCAAGAATAAAGTGCTGGATATCATGAAAGGAAATATCGTGAAACCAGAGTTTGAAGAAGGGAAAGAGAAGGAACCTTAGAATGTTGTAACTATGGAGAAGTTCAAAGACAGTGACATCAATGCTATGAGTATCATAGTGGAATCTATAAAATACCACTTGATACCCTACATATCCCATCTTGACTCATCGAAGAAGATGTACGATGCCCTAACAAATATCTTCTCGATCAGAAACATTGGACAAGTTATGAGTCTGAAGAATGAGCTCCGTGACATGAAGATGAATGATGAGGACAACATAACATCACATTTTGTGAGAATATCTCAGTTAATATATCAACTAAAATCTATTGAAGAGATCATCTTAGAGAAGGAATTGGTAAACATAGTACTCAATGGTCTTCCCAAGACGTGTGATGCATTTTCCACAAGCATGAACACAAGGAAGGAGTATCCAACATTTGAAGAACTTTGGACTTGCTATGCTCAAGAAGAATCAAGTATTAGTGCAAAAGAGAAACCCCAAAATATTCAAGAAGTATGATGATCAAGCCTTCATAGCAAGATTCAAGAATTTCAGGAACAAAAGGAAGTTTGGTTCAAGGAGGTAGCCAAATCAAGAGAAAGACATTTCAGAAGTACAATGCTTCAATTGTCAAAAGTATGGTCACTACAAGAATCATTGTCCTAAGATAAATAAAAGGAAGGAGAAACATGAAGCATCAGTTGCTGAAGAAAAGGAACCTACAAAGAAGACTAAGCAGGATAAAAGAGACTTCTTCTTCTGAAGGTAACAATACTCTTCTTATTCCTTGTACATATCTTGTTTGCATCGTCTTTGTACATATCTTGTATATCTATCTCTTGGAAGATAATGTGTTTCAAGAAGAACTATACTGATGGAAGAACAACAATATAAGGATTGATATCATTGGATAATACATGAAAGAATGAAATACATCAAGAAAAGCATGTGGAAACTATTGCAAGATAAGACGAATAAATATTGAAGATACTTAGAAGAAGCAAAGATAGAAAGAAGTCAACAATCAAGAGGAAATTGGAGAAAGACTTATGACGTTTTGTAGAAGACAACAAGACGAAAGCGTGGAATATATTAGAGAGAGAGAGCCAATTATATATTGTAGAAGACAATAAGGATGCAGATAGAAGCGTTGACTTTGTTAGACTGAGGGAGACGATTATATGCACCCATACATGAATAAAGGATTAGGAGGGAGCTAATTCTATTATCCATTGAAGATGATGAAGTATATATCCATGGTAGTAACCATGAAAGACAGTACGTGCTCAGTTCAACCTTAGAAGAAATCTTCTTCGAAGAGAAGCCTTAAAGTATCCCCGGTTGTCCATTCAGATCTGTGATCCTATGATGAAAGAAAGAAGTGGAATATTTAGGGCATGGAATATATAAGAAACTCCATGGACTCAAAAGCTAAAGAAAAAAATGAGGAAGAACATGAAGATTCCAAGAAAGAAGAGAAGCCAGAACAACCAATCATTGTATCAAGAATCACAAGATTACCAGCCTAATATGAAAGCAATCAAACATAAATGAAAGTTGTGATGACGAACAAGTGTACGGAAGACTTATAAATGAAAGCATTACAAGATTCATAACTAGAGGTTCTCCCAGACGGAGGGAGAAGACTATGATGATTGCTCGTTCTGGTAAACCAGACATACCTCTACATGAGTTATTATATCATCCATGGGTTGGAGTGCTACATCAAGATGAATGCAAAGAATGTTCTCTAGAGAAATTGAACAAAGAGAATATGAAGAGCAACCTCAATACTTTGAGGCATACCAAAAAGAGACTCTTGTATACAGATGGAAGAAGATAACTTGGTGAAGAACCTCGAATGCACAACAAAAGCATGGTGAAGATTCTCTATAACAAAGTTATTGTATCAAGATGATTACTCAGTAGATCAGATCTCATGATGACAGAAGAAGTGCTGCATGGATATGTTCCAGTATTCCAACAATGATATACTTTATTGATCAGAGCTACATGAAGCATTCAAAGAAAAACCAGTGCTCTAGAATGAAGTACATTTGAAATCAAACATTACATTATCCATGATGAAGTCTAGAAAGGAGAAAGTGGTTCTCGAATACATATCTCCATAGATGAGTAGATAAACAAACATTTTGGTAAATATTCTATCCAAGATGAAGGGGTTTGCGAACTCAAGATGGAGCTTGTGGAGACAACTTCCTTATTGAAAAAGGAAGAGATGACTCCTAGGTTGGGAGGGATCACTGATATGTATTGATTTATGGACAATCATTTTTCAGTTCGAAAAATGGTCCAGGATGAGTAGCTCCCTTTTCAATTTGGAAAGTGGATTGAGATTTCTGATGGACAATGATTTCCCATTGTGGTTAACATGGGAAATGGTCCAGATTGCTGATGTATCATAGACAACGAATTCCCATTGTGGTTAACATGGGGAGTGGTCTAGGGAAGTCTCTCTTCTTGAGGGTTACTCAAGAAGACCGGCCCGCCTCGCCGAACAATGATTTCTCATTGTGGTTAACATGAGGAATGGTCCATTTTGGAGGTTGATACATGAAAGTATTTTACTCTTGTGGTTAATAGAGGAAATGGTCTGGAGAGTCATTCCTTAGGGTTTATACATTCTCTCCAGGGTGCACTTTGATTAGTGTAGGAGGAATAGCCCAGGTGGGGAATGGTCCAGGCTCAACAATCAGGGACAGACATTCCTTAGGGTTTATACATTCTCTCCAGGGTGAACATTGATTAGTGTAGGAAGAATGGCCCAGGGTGGGGAATGGTCCAGGTTCAGAAGACAGAACAATTATTCTTACTTGCTTGAGAAGAATAGTATCGATATCTAATTGTTCTACTTTGAGGGTAGATATTCTTTCAGATATGACAGATGCGAGTGAAATATTGATCCAGATGATTCAGTTATATCATAACATTGTTTCTGTGTAGGTTGATATCAGATGATTGTTATGAAGATTTTATGATAGTAGATGTATACTACTGTGGTGGATATGTTCCACTGTTTGATCAAGTATTTGTTTGCTACTTGGTGTGGTAGTATACCATTGGATTATAGTTATGTACTAGTATGGATAGACAAAGTTGTGTTCTATTTTTGTTCCGATTGCCTTGAAGACTATCAACAGTTTGGTAAATGATTATCAACCAGATGGATGATTAAAGGACAGATATTTCCCAGACGGAAAATGGTTCAGAACATCTACTCTTCTAGGACGTATGTCCAGATTAGAAGAATGGCTCTTGTATCACTTTGTGGTGTGAGTGACTTATCCAACATCATGTCTGATTACTCAGATGAAGTATGGTTTCGATAGATGATGTAGCTGATGACACTGATGGTGATGATGATTCTCATGATCTAGTCATGAGATAGTCCAGACGACTATGTTGATGCTACTGGGTGACTGGTATGTTTTTTTTTTTTTGTGCTCAAGACCATTACCTATAATACCTCCCTAGCTAGGAGGGAGTGTTGATATTATGGTAGTTGTGGGAGGTATTTATTTCCATGTGTAAACCTAATGAGGATAGAATACTCTGGGAAGAAATAAGAAACCCTAATGAGTTGGCTAATAACCCTAGAAGACTTGTTGGCTCAAGAAGATAATTTATATTAGGTTATTAGCCTCCAAGAGAAGAAGTCAGCCATAAATAATAATATATACTGAACAAACAGATACCCAGAATGAGAAGTCGGCCCAGGAAGTTAGCCAGGATTAGTATAAATACAGGAGGCCAATTCTCATTCTGGTAGGCAGTCTTAGAATTGCAGAGAAACACTTGTGCGCACTGCGGTTGCCCAGTTTTTGCGCAGGCTTGGAGGAGAGTTACCATTGCAGTTGCTGCAGCTAGCAGTTATGCTTGGACTATCTCTTGTCTAGGGTTTGGACTATCTGATCAGTTCTTATTGATGCACTATCCTTAGGGAAAGGTGTGCTACCCTTTGTTTGGCTATCTAGCCTAGGGTTTGCTTCCGAAGTGATTCTCTGTCAAGGTTAAGGTGCTCAGAGGGTGGCTTCGGACTATGGTTTGGTGACAAGGGTATTGTCAATGGTAAAATGAGCACATCCACTTATATTCTAACAGGGAATTAAGAACATCTTTTGGTTTTTCAAATCCCTTGCAATAAAAGGTGTATGGAATTTCATCCAAAATGAAAAGATGTGGGGTAGAGTTTTAGCATCTAGGTATTTTATAGGACTAAAAAAAGTGGAATGGTTAAGAACAACGAGCAATTTAGGAGAAAATGGTTCAATTAGTTGGAAATAAATGATGGATGCATTCCCATTGATCGGAGAAACATTAGCTTGGAAAATTGGAAATGGGAATGAAGTCTGGGTTGGTGAGGACCTGTGGGAAGGATCAAGGATGATATACCATCTTTCAGATGGTCTAATAGAGGTGTTGCACATAAGAGGGATATTATTGGTTTGGGATGCTCGATTTGGAGGTCTTGATTGCACTGGGCACACTAAGTGGAAATCCACTGAAATGATGGAGTTGGAAGAGAATTTTAAGGAAGAATGGTTTATATACACTGAAGTCTTGTCTTCTAATTTCATTCAGCTGGATGAAGAGAAGATAGATACTCCAATTTGGGAAAGGAATGAGAAATCGGGTAAATTTACACAAATTTGGGCTATTTGTTTGATATCATTAAGAGAGTTCGAGGGAAAAAAGAAGTGGTAGTGGCTCTTCATATGGCATTTGAATGCGTCGAAAAAGATGAAAATATTTGGTTGGATAGTCCTGAAAAACAAAGTGCTCACCTAGGACAATGGAATTAAGTAGGGTTGGATAGGTCCCAACTGATGTTCACTCTGTAAGAAACACTTCGGAACCTCTCAACATATTTTTGTCCCATGCATTTTCATTCATCAAGTAATGGAAGAAGTAGCAGCATCCCCGAAGATAAATTATCATACTTTAGATGGAGATTTCAGGGAATGGGTAAAATATTGGAATGAATATGAGAGAGTCAAGACATTTTAGGCATGTCCTTTCTTTTTAATTTACTTTATTTGTTGGGAGAGGAACATGAGTATTTTTCAAGAAAAACTAGTGCCTCCACTGGTTTTTGTTGGATTTGTTTCAAATATTTCCCAAGAATTTATAATGGAGAAGAAGCCCCGTAAAAATAGAAAAATTGTGGCACCCATCATAGATAAAATCATCCCATTGGGTTTTTTCGATGGGGCCAGTCAAGGCCACCCAGATTGTTGTGGATCTAGAGCGGTGCTCCAAATTGCTGAAAACCATTATCATAATATCATATGTTCTTCAGGTGGTGGTTCTAACACAAAATTAGAGTTGGAATCCCCGCAAGCTCTTCTATTCATGGTCACGTCTTTAAATTTATGAAAAATGCATATTTTTTAGTGATTCACAATGCATATTTATGAAAAATGCATATTGGGTAAATGGAAAATATGATTTACAAGTGATGAACCTCAACACTTAGAAGCAACTAATTCGCTCTTTCCTAGATGAGATTGAATGATACTCATGCTCTCACGTCTTCATAGAACTTAACTCAACAATAGAAAAATGATCAAGAGGCCTTGAACTTGCAGGATGGAGCATTTAATTTTCAATAGCTTTATGATGAAAAATCCATTAGTGACATGTCCTTTTGGCTATAATTTTTAGTAGGAAGTTGAATGAATGATAAGGTTCAAGAAAATGGTTTTTGTAAGTAGTGTTTTTATAAATATCTATAAAGAGATGTTAAGAGACAATATCTACTGAGACCACAATATGTATATTCTATTTTTTATTATATATTTTTTTCTCAGGAAAATATCAAATATAATTCATAATTAATTTCCTTATAAAATTTTATGAAACCAAAATTCAAATTAAGCACTGAGTTTATCCATGTATGGATTTGTCCTTGGATTTTAGAATAGATCTTCCCTCTCCTGCTTCTCTTCTAGCCTATGGAAACTATTGGAATCCAACCAGTTTACCTGCTAACCACTCTCAGGGAAAACTTCTTTCCTCGAGACCTCCGAGCTACATGGACTCACCCTTGTGTCTTGACTCAAAACCCCCAAGAGTCCAGAGCCTCATTTTCCCCAAATTTTTAGCTTAGTCTTCTCCCTTCTCCTCTTGGTAGCATTTTTTCCTCTTCCTCAAATAATACTTTCCCTTTTTTTTTAGATCCTCTCCCCCATGTAGTTCCCCCTCTATTTTTTCCCATACTCCCCCACACCTTCCTTTTTATTTAATAAATTAAAATTCATATTTTTTCATGGCCACATGGTTTACTTTTAATATAACCTTTCATTATTATTGATTTATATATTATTCATTTTATTTATTCAATATGTATATATTTCAATACATTTCCTTCTTAACTATGTGTGTGTGTGTGTGTGATTAAATGTAACTATTTTAAAATTCCCCTTCTAAGTGGGTAATTAACCACAACTCTTAATCAACTAAGGGTTCAGTATAACCACCTAGCTTGACTTGGGAATCTGGAGGCTAACAATTGGGGAGTAAGGCTTCTACACCCTTACTATGAAAACTCTTGGACTCTGTATCCTTATCTCCATGACATAGGTACCATTTTTATATTCCATTGTTAAAGACTCCACGTCTTTTTCAAGATTAGTTGAGACATGATTGTGATTCCACACCCATATGTTGGAGAGTTGGAAAGGCCCCACCCTGTAGTCTGCACATACACAATAACTCAGATACAAGTAATTAATCCATTAGTTCAATCATACATTCCCTTCCATAGGTCATTTTCATAAGTACTCTTCTCCTTTTGCAAAGGTTTACTGGTTCACAACATTAGTATTCATTTCATGATCTAAGAATATATCTATCTGGATGTATATGCTAATAAACTCAACAATTAGGAATATAAAATACATTCCACCAATCAAGTACATAACACATGTATTTTATATATAGAGAATGGTTATTAAACTCTTCAATTAATCCTTATATTAACATCACAATCCTTCTCAAGGTAGAGTTAAGTAAGGAGGGGCATTACATACCTTCCCCCTTGTAACAAAACTTGGCCCAAAGTTTGCACACAGTCATAATAAATTGGTGCCATGAAAACCAATCATAAATAAGGTCTGAACCTCATGTGCACTGTAATGATAGTGTAAATATATCAAGTGTAATGTCATATAAATAACTTAATTTATTTTATTTTATTTTTTAATGGGTCTTATACACATATTCATTATGTGTTCCTTGCATAAAGAAATTATGAATAATTGAGTGTTATCAAATGACATAGTCCTAAAATCTAGTAAGCAAGACCATAAGTGATTATTTATACAAAGTTTGTGTCATTATCCATGTAACAACTAGTCATCCACATGAGCACAATTCCATTTTCATCTGATTCACAAGTAACATCACACACACACACACACACACACACACACACACACACACACACACACACACACAAAACACACATCACATCTCATTATACTCGATCATACATAGATCCCATCCATGTCCAATTCATAACCACATCACAATCCATGCAAAACCATAAACTAAAACTTTTCCCAAGAACAATTAGCTATACACTAAAACAAGAGCATACTACCCATGGAACCTATGGAAAATATTGCTATGATATACTAAATAAGGTTGGAAAAAATCTTAGCATACCATAAACCAAGACATCTTATTCAATATATTGTTTCATATATAACAACCCACTTACCCAACTCCATCACTATTAATTTTTCATTTTGCATGTTAATCATTACCGTTATCTGAAGCATCAATTATTAACTTCCCTTCTTGTTTCCATGGATTACCATCTCATTCTTATGAATTTTAAACCTTACCAAGCTGCAACAAGTCCTATGTTAATTTCATAGACAACCTTAAATATCCATTGATTCCTAAATCAAGACTTACAAAATTACATACAACATATCATACTTAACATTTTCAATTTACATACAACATATCATACTTAACATTTTCAATTTACCTACAACATATCATACTTAACATTTTCAATTTACCTGAATCAAATGATATATGCTATCATTCACACTCATATAGTGACAAACCATTCTTTCATTCCCTATGCCACCTGTTTCCACAATCCCATTTCATATTTGCATTCCATACTAATTTTTTTAATCCAATTTTGGACTTCATATATAGTTAGAGAATGTAGCTTTTCACAATGAGTCATCATGTTAGCTAATTGTCTGGATAAAAACTATGTACAAGTTTTAAGAAATGTTTGTCGTTTTGAGTGGAAACTCCACCCATCATTAGGGACACTTGAATATTTTCATGATGATGGGTGGAGTGTTCACTCGAAACGTCAGATGTTTCTTAAAACTCCTACACAGTTGTTATCCAGACAATTAGCTAACTTCATATATAGTATTAACTCTATATTCAAATCTGAATTTTTATATTGTAAATGAAAATAACATTTGTCTAGTAATCTCTAAGAGTTGGCATGCTTTAGAACGCAGAACAAGCTAGGGTTTGACAGTCATGAACACAACAGAGCGCAACATGGTTACCAAAGGGGGTGATAATGGAACCCCCTCATACAAGTAGGTAATGGTGGACAGGGGGGAAGGACCACGAGGCAGAGGTTTCATGGAACTAGTGACAATCACCTTGTGTTTAGGACTGGAAAAGAATTAGGAAAGAAACTTGGAAAAAAGGGACCACATGGGGGAAGAACACAGAGAAACCCAGAATGCAATGCAAGAACTAGAGAACCCCAATGGGGTAGAAGGGAACAACCCATGTAAACCAAAAACAACACTGATAACCAAGGTAATACTGGAATACCCACAAACGCAACTCTACCGAGACTAGATGAAGATGCATTCACTAATCTACAAGTTCATGGGTCTCTAGCCCACAGAAAGAACGTTGTGCAACTGGATAAAATATCATTGGAAACCAAATGGGGAAGTGGAACTCCATCTGGGTTCAAAAAGATTCTTCACAACAGTATTCATGAACCTGGAGGACAGGGACAAAGTATTTAATGGGGGTCCATACTTCCATGCCTCAGTAGGACGGTACATGCGACCATGGAAGGAAAACTTCTCCCCAGAGAAAGAAACCTTCAAGAACATACCTGTATGGCTGCGAATTTACTCTATACCACTAGACTATTGGTTACCCTTGACCTTTGAAGCAATCAAGAAAAAACTGGGAAAATATGTGAAGACATCAGAAGCAACCCTAAAAGGGAGATATACCTCCTATGTAAGAATCTACATAGAGATGGATGTTCTGGGGGCACTCCCAGAAGCCATAATACTGGAATTCAAGGACAAGGAATGGATACAAAGCATATATTATGAGCAAATCCCTTTCAGATGCAGAAGATTCCATGAACATGGAAACCTATTCAGAGAATTCCCTCTCAATAAAAAACAAGAAGCGAAAAACACCAAAATACAATAGGATGAGGAAGGGTTTATTAAACTGAACCACAGAAACAGAGAAAACAAGAAACAAAATAAAACCCCAATGGGAAGCAATCTGGAAGCCAGGACTAGAACAGAAGGGTGAGACAAAACCTACAAAGGGGAAGAAGGAGGAAAGGAAAAGGAAAAAGCTAAATAAGATAAGGACCAAGCCAAAAATGAGAACACAAACAATTCAATCAATCAGATGGAGTAGGGGGGTAGCGCAACTCCTATGGACAGAGAAACCAGAGATGCCAACACACCCATGCAAGAGGTAGGCGAAGATGCGGAAATGAAACCAAGAGAGATAGGCATAGAATATTCACACCTCAGAGATATTGTGGAAAGGGAAGGAATAGATCTCCCAAACATACTGGAGCAATGGAAAAGGCATGGCGTAGACAATGTACCAATGGAGAAACTAGATCACATCCAATACCTATTCCTCCTAAGGGAGGAATCAAAATCCAGAGGGATCAAGCACATGCATAGGGAGATAGGACACCTAGGAATCAAAGTAGGAGAGGGACAACCACAACTCTCACCTAAGCAGACGTGAAGGAAGAAAGTAATGAAACTAAACAACATATCCCTATAAGAACTAGGAGCCCTACTTATAAACTCAGGTAAGATCAAGAAGCTCTTTCCCAACTCCCCCCCACATGTTTAAATGAAGATTATAACATGGAATATTAGAGGCCTAAACAACCCAATAAAACAAAGAATCCTTAAAAACAAACTAAGGAAGGAACAACCAGACCTCTGTTTCATTCAAGAGACAAAATGTATGATAGATAGAATGGAAACAATCAACAAAAAACAATGAAGTAAGTACAAGACGTTGGCTGTCAAAAGATATCAAATGGCAGGTGGTATTCTCACTCTATGGAACCCACAAGTGATGAATATACTAGCAGCTGAAGCCACCAGATACACACTCTTGGTAAGCATGCAAATCATAGGTAACCCGGAGGTGATTCTATGGAATAATGTGTATGGTCCCCAGATGTTGGAAGAGAAGAGAAGAATGCTCCTAGACTTGGAAAACCTAAAAGCCTGTTCCAGCAACCCCCACTGGATCCTAGCTGGGGAATTCAACATCATCACGACACTTGTGAATAAAAAATGAGGCACCAGGAGACTGGATAGAGATGCGGAAGACTTTTCATCTTTCATTGACACAGTGGATATGGTGGACATCAAAACCAGTAAGGGCCAATTCACATGGAACAAAAAATGGATAAATCAACATCAGATAGCGATGAGGCTAGATAGATTCATGGTGTCAGAGTCCATCATCCTGTAGGTTTTAACATTAGACTGCAACATCCTTCCCAGGGGGGGCTCAGACCACTGGCCAGTCCAACTAGAAGCAAACTTCCAAGCCACACCGAAAAATAGACCTTTCAAATTCGAGAAATTCTGGATTGAACATCCCACCTTCAAGGAGAACATCAACCATTGGTGGCAGGAGCCACAACCTGAACAAGGGAAAAGGATGTTCAAAATTTACAAGAAACTTCGGTACATCAAACATAAACTTAAGGAATGGAACAAGGAAATCTTTGGAAACATTAACCAAGAATTTTTTTTTATTGAAAATAGAATGAGGAACCTCCAGGAAATATGCATAGACACGGGTTATACAGAGGACTAAAAAAAGGAAGAGATCCAACTGAACCAGGAATGGGAAGCATGATGCTAGTAGGAAGAGACTCTATGGCGCCAAAAGTCTAGAATTAGGTGGCTAAAGGAAGGTGAATAGAATACAAGGTTTTTTCACCTATTGGCACAGGGGAAAACCCAGGTTTCAATGCTTCAACAACGCACCAACAAAACCCTAAATACCGTCCCTTTCGACAAGACCTGTGAAGCAGATGAATTCTCACCCAAGGTAGAGGCAGGGGGGTTGTAGGACTCAAGTGTCTACAACCTAGCTGGGACACATATCTGTGATCACAGTACTTGACATAACACTTATTCAATAACATTCATTAGTCTTTAACCCATTTATTCACTTCGCAAGTTAAAACCCTAGTTACAGAACGTCGAAGTATTACTCAAGATCTAAGCACATCTAACCATTCAACACATAGCATCAAAGAATATCTAGCATTAATTCACATCATACAACACTAAGCATTCATAGATCTATCTATCATAACAGTGCACTAAGAAATCACATGAACAATATGAACAATCACAACACAAAGCACATTGACACAGGATATACGTGGTTCACCCCAGTGTGGGGCTACGTCCACCAACTCTTCTTATTCTTTATTAGATTCTTTCAATCTCCTTACATGCACAAAGCCTCAGGGCCAACTCCGCATAGGACAGAATATTTGCGCACACCTCGCCATATCCTCCTTCCCTGAGTATTTCAAGCACAAAGCCTTACAGAGTCTGTCTGCACCAAGCACTTACAAAACTCTTGCACTTAGCTCTGCAAGACTTAACACACCTTCTTTCACATAGCTAATATTAGCACTAAGCCATTGGCCTCTTTGGTCTCTCTCTTACATCGCCTAGCTACTTATTTATACATTACAAAAGGGGCCTAAACATGGGTAAACCCATGGGCCGACATCCCATACCCTTTACATAAACCCTAAACCCAAAAAATCTCGCAAAAGGGGGCGAGATCCTACAATCTCCACTTCGCCTAGACATTTTGTCTTCGACTAGCCTGTCGAAGTCCCAAAAATGGTCAAACATGACCAAGGTTCTCCAAAACTTGGTCAAGGGCCAACAAGCCCCCAACACTCACCTATGACTAGTCCCAAGTCACTCTGATATGGGAAATTCTACTTCGAAGGCTTCAAGCTTGGCTCGAGCTGCCTTGATCTACTGCTTCACCAGGGACTCCTGCTCGACAGACTCCTGAATGACTTTCTTAGTGACAGGTCCTTCCAATCATTGTTCCATCGAGGTGACCACTTTATCCAACTGTGCACCTTGTCCTTCAATCTCTTCAAAAAGTGTGCAGGTGTTGGCATAGGGGTAAACCTAGGGTTCAACGCTTCAACAACACACCAAAAAAACCCTAACTACCGGCCCTTTCTGCAACACCTGCGAAGCAGATGAAGTCTCACATGAGGTAGAGGCATGGGTGGTTGCAGGACTCAAGTGTCTGCAACCTAGATGGGAGATGGATCCATGATTACAATACTCTAACAAATCACTTAGCAGTTACCATTGATCATTATTTAACCAATATTTACTTCGCAGATAAAACCCTAATTACAGAGTAACACGATATTCAACCAGATATACACATCTAATCACTTAGCATAAAAAAACATATCAGATCTAGCATCTTACTCACATTACTAGGTACTAAGCTATCATTTTTTATCCATCTAAGCATACATTATTGCACTAAGCATAAATCACATGAACAAAACAAACATAACACATAGAACAATCATAACACAAGATATATGTGGTTCACCCCTAGCCTGGGCCTATGTCCACCAACTCTTCTCTTCTTTATTATCTTCTATCAAGCTTCTTACATGCACATCGCATCAAAATCCTACTCCGCAGAGGATAGGATATCTGCACGCACCTCGCTAGATCCTCCTTCCCCAATTTAGTTCACAACACAAACCTTCTTACAGTCTGCACATAAGCTTCTTACAATCACTTGCACTTAGCTTCTGCAAGTGTCCAACACAGCATGCACAAATCATTAATACTATCCGCACTTAGCTTAATCACCTCTTCCTACTTCACCTAGATATCTATTTATACATTACACAAATGGCCTAAACATGGGTAAACCCATGGGACGACATCCCCATACTCGTTACATAAGCCCAAAACCCAAAATTTCCCTAATAAGGGGTCGAGATCCCACGATCTCCACTTCAACTTGTGCTCTGCCTTTGACCAGCCTGTTGAAGTCCAAAAATAGGTCAAACATGATCAAGGATATTCAAAAATTGGTCAAGGGCCAAGATGCCCCCAACAATCACCTGTGACTCATCCCGAGTCACTCTAATTTGGTTAATTCTTCCTCAAAATCCTCAAGCTTGGATTGAGTGCTTCGACCTGTTGTTATGCCAATGCCTCCTGCTCGATGAACTCTTGAAGAAATGCCTCATTCATAGGTCCTTCCAAGCGTTTCTCAAATGCAATGACTACCTATTCTATTTCTACTCCTCGTCCTTCAATCTCTTTGAATAGTTGGCAAGTTGCATCCTAGACTGGCTAGAGCTTTTGAGTCACTTCCATGAATTTTCTCTGTATGGAATGGAATTTTTGTTGAAAAGTATGCCAATCATGGGATCGTTTCATTCTCTCAACTACTGAAAAGAGCTTCAACTGTGCCTAAACTGTTTTTGCTTGCTTCTTTGCCTCATGGAGTTGTGACTCCAGTGTATTTAGTTCAGGATCCTCATTTAGTCGCTCATATGTCTGTGCACTGCAATCACTTAGTTATTTACATTCCATGGCGAAGGCCTTGATTCTCTCAACTGTTCTTTGAGAAGTTGCTTCTCTTTGATCTCGCACATCCTGTAGAGTGTTTGGCACTATTTGTATCTCTAGATCTGTTATTCTCTATTGAAGCTACTGAATGGATTTAGCAAGCCTCGCCACTTGATGCTCTACTGGGTCTTCATCCAGTTGTTCTAAGCCTGTCACAGAGCGAAGTGCTTTGTTGATTGCTTCTTTGACCCCAATATGCTCCACGAGCAACTTTTCTTTCTCTTGCTGGATTTGCACTCTATCTTCTTCGAACTTCATTTGGAGGGAAAACTTCTCGTGCTTCACAACCTTGCATTTCTCTATCACTTCCTCTTGTGCTTGTTTCAGATTCGGTGTGGCATGTTCTTTCTCTACCTGCACGCGACGAAGGTGAGCTCCAGTTGCGTTAGCTATTCCACGGAGTTGGGAAGGTTCATATCTCAACTCTATTTCATCTGATGGTGGGGGTGCAGTGGACTTTGCACGACTGGATTGAAGGGCTTGCTGGACAACTCTTAGCTCTGTCTCAATTCTATCATACACAACCTCTTGTTTTTCTTCAGTTCTCTGCAAAATATCTTTCGAGGCATATGATACAACTATGATAATGAAGTTGAAGTCATCAACTGTGAGAACAGTCTGTAGTTTTGTCTTACAAGCTTTGGACTTCTTCTACGATGTAGGTTTCGTGGGGGAAACATTTCTTTTCTTCGATGGATTTGTGTCATCAGGGGGATTCTGTGGAAGTGTTACTTTGCCTTTCTTCTACTTATCTTCTTTGCCTTCTTTCTCTTCTTTTCCCACTTCTTCACCACCTCCTCAGCCAGGTGAATCTGAAGCAGTTTCTTCTGATACGCTATCCAGCTGCTGTACCTCTTCTTTCTTTTTCTTCCTGCTACTGCTCGGGGCATCAAACTCTTCGTGGGTAACTACCGGATTTCCAATGAGTTCTGGGTTAGACAATTTTTCCTGGTCGACTGGTATAAGGAATTATGTGGGCCATTCCTTAGTGATTTCTTCCAGGTCCTCCTCAGTGAGCTTATAGTATGAACGAATCTCTTCTTTACTCTCTTCTACGCGCGCGGTGATGTATATAAAATTCCTATCTGTGCGGAACTTCGTAAGGGGCCTGAACCTGTCTAGAGTGTTCGACATCATACGGGGTAACAAATCGATAGACCTTTTCAGCTGCAGGTAGTAGGTATGGAATATTGCATTTGACTACCACTATTTTCCCATATCGCTCGAATACCAGAGCGTGGTGAAATTCACAACAAGAAGCTCAAATGACTCATTGTCAGGGAAGGTCGCACCTTCCGGCATCTCCCAAGATGTAAATATGATGAGGATCAAGAGCCAGCTAAAGTGGAATTCATAGACCTTATCCCGAGCTTCACGACAATCCACTTCTATTTGGTTGACTAAGTAACTAGCCCAGTTCATCTGTAATCCCTCCACGCACTTTCCAGTGAGGTCAATGACAAACCCCATGAACTGTGTGGGTCTATTCTTCCTTACTAGCTTACCATCGATCAACTGGAAAGAAAGACACACTGAGCCATTTTGAATGGAGGCTACCTTGTAGCCTCGCGTCCCCTTCTCTACATCGCCAGTATAGGTATCTTTAATCCTTTGTGCCAGGGCACGATTTGTAGCCTTCCCTGGGTAAAATTCTTGTGGGTTGGGTTCCTTCATACTTAGGCCGATGATCCTATGGATTAGCACTGGATCGATGGTGATGCGTCTTGCTAGCCATAAGTAACTACTGTGGAAGCATGACAATAGGAGTTTAGCACACGCGTTAACCTCCTGGTGCCTTCCAAAATGTGGGATTTTCATGATGTTAAGGATAGTGGACTACGCGATGTTCATGGTCCATGGCTAGGGAATGATCTTCGATTTCTTTCCCTTTATATTGGTCAAGTACTTATGAGGCGCGAGCTTGTCGTAGGTCTTGCGGTCTCCTAGATTGTAGTCACTAATCTTCAAATTTGGAATTCTCTCCAATTGCGGTCTAATTGCGCGTATCCCCTTTGGGAGGTACGCCATGATGACTGTGTAGTCGAAGTCCCTCGGGACACTGTCATGACTCACCACATCATCCATAGGTGGGATGTAGTCAGGCATGATGGATGAGATTAACTTCACATTTTCTAAGTCATCTCTATGCTTGGTTCTTTTCTCCTCTGTAGCTCAGGATGGTATGGATTCGTGAGTAGTCGACGGGGAGGCTTGCAATCCTCTCATCGATGAGGCTTGAACTTCTGTGGACATCACTCTTTCTTCCATTAGATCGATAAAAACTTCCTCTGCTGACTTTTCCACAGCGTTGAGCTCATCCGACATGCACGCTCAAGATCAGATATCTCAGGCTGATGAATAAATAATCAATGCAACAGAATGGATGGAAAGGTCTCAAATGATCACTGTGTGAAATCAAATAGTTCTCTGCAGGCTCGGATAATCACAACTGGTAAAAGTGTTCTTGGTGCAATGCTCGACGGGACAAATAGAAAATACTGTAATGGTTTCTTCCAACGGATCGGAAAGCTTTCATCAATGCTCTTCCATCTGTTATGGCACGGTCCCAATGGTCCAATGGCAAGCTTCGAGGCCATAACTACTTTCTTATCCATTCAGGAGAATTGGTCTAACAGTCATAATGCCTCCAATGGTTATATTTCTCCGCCATGGTGAAGTGCCAATCTGCACTGTTTTGATATTCTGATGAAGTTCAAATTCTGGAGACTTTCCTTCTGTGAAGTTCTTTCTGAAGATTCTTGCAATTTTTCCAACTTTTCTTTCTTCTTGCTGAGATTTCGAGCCTTCTTCCCTGTGATCTGCGTTACTCAGTTCCTCTTCCCATTCTGATTCTTATCTTCTCTTGGCATAATAACTTTTCACTGCCGAGGATCTTTCATAAGGTTCAAGGGTAATACTTCTTCTCTGTCTGTGGTAAGTTCTCTATTCTCTTGTGTTCTTTCAACTTCGACACCCAAGTCTCTGGTGCTAAGAAACTTCGACGTGTTCTCCTATTCTTCTATCAAGTGCGCTATTCTCCTAGTCATGAAATCTTTTAATTCTTGTTTTTTCTGTTCTAGGGCTTCTTCCTCTTTTCTCTGTATCTGATCTTTCTCAATCCAGGGTTTTCCTAGCAATAAGGAAAATGGGGCGTTGTTCTCAACAAATTTAATAACCTCAAATTATTCCTCTATCAAATTTCCATGAGCACTCATAGATATCTTGGTAAGTCTTCCACATAGGGTTATTAGCTTTCCTCTAAATAATCATATTCCTCCCAATGAAGGAACCATAGAAGGCCTTCCCAAAATTTCCCAAGTACTTTCTATCATGACATTCACCTGTGTTTCCTCATCCAGAGCACAGTCTATGTCGAAGTCTCCTATTCTTGCTTCTATGAATTCTTTGTCTCCTAAGATCTTTGATAGATTGATGTCTCTATTATCATTCAGGGTTTCTTTTATCTCTGACAGTACAATCTATGATTCTTTCTGGGGTTCTACCATAGTCTTAATTTATGAGTCTTTCTCATGTTTATCTTGTTCCATATTCATTCTTTCAAGTTAAGCAATCATTCTAGGGAAATCTAGAAATTCATGGTCCATAGCTTTACAACAAAGACAACTAGGTATTCTATCAGGGAAATACTTAGCAAGATGGCTTGGTATTCTACAAATGTAACAAAGGTTTAATCCTCTCTTTCTCTTAAATGATCCCCAACTTTTCCTGTACTGCACACTAGGGTCACAGTAACTAACCTGTGAAAAATTCTTTCTAGGATCCTGCATCCATTCGTTAGTCCAAAAAATCTTTCTATGCATAGGAATAACATATCTCTCATTATTTATATTAGATCTACTTATATCAAATCTTCTTTCTGTTGGATCATGTTTTCATTGATGCCAATGGTTTGATTATTTGGGAATTGTTACATCATATGTCATTGATGTAAATGGTTTGATTGATTGATGATTTATGAACAATGTATATGTATTGTCCTTGATGAGAATGATATATGTCAAAGTGGAAACCAATTGATAAAGATGAATCATTGATATGATGCATAGATGAAGATGGATCAATGAGTTGTCATTGATACATGATGATGCATAGTTTGTTTGATGAAAAGATGACTCATTATTGTCTTATCATGATTGATAAGGTGCACAAATGGATGAACTCCAAAGTAGCCCCCTTATGGTGAAATCCCTCACCGGAAGATGCTTTACGGATTGAGTTATCCTAGAATAACAGTTAGAGGACCCATGCTTGTATGTGGAATAATGAGATGAATATCAATGAAGTTGTTGATGAAACTATCCTAGATGGATAATGCTTGTCATGCCATTTCCGGTGGTATGTGGAATGTCACATAACTCCTCACGGTTTGAGAGTTATGGCCTTATGAAGTTGGAGGACCCCCATATCAAGGCTTGAAGCCCCCAAGGTCAAAGAAGTCAAAGTGCTTGAAAATAAGAAATCATTATTTAAATGATAAAGTAAAGTGACAAAATCAATATGGATTATTTGAATAATAAAGAGAAGTGACAAAATCAAGAAGGAATATTTAAATGATAAAGTATTGGAGAACTTTCTATTCATGGAAAGTGGTTAACCCTAAAATATGGAAAATAGGTTAAGTGACCTATAAATGGGTTAAGTAACCTAAAAATGGGTTAAGTGACCTAGAGGATGAAAGTATAAATAAGATAGCTATGGTCTCTTGTAGATCATCCTTTTTGTGGATCAATGGAGAGCTTATTGAGGTTGTCTTGTGGAGTATTGATGGAGATCTTCTTAAGCATTATTGGTGAGGATATCTTAAGCATGATTGAATATATATTCTGAGGAAGAGAGAAAGAAGAGGATCTCATGGACACATCAAATTTTCGGCAATGTCGGAGATATTGACGACAAAATTCTCAAAACTTCATAAACCCTAGTTTTTGAGGTATACACGGGCTGTCTATGCTTAGGGTGCGTATACATTAAGGTATACACGGGTTGTCTGAAGACAAGGAGCGTATGGTGGACAAAATGGTGAAGACTTGTGTTTGAGATGGTGCCAAGCTCTTGGATGATTAGGCAGGTTCCAGATCTGCATTCTATGGCCTCAGATCTATCACTGATACACTGGTATGATTACATGATTATCTTTATGAATACTATTGTTTGATGTGATGGGAATTATTAGGGAATTCTTGGCATGGATTATATGATGTGGTTTAGTTTGGTTGATTTGGTTGATAGAGTGATCAATACTCTTGTTATTCAGTGGTGACATGATTGCTATGGTATACTAGATGCTTACACATGTTTGAGATAGAATTCATATTGATCTATTGTGGAGCATGAGAAAGCTATTCAGGAGCTTGGAGATGTTGTGATTGGCTGTGGGTTAGTTTAGATAGTGGAAGACATAAGAGAAAGTGATTGCAGGTTGTAGAGGATTTGAGCATGTGAAGCAAAGAAAAACCCTAGTTTCTCAGAAGCATACACATGTTGCATTATACACTGTCCGCGTGCACACGCGGGCTGTAGTGAGCCAGGGCGCATACACACATAGGCTGCACTACTGACAGGTCGTGTACCTATTGACAGATTGATATCTATTGAGGATTGTTGCCTCATCTCAGTTGGTGTGAAGGGTGTATGATGAGTCTTGCATTATAGAGCTGGTGCTCTTGTAGATTTTTACTCTATTCGGTTGTTTCTCATAAACCCCAGATTGTTGTCCATAATAAAAAGAAAAATTGTACATACATATTGTTTTCTTTGTGTTACTTGTGGTGATGAATTATTGATGATATGTGTTGCTGATATATGCTGCTGATATATGTTCACATATAACTAGTTATAAATGAAAACAATGGGTAATGAATAAATATTAAATGTTAACTAAGGAGTTTTATGTGAAGAGGGAAGTTTTGGGAAAAAGAGCCCCACACTCATTCACCCCCCCTCTAAGTGTGGTAGGTGTGTCCAACACTCTCTTCTAGATGTTCCCTAGTTTTCAGACTAGGACAAAATTGATCAAACATACCTAGATCCATACTTTTGAAACAAAAATTTTCACTTAACTTACTTTTAGCAAAACACAAAGCTTTTAGATCTAAAAATTTTCACTACTCTTACCTTTTTTAGAGCACCCAACTTCCAGATCTTACCTCTTTTCTTAGATCAGACTTCTCTTCTTAGCACATAGCTTCCAAAATTCAAGTAGAATACTGCACACTAAAGAAACAGATCTACGCACAAAGCTCTTTCTTTTCCTCAATTCCCAACAATCACAGTTTCAGGTCCCGACAACGAAACCATTTTTTGGCACAGGGGCAGACCCAGGGTTTAATTCTTCAACAACGCACCAAAAAAACCCTAACTACTGGCCCTTTCGGAAACACTTGCGAAGCAGATGAAGTCTCACCCGAGGTAGAGGCAGGGGTGGTTGCAAGACTCAAGTGTCTACAACCTAGCTAGGACATGGATATGTGATTACAATACTCTAGCAAAGCACTTAGAATTTACCATTCATCAGTATTTAACTAGTATTTACTTCATAGATAAAACCCTAATTATAGAGTAACGCAATATTCAACCAGATCTACACATCTAAGCACTTAGCATAAGAAAACAGATCAGATCTAGCATCTTACTCATATTTCTAGGCACTAAGATATCATTTCTTATCCATCTAAGCATACATTATTGCACTAAGCATAAATCACATGAACAAAAAAACCATAACGCATAGAACAATCATAACACAGGATATACATGGTTCACCCCCAGCATGGGGCTACGTCCACCAACTCTTCTCTTCTTTATTATCTTCTGTCAAGCTTCTTACATGCACATAGCATAAAAATCCTACTTCACAAAGGACAAGAGATCTGCACGCACCTCGCTAGATCCTCCTTCCTTGAGTTAGGTCACACCACAAGCCTTCTTACAGTCTGCACATAAGATTCTTACAATCACTTGCACTTAGCTTCTGCAAGTGTCCAACACAACATGTACAAATCATTCATACTATCCGCACTTAGATTAATCACCTCTTCCTACTTCGTCTAGATATCTATTTATACATTACAAAAATGGCCTAAACATGGGTAAACCCATGGACCAACATCCCCATGCCTGTTAAATAAGCCAAAAAACCAAAATTTCCCTAAAAAGGAGTTGAGATCCCACGATCTCTGCTTCGAATTGCGCTCCAACTAAGACCTGCTTATCGAAGTCCCAAAATAGGTCAAACATGATCAAGGATCTTCAAAACTTGGTCAAGGACCCACAACAGGATTCATTCTACACCGAATAGAGTCTCTGAGTCACTTCCATGGCTCTACTTTGGATGGAATTAACCTGTTCCTGAACTATGCACACCTCCCGTGACATTTTCATCTTCTCTATCACTGATAGTAGCTTCAATTGTGCTTGTATTGTCGATGATTGTTGCTTCGACTCCTAGAGCTGTGACTCTAATGTCCTCAGTTCCGAGTCTTTTGTAAGGCGCTCATAGGTCTGCGCACTTTTGTTACTTAGTTGATTTCATTCTAAATCTAATGACTTGATTCTTTCGACTGCGCTCCTGGCAGTTTCTTCCCTCTGATATCGTACTTCCCGCAGAGTTCTTGGCACTACTTGCAATTCCAGTTCTGCTACTCTTTCTTGAAGTTGTTGAAGGGCTTCAATGAGCTTCCCCACTTGGTTATCCACTATCTCTTCTTCTATCTGTACCAGGCTTGACATAGATCAAAGTGCTCTATTGACTGCTTCTTTAACTCCCATATGCTCCACGAGCAACTGTTCTTTTTCTTTCTGGAGATGCTCTTTGTCCTCTGCAAACTTCACCTGGAGGTCATCTTTCTCTTGCTGTGCAACCCGATGTTTCTCTAGGGCTTTCTCCTTTACTTACTTCAAGGCCTCTCTGGCCTACTCTTTTTCTTCCTGGACACAATGAAGGTGAGCCTCTGTCACATCTGCTAATCTGCGTGGTTGGGAAGGCTCATCTACCACTTCTATACCTTCTGATGACGGTGGCATTATAGACACTACGCAGTTTGAATAGAGGTCTTATTGTACCCCTTTCATCTCCACCTCGATATTTTCATACATTGTCTCCTGTTTTTCTTCATTTCGTTGCAAAATATCTTCTGAAGTGTCTGCTACAGTTGTGATGATGAGGTCAATATCATCTACTTTGAGTACAATCTGCGACTGGGGCTTATTAGCTCGTGACTTCTTCCGCACTGAGGGTTTCTTCGGGGAAACCTTTATTTTCTTGGATGTCTTGGCCTTTGTAAGGGGATCCTTAGGAAGTGCCACTATTCCCTATTCCTGCTTGTCTTCTTCCTTTTTCTCTTCTTGGTTCACTTCGTCACCTCCTTCTCTTCCAGGTGAATATGGCGCAGTTTCCTCTGATGCATTTTTTATCTCCTACACTTCTTCCTTCTTTTTTTTCTTGGTGTTGCTTGGTCCATCATAATATTCTCAAGTGACCACAGGGATTTCGATGAGGTTGGGGTTGGATAGATCTGTCTATTCGACTGGTACAAGGAACTCTGCAGTCTATTCCTTGGTTATTTCCTCCATACCTTCCTTGGTGATTTTGTAATAGGACTGGAGATCTTCCTTATGTTTGTCCCCATGCACAATGATGTAAATGAAGTGCCTGTCTACACGGAACTTTGCAAATGGCATGAACCTATGGAGTGTATTTTGTGTCATGCGAGGGAAGGATTCAATGGCCCTCTTCAACTACAATTAATAGGTGTGGAACACCACATTTGACTGCCATTTCTTTTCCATGTCGCTCTAATACCAGAGGATAGTGAAATTCATGGCTAGTGGTTCAAATGACTTGACTTTAGGGAAGGTTTCTCCCTCCGACATCTCCCAAGCAATGAAGGCAATGAGAATCAACAACTAGCTGAAGTGCAACTCGTAGCCCTAGTCCTGTCCTTCACGACAATCTTGTTGCAATTGGTTGACGAGGTAGCTCGCCCAGTTCATCTGCCTCCCTTCCATTCATTTTCCTGTGAGGTCGACCACAAACCCCATGACTTACGTTGGTCTATTCTTCCTGATGAGCTTACCAATGATCAACTGGAAATCTAGGCACACCACACCATCTTGGATGGAGGATACCTTGTAGCCCTGCTTCCCCTTCTCCACATCCCCGTAAGTATCCTTTATTCGTTGCGCCAAGGAGCGATCTGCAGCCTTCCCTGGGTAGAATTTCTAAGGGTCTGGTCCTTGCATGTTTAATACAGTGATCATGTGGATTAGCATCCAATCCACAATCACACACCTGTCTAACCATAGATAACCTTCATGGAAGAACAACAGGAGGAGTTTAACGCACGCGTTAACCTCCCGATGTCTGTCGAAGTGAGGTATCTTCATGACATTGAGGATAATGGACCTCACGATCGCCTTAGTCTATGGTTGGGGGACTATCTTCAACTTCTTCCCCATTGTTTTTGTCAAGTACTTATGTGGTGCGAGCAGCGCATAATTCTTTCTATCTCCTAGGTTAAAGTTGCTGATCTTAAGATCAGGGATCAGTCCTAGCTATGGTCCAATTGTGTGTATCCTCTTCGGGAGGTACATAGTGATGAGGGTATACTCGAAGTCTCTCAAAACACTGTCATGACTAACCATGCCAAGTAGGGGCATGATGTAGTCACACAAGACTGATGGGATGAGCTTCGCGTTTGCCAAGTCGTCGCGATGCTTGCTTCTTTTCTCTGCTGTGGTTTGGGATGACCCAGATTGACATGCAATCGATGGGGATGCTTGAAATCCTCTTGTTGATGAAGCCTGTGCTCCTATGGACATGAAATTCTCAGCCATAAGATCTATGAGGATCTCCTCCACAGAATTCTCTACTACACTGCGTTCACCTGACATACACACTCGAGATCAGATATCTCGGGTGGGTGGAGAAACACTTAAGGTAAGAAAAATGGGTGGTGAGGTCTCAGTAAGCACTGCACGATAGCAATCAGTTCTCTGTGGGCTTGGATAATCACAATTTGAAGAAGTGTCCCCGATGAGACATTTGATGGATTAAATAGATAACGTCGTAATGGATTCCCCCAACGGGTAGGAATGCCTCAATCCATCCATTATGGCATGGTCTCAATGGTCCAATGGCGATCTTTCCAGCAATAACTATGCTTCTAGCCATTTCAGAGCATTGTTCTAACGGTCGGGACGCCTCCAATGATCATATTTCTTTTCCATGGCGAAGTGCCAATCTGCGTTGTTCTGCTATTCTGGCGAGGTTCAAGTTCTGCAAGCCTTCTTTCTGCGAGGTCTTCTCTGAAACCTCGTGTAATATTTCTATCTTTGCTTTCTTCTTGTTGAGATTTCTAGCCTTCTTTCTTGTGATTTGAGTTACTGGGTTCCTCTTTCCATTTTTATTCTTATCTTCTCTTAGCATAGTAACTTCGCACTGCTGAGGGTCTTTCAAAGGGTTTGAGTGGAGTACCTCTTCTCTTATTACTTTAGGGGTAGGTTCTCTTCTCTCCTACATGGATAGGTTTTTCAAGCCTTCCTGTGTTTTCTCAACTTCAACATCTAAGTTTCTAGCCCTCCGTTGCTTCAATTTGTCCTCTTGTTCTTCTATTAAGAACGCTATTCTCCTATCCATGAAATCTCTTAATTCTTTCTTTTTCTATTCTAGAGCTTCCTCTTCTTCTTTCCTTTGGATCTGATCTTTCTCAATCCAAGTCCTTCCTAGAAAAAGTGCAAAGGGGGCGTTGTTCTCAAAAAACTTAATGACCTCAAATACTTCTTCCGTCGATGCTCCATGAGAAACCATAGGTACATGGGTAAGTCTTCCACATAGGGTTATCATCTTTCCTTTAAACAATCCTATTCCTCCCAATGAAGGAACCATAGCAGGCTTTCCCAAAATTTCCCAGTTACTTTATGTCATGATATTCACCTGTGTTTCCTCATCCAGAACACAGTCTATGTCAAAGTCTCCTATTCTTGTTTCTATGCACTTCTTCTCTTTTAATATCTCTGGTAAACTCATGTCTACGTGATCATTCAATGCTTCTTTCATCTGCAATAATATAGTCTCCAATTCTTTCTAGTGTTCTAGCATATTATTAGTCTCTTGATCTTCTTCATGGTTTTCTTGTCTCATATTCATCTTTTCAACTTTAGCAATCATTCTAGGCCAGTCCAAAACTTCATGACCAACGGCTTTACAACAAAGACAAATAGGGCCTCTACCAAGGCATTCCTTAGCAAGATGTCCCATTCTTCTGCAACTATAGAAAATATTCAATCCTCTTTTTCTCTTAAACGATACCCAACCTTTCTTGTACTGTGCACTGGGATCACAGTGATTAACTTGCAAATTTTTTTTTCTAGGATCTTGCATCCACTTTTTAGTCCAAATATTCTTTCTATGCATAGGAATAACATATATTTCATTATTTCTATTGGTTCTATTCATATCAAATCTTCTTTCTTCTAGTTGTGCCCTAGTTTTCAGACTAGGACAAAATCTATCAAGCAGATCCATTCTTTCGAAACAAAATTCCCACTTATATTACCTTTATCAGAGCCCAAAGATTTAATATCTTACCTCTTTTCTTCAGATCTGATTCCCTTCTTAGCATAGAGCTTCACAAGTCAAGTAGAATATTGCACACCAAAACAACAAATTTACGCACAGAGCTTTCTCTTTTCTTCAGTTCCCAGCAATCAGAGTTTCAGGTCTTGGCAAGAAAACCATTTTCTGGCACAGTGGCATACCCAAGGTTCAATGCTTCAACAACGCACCGAAAAAACCCTAACTACTAGCCCTTTTGGCAACATCTGCGAAGCAGATGAAGTCTCACCCGAGGTAGAGACAGGGGGGTTTGTAGTACTCAAGTGTCTAAAACCTAGCTAGGACACAAATCTGTGATCACAATACTTGAGAGAGAACTTATTCAATAACATTCATTAGTCTTTCACCCATTTATTCACATCGTAGGTTAAAACCCTAGTTACAAAACGTCACAATATTACTCAAGATCTAAGCACATCTAACCATTCAACACATAGCATCAAAGTAGATCTAACATTCATTCACATCATACAACAGTAAGCATTCATATATCTATCTATTATAAAAGTGCACTAAGAAAATACATGAGCAATATGAACAATCATGGAACAAAGCACATCAACATAGGATATATGTGGTTCACCCCAGTGTGGGGCTACATCCACCAAATCTTCTTCTTCTTCATTAACTTCTTCCAATCTCCTTATATGCACAGAGCCTCAGGGCCAACTCCACATAGGACAGGAGATCTATGCGCACCTAGCCAGATCCTCCTTCGCTGGGTAGGTCAAGCATAGATCCTTACATAGTTTGTCTGCACCAAGCACTTACAAAACTCTTTCACTTAGCTATGCAAGCCTTAACACACCTTCTTTCACATAGCTAATCTTAGCACTAAGCCATTGGCCTCTTCGGTCTCTCTCTTACATCGCCTAGCTACTTATTTATACATTACAAAAGGGGCCTAAACATGGGTAAACCCATGGTCCAACATCCCATACCCTTTACATAAACCCTAAACCCCAAAAACCCCACAAAGGGGGCGAGATCCCGTCATCTCCACTTCGCGTGGGAATTTCATCTTCGACCAGCATGTAGAAGCCTAAAAAATGGTCAAACATGACCAAACTTCTCCAAAACTTGGTGGAGGGCCAACATCACGGAACCACCATTGCTAGAAGAACCCACAAAAAAATCCTAAAAATTTGGGATCAGGATGGGATTGAGAGAGAGTCCCACAAGGACATAGAAAATATACTGGTAAACCATTTCAATGGGATAGCCTAGGAACCCAACCAAGATCGAACAGAGTCCATACAAAGGATAATTCAACACATCCCTAGGCTAGTTACTGAGGAGCAAAATATTAGCCTAAACAAACCCATCGCCAAGGAGGAAATTGACCAAGTGGTCCAGGAGATGCCCAATGGAAAGGCCCTAGGTCCAGATGGTTTCACAGTGGAATTCTTCAAATGTTGTTGGGAAGTGGTCAAATATTACCTTTACGGGGTAGTGGAATATTCCAGACGCTCGACCTCCATTCTTAAATGGCTAAATGCCACAATGATAACTCTAATTCCTAAAGAAAATGAAGCCAAGACCCCAGACCACTACAGACCCATAGAATTATGCAATGTGGTTTACAAGATAATCTCCAAAGTCATAGCCAATAGACTAAAACCTCTCCTACCCTCACTGATTTCCCAGGAACAGGCAGGTTTCGTAGAAGGGAAGTGAATTTTGGAAAACATCATCCATTCCCATGAACTAATACACACGCTAAAAAACCAGAGGAAAGGGGGGATGATAATCTAACTTGATCTAGCAAAGGATTATGAAAATATCAACTGTCACTATATGGTTAAGACTCTGGAAGCTTTTGGCTTTGCGCAACACTAGATCAACTGGATTGTCAACCTAGTGTGAACAACTAGCTACTCGCTACTAATAATTGGAGCCCCAGCCAAACCCTTCTGGCCTTCAAGAGGCATCAGACAAGGAGACCTGCTATCACCTTTCCTTTTCATTCTGATGATGGAAGGACTCAGTAGAATCATAAAAAGTGCAACTGCAGCAAGGGAAATAAAAGGCATTAAACCCTTCGAAAACTACCCTACCTCCATGCACCAATAGTTCATGGATGACACCCTACTCCATGGCACACCCACGGTCAAGGAAGAAAAAGCCTAAAAAGGAATCTTAGATGAGTTTGGGGAAGCCTCAAGAGCGGAGATCAATCACTCAAAATCCATGATATACTTCTTCAATACCGACCCAACAATCCAAAGGAACCTGGAAAATATTTTGGGGTTTGAATGCAAAACTCTCCCAACAAAATATTTGGGAATTCCCGTAACGGACAGAGCATGAAAAATGGCAGCATGGGAAGGTGTAATTGAAAATCTACATGAGAGGGTGAAAAACTAGACTTACATATCCCTCAACCTTGTGGGGAGACTTGTCTTGACTAAGATGGTCCTGCAAGCAATTACGACCTATATGATATCAATGTTTCTCACTCCCAAAGGAATACTCCAAAAAAATAAGAGCCATCCAAAGGGATTTCCTAGGGCGAGGAGTAGAAAGCATGAAAAAATGGGCCTTGGTGGCCTAGGATAGGGTTTTCAAACCAAAATACAAAGGAGGCCTGGGATTACAAGACCCACAAGTAACCAACGAAGCCTATGGGGAGAAACTCTAATGGAGATGGGTCAAAGAAAATTCAACACTGTGGGAAACCCTCTGGAAGGCCAAGTATGCCCCAGACATCAACGAATAAGATTGAATTCATTTCATGGGAATAAGAGAAGGATCAACCATCTGGAATCTAGCCTGGCACAACAAAACCCGGATCCAACAACACCGTTTCAGGGAAGTGAGGAATGGAAAAACAACCAGATTCTGAGAAGACGCATGGCAACAGGAACCCAGAATGGAAAATCTAAATAGGGAGGAAATCCGACAGGATATGATAGCACAAGGAAAAACAATAATCCATCACTACTGGAAACAAGAAAATAACCACGACAGATGGAGTACCTGGGACAAAATCAATACACAAAATAGAAATCGGATCACAACAATAACGAAAGAGGTGGAGGAGGAATTGGGGAAAAGGAAAATAGTAGTCTTAGAAGAAGAGGACCAACTAAGATGGGGCAGGAAAAATGGAGGGGAATTCAACTTAAAAGAAGTCTGGAATTACATTATAGACCATGATGAAGAAGACTCGGCGTAACAGTGGGGAAAGATTTGGGGAAGCCCCCAGTGGCCAAAAGTCAAAATGTTCAAATGGCTAGTACTTCACAACCAAATTCTAACCTGGGAATACCTAAGGAAAAGAGGGTTCATAGGCCCATCACGATGCCACCTCTATCAAGTTAAAGAAGAAACAACCAATCACCTCCTTTATGAATGTAATTACATAACAAAGATGTGAGACTGGGCGACAAGCATCTTCCACTAGTCCAATAGGATGCGCGGTAACATCAGCACAACCATCAGCGACTAGAATGAGAGTTACAACAAAAATGAAATGGTAAACCTCTGTTGGAACCTCATTCCATGGATGATCATCTAGGCAATATGGAAATAAAGGAACCGATGCATATTCTAGATGAAAGCCTCCCGGAAGGGAAACTCAAGGAAGAAATAATCTCACAAATCTGAGAAATGGTGCAAAGCTGCAACTGCCAGACCGGAAGAGTGCAACTCACAGGCCATGACTCTTAAATCCTGGTAACTTTCCACCTAAAATATGGGTGCAATAACACATTCTAAATCCAATGACTTGATTCTTTCGACTGCACTCCTTGCAGTTTCTTCCCTCTGATATCGTACTTCCCGCAGAGTTCTTGGCACTACTTGCAGTTCCAGTTCTGCTACTCTTTCTTGAAGTTGTTGAAGGGCTTCAATGAGCTTCCCCACTTGGTTATCCACTATCTCTTCTTCCCTCTGTGCCAAGCCTGACACAGATCAAAGTGCTCTATTGAATACTTCTTTAACTCCCATATGCTCCACGAGCAACTGTTCTTTTTCTTTTTGGAGATGCTCTCTGTCCTCTGCAAACTTTGCCTGGAGGTCATCTTTCTCTTGCTGTGCAACCTGATGTTTCTCTAGGGATTTCTCCTTTACTTACTTCAAGGCATCTATGGCCTTCTCTTCTTCTTCCTGGACACAATGAAGGCGAGCCTCTGTCGCATATGCTAATCTGTGTAGTTGGGAAGGCTCATCTCCCACTTCTATACCTTCTGATGATGGTGGCGCTATAGACACTGCGTGGTTCGAATAAAGGTCTTGTTGTACCCCTTTCCTCTATGCCTCGATATTTTCATACATTGTCTCCTATTTTTCTTCATTTCGTTGCAAAATATCCTCTGAAGTGTCTGCTACAGCTATGATGATGAGGTCAATATTATCTACTGTGAGTACAATCTGCGACTGGGGCTTATTGGCTCGTGAATTCTTCCGCGCTGAGGGTTTCTTTGGGGAAACCTTTATTTTCTTGGATGTCTCGGCCTCCATAAGGGGATCCTTAGGAAGTGCCACTATTCCCTGTTCCTGCTTGTCTTCTTCCTTTTTCTCTTCTTGGTTCACTTTGTCACCTCCTCCTCTTCCAGGTGAATATGGTGCAGTTTCCTCTGATGCGTTGTTTATCTCCTACACTTCTTCCTTCTTTTTTTTCTTGGTGTTTCTTGGTCCATCATACTGTTCTCAGGTGACCACAAGACTTTCGATGAGGTAAGGGTTGGATATATTTGTCTGTTCGACTGGTACAAGGAACTCTGCAGTTCATTCCTTGGTTATTTCCTCCATACCTTCCTCGATGATTTTGTAATAGGACTGGAGCTCTTACTTGTGTTTGTCCCCGTGCATAATGATGTAAATGAAGTGCTTGTCTACGTGGAACTTAGCAAGTGGAATAAACCTATGGAGTGTATTCCACGTCATGCGAGGGAAGGATTCAATGGCCCTCTTCAGCTATAATTAATAGGTGTGGAACACCGCATTTGACTGCCATTTCTTTTCCATGTCGCTCTAATACCAGAAGATAGTGAAATTCACAGCTAGTGGTTTAGATGGCTCGACTTTAGGGAAGGTTTCTCCCTCCGGCATCTCCCAAGAAATGAAGGAAACGAGAATCAACAACCAGCTGAAGTGAAACTCGTAGCCCTGGTCTTGTGCTTCACAACAATCTTGCTGCAACTAGTTGACGAGGTAGCTCAATCTGCCTCCCTTCCACACATTTTCCTATGAGGCGACCACAAACCCCGTGACTTGCGTAGGTCTATTCTTCTCGATGAGCTTACCAATGATCAACTGGAAAGCTAGGCACACCACACCATCTTGGATGGAGGATACCTTGTAGCCCCGCTTCCCCTTCTCCACATCCTCATAAGTGTCCTTTATTCGCTGCGCCAGGGTGCGATCTGCAGCCTTCCCTGGGTAGAATTTCTAAGGGTCTGGTCCCTGCATGATTAATCTAGTGATCATGTGGATTAGTGTCCGATCCATAGTCACACACCTGTCTAACCATAGATAACCTCCATGGAAGCACGACAGGAGGAGTTTAACGCATGCATTAACCTCTTGATGTCTTTCGAAGTGAGGTATCTTCATGACATTGAGGATAATGGACCTCACGATCGCCTTAGTCCATGGCTGGGGGACTATCTTCAACATCTTCCCCATTGTCTTTGTCAAGTACTTATGTGGTGCGAGCAACGCATAATTCTTTCTATCTCCTAAGTTAAAGTTGTTGATCTTAAGATCAGGGATCAGTCCTAGCTATGGTCCAATTGCGCGTATCCCCTTCGGGAGGTACACAATGATGAGGGTATACTCGAAGTCTCTCAAAAAACTGTCGTGACTAACCATGCCAGGCAGGGGCATGCTGTAGTCATGCAAAACCGATGGGATGAGCTTCGTGTTTGCCAAGTCGTCGCGATGCTTTCTTCTTTTCTTTGTTGCGGTTTGGGACGGCCCAAATTGACATGCAATCGATGGGGATGCTTGCAATCCTCTCGTCGATGAAGCCTATGCTCCTATGGACATGAATTTCTCATCCATAAGATCTATGAGGATCTCCTCCAAAAACTTCTCTACTACACTGTGTTCACGTGACATACACACTCGAAATCAGATATCTCGGGTGGGTGGAGAAACACTTAAGGTAAGAAAAATGGGTGGCGAGGTCTCAGTAAGCACTGTGCGATAGCAATCATTTCTCTGTGGGCTCGGATAATCATAATTTGAAAAAGTGTCCCCGATGATACATTCAACAGATTAAATAGATAACGTCGTAATGGATTCCCCCAATGGGTAGGAATGCCTCAATCCATCCGTTATGGCATGGTCTCAATGGTCCAATGGCGATCTTTCTGACAATAAATGTGCTTCTAGCCATTTCAGAGCATTTTTCTAACAGTCGAGATGCCTCCAACGGTCATATTTCTTTTCCATGGTGAAGTGCCAATTTGCGTTGTTCTGCTATTCTGGTGAGGTTCAATTTCTGCAAGCCTTCTTTCTACGAGGTCTTCTTCGGAACCTCGTGTAATATTTCTATCTTTGCTTTCTTCTTGCTGAGATTTCTGGCCTTCTTTCCTATGATCTGAGTTATTGGGTTCCTCTTTCCATTTTTATTCTTATCTTATCTTAGCATAGTAACTTCGCACTACTGAGGGTCTTTCAAAGGGTTTGAGTGGAATACCTCTTCTCTTATTACTTTAGGGGTAGGTTCTCTTCTCTCCTACATGGATAGGTTTTTCAAGCCTTCCTGTGTTTTCTCAACTTCGACAACTAAGTCTCTGGCCCTCAGTTGATTCAACTTGTTCTCTTGTTCTTCTATTAATCACGCTATTCTCCTATCCATGAAATCTCTTAATTCTTTCTTTTTCTATTCTAGAGCTTCTTCTTCTTCTTTCCTTCAGATCTGATCTTTCTCAATCCAAGTCCTTCCTAGAAAAAGTGCAAAGGGGGTGTTGTTCTCAACAAACTTAATGACCTTAAATGCTTCTTCCGTCGATTCTCCATGAGAAACCATAGGTACATGGGTAAGTCTTCCACATAGGGTTATCATATTTCCTTTAAAAAATCCTATTCCTCCCAATGAAGGAACCATAGCAGGCTTTCCCAAAATTTCCCAATTACTTTATGTCATGATATTCACCTGTGTTTCCTCATCCAGAACACAGTCTATGTCGAAGTATCCTATTCTTGTTTCTATGCACTTCTTCTCTTTTAAGATCTCTGGTAAACTCATGTCTACGTAATCATTCAGTGCTTCTTTCATCTGCAATAATATAGTCTCCGATTCTTTCTGGTGTTCTATCATATTATTAGTCTCTTGATCTTCTTCATGGTTTTATTGTCTCATATTCATCTTTTCAACTTTAGAAATCATTATAGGGAAGTCCAAAACTTCATGACAAATGACTTTACAACAAAGACAAATAGGGCCTCTAATAGGGCATTCCTTAGCAAGATGCCCCAGTCTTCTGCAACTATAGAAAATATTCAATCCTCATTTTCTCTTAAACGATACCCAACCTTTCCTGTATTGCGCACTGGGATCATAGTGATTAACCTGCAAAAAATTCTTTCTAGGATCTTGCATCCACTTTTTAGTCCAAATATTCTTTCTATGCGTAGGAATAACATGTATTTCATTATTTCTATCGGGTCTATTCATATCAAATCTTCTTTCTTCTAGTTGTGCCCTAGTTTTTAGACTAGGAAAAAATCTATCAAGCATACCTTGATCCATTCTTTCGAAACAAAATTCCCACTTATCTTACCTTTATCAAAGCCCAAAGATTTAATATCTTACCTCTTTTCTTCATATCTGATTCCCTTCTTAGCACAGAACTTCACAAGTCAAGTAGAATACTGCACACCAAAACAATAGATCTACGCACAGATCTTTCTCTTTTCTTCAGTTCCCAGCAATCAGAGTTTCAGGTCTTGGTAACATAACCATTTTTTGGCACAGGGGCATACCTAGTGTTCAACGCTTCAACAACACACCAAAAAAACCCTAACTACAGGCCCTTTTGGCAACACCTTCGAAGTAGATGAAGTCTCACCCAAGGTAGAGACAGGGGGGGGTTGCAGTACTCAAGTGTCTACAACCTATCTGGGACACAAATCTGTGATCACAATACTTGAGAGAGCATTTATTCAATAACATTCATTAGTCTTTAACCCATTTATTCACATCGTAGGTTAAAACCCTAGTTACAAAACGTCATAATATTACTCAAGATCCAAGAACATCTAACCATTCAACACATAGCATCAAACTAGATCTAACATTCATTCACATCATACAACAGTAAGGATTCATAGATCTATCTATTATAAAAGTTCAGTAAAAAAATACATGAACAATATGAACAATCACGGCACAAAGCACATCGACATAGGATATACATGGTTCACCCCAGTGTGGGGCTACGTCCACCAACTCTTCTTATTCTTTATTAACTTCTTCCAATCTCCTTACATGCACAGAGCCTCAGGGCCAACTCCGCATAGGATAGGAGATCTGTGCGTACCTGGCTACATCCTCCTTCCCCGGGTAGGTCAAGCATAGAGCCTTACACAGTTTGTCTACACCAAGCACTTACAAAACTCTTTCACTTAGCTATGCAAGCCTTAACAGACCTTCTTTCACATAACTAATCTTAGCACTAAGCCATTGGCCTCTTTGGTCTCTCTCTTACATCGCCTAGCTACTTATTTATACTTTACAAAAGGGGCCTAAACATGGGTAAACCCATGGTCCAACATCGCATACCCTTTACATAAACCCTAAACCCCAAAAACCTCGCAAAGGGGGTGAGATCTCGTGATCTCCACTTTGCCTGGGCGTTTCATCTTCGACCAGCCTGTCGAAGCCCCAAAAATGGTCAAACATGACCAAGGTTCTCCAAAACTTGGTGGGGGGCCAACATCACGAAACCACCATTGCTAGAAGAACCCACAACAAAATCCTAAAAATTCGGGATCAGGATGGGATCGAGAGAGAGTCCCACAAGGACATCGAAAATATACTGGTAAACCATTTCCATGGGATATCCCATGAACCCAACCAAGATCGAACAGAGGCCATACAAAGGATAATTCAACACATCCCTAGGCTAGTTACCGAGGAACAAAATATCAACCTAAACAAACCCATCGCCAAGGAGGAAATTGACCAAGTGGTCCAGGAGATGCCCAATGGAAAGGCCCTAGGTCCAGATGGTTTCACAGTGGAATTCTTCAAATATTGTTGGGAAGTGGTCAAATATGACATCTACGGGGTAGTGGAAGACTCCAGCTGCTCGGCCTCCATTCTTAATGCGCTAAATGCCACAATGATAACTCTAATTCCCAAAGAAAATGAAGCCAACACCCCAGACCGCTACAGACCCATAGAATTATGCAATGTGGTTTACAAGATAATCTCCAAAGTCATAGCCAATAAACTAAAACCTCTCCTACCCTCATTGATTTCCCAGGAACAGGCAGGTTTCGTAGAAGGGCAACAAATTTTGGACAACATCATCCATGCCCATGAATTGATACACATGCTAAAAACCCAGAGGAAAGGGGGGATGATAATCTAACTTGATCTAGCAAAGGCTTATGACAAAATCAACTGGCACTATGTGGTCAAGACTCTGGAAGCTTTTGGCTTTGTGCAACACTGGATCAACTGGATTGTCAACCTAGTGTGAACAACTAGCTACTCGCCTAATAATTGGAGCCCCAGCCAAACCCTTTTGGCATTCAAGAGGCATCAGACAAGGAGACCTGCTATCACCTTTCCTGTTCATTCTAATGATGGAAAGACTCAGTAGAATCATAAAAAGTGCAACTGCAGCAAGGGAAATAAAAGGCATTAAACCCTTCAAAAACTACCCTACCTCCATGCACCAATAGTTCATGGATGACACCCTACTCCATGGCACACCCACAGTCAAGGAAGAAAAATCCTACAAAATAATCTTAGATGAGTTTGGGGAATCCTCGAGAGCGGAGATCAATCACTCAAAATCCATGATATACTTCTTCAATACCAACCCAACAATCCAAAGGAACCTGGAAAATATTTTGGGGTTTGAACGCAAAACTCTCCCAACAAAATATTTGGGAATTCCCCTAACAGACAGAGCATGAAAAATGGAAACATGGGAAGGTGTAATTGAAAATCTACATGAGAGGGTGAAAAACTGGACTTACAGATCCCTCAACCTTGTGGGGAGACTTGTCCTGACCAAGATGGTCCTGCAAGAAATTACGACCTATAAGATATCAATGTTTTTTGCTCCCAAAGGAATACTCCAAAAAAATAAGAGCCATCCAAAGGGACTTCCTATGGCGAGGAGCGAAAAGAAAGAAAAAATGGGCCCTGGTGGCCTAGGATAAGGTTTTCAAACCAAAATACAAAGGACGCCTGGGATTACAAGACCCACAAGTAACCAACAAATCTTATGGGGAGAAACTCTTATGGATATGGGTCAAAGAAAATTCAACACCGTGGGAAACCCTCTGGAAGGCCAAGTATGCCTCGGACATCAACGAACAAGATCGAATTCATTTCACGGGAACAAGAGAAGGATCAACCATCTGGAATCTAGCCTGGCACAACAAAACTTGGATCCAACAACACCGTTTCTGGGAAGTGAGGAATGGAAAAAAAAACAGATTCTGGGAAGATGCGTGGCAACAGGAACCCAGAATGGAAAATCCAAACAGGGAGGAACTCCGACAGGAGATGATAGTGCAAGGAAAAACCATAATCCATCACTACTAGAAACAAGAAAATGACCACTATAGATGGAGTACCTGGGACAAAATCAATCCACAAAATAGAAATTGGATCGCAACAATAACGAAAGAGGTGGAGGAGGAATTGGGGAAAAGGAAAATAGTAGTCTCAGAAGAAGAGGACCAACTAAGATGGGGTAGGAAAAATGGAGGGGAATTCAACTTAAAATAAGTTTGGAATTACATTACAGACCATGATGAAGAAGACTCAACGCAACAGTGGGGAAAGATTTGGGGAAGCCCCCAGTGGCCAAAAATCAAAATGTTCAAATGGCTACTTCTTCACAACCAAATTCTAACCTGGGAATACCTAAGGAAAAGAGGGTTCATAGGCCCATCACGATGCCACCTCTGTCAAGTTAAAGAAGAAACAACAAATCACCTCCTTTATGAATGTAATTACATAACGGAGATATGGGACTGGGTGGCAGGCATCTTCCATCAGTCCAATAGGACACGCAGTAACATCAGCACAACCATCAACAACTGGAATGAGAGTTACAACGAAAATGAAATGGTAAACCTCTTATGGAACCTCATTCCATGGATGATCATCTAGGCAATATGGAAAGAAAGGAACCGATGCATATTCAAGAATGAAAGCCTCCCAGAAGGGAAACTCAAGGAAGAAATAATCTCACAAATCTAAGAAATGGTGTAGAGCTGCAACTGCCAGACCGAAAGAGTGCAACTCACAGGTCAGGACTCTCGAATCTTGGAAACTTTCCACGTAAAATATGGGTGCAATAACACATTGGAAGGGAGGCCATTGCAACTCCAATTAGGAGCACACAACTGGACATCTTCTCCGACAGGGTTCCTCAAGTTAAACTTTGATGGGGCAGTAAAAGGAATCCCAGGAATGACAGGAATGGGAGGGGTGATCAGAGATAGCGGGGGTAACATAATTAGGTTGTACGCTGGGAACCTTGGTAACTCAACCAACAACACAACGGAATTTCGAGCCCTGGAGCTCGGTCTTGAAATTCTAAGACAAGAAAGGATGACCAACACTATCGTGGAAGGTGACTCTACTCTGGTCATCAACACGATGAAGAGAATTCAAAATGACACAAGAGTGGGAAAGGTTCAGAAACACTGGCACTTGACACACTCCCTACAAAAAATCAAGGAGCATATGAAAATGATTACCACCGTGGAGTTGCGCTGGGTACGCATATCAACAAATGGCTTGGGGGACAAAATTTCCAACGAGGGGGTTGGCAAGGAAGGATCATAACTAGACACTGCTTGGTCCAACATCCCGCAAGGAAAATTTAGAATGGACTGCACCCAACTAGTGACAAAATATCAAGACAACAACTTAAGCAAGGAAGATCACATCGAGGAGGGCAACAAAAGGCACATCGAAAGGACCGAAGGACCCAGGCAGGACATGAATTCCCAGCACCCGATTACCAATCAAAATACAGGATCAAATCATACAGCAGGTGAAGGCACAACAACAAGATCATGTAAATAGTAAGATCTACGGGGAAAGCTCGTGGGAAAGCATCGATGAAAATAAACACATAGATAATGGCGTAAGGCAAGAAGGATTGACACAGACTAATAGCTTTCCACCATGTCAAGGGCCAGGTATGGGGAGCAGCCAAGCAGGATATCAAGTGAGCAGGGGCAAGTGCCAATACAGGAATAATGGTTGAGTCATTATGACCATATGAACCGTGACCAGAAAAAAGGATGGGAAGTTTCACCTCTACAGGAAGACCATGATTGGAAGGACGAGCCCGCAGGAGGGGAAGTTCAATAAGATACTGAACAGTAGGAAGAGAGGCAAAGAAAATAATGCAATTGTAGAGGCTACCAAAAGACATAAGGATAAGGAAAGGAGGAACCCCCGGGTAGACAGGAATAGGTTGAGAATGCACTATAGGAGAAGCTATAGACCAGGCAGGATGGTGTTAATGAAGTGAACTAACAACAAAAGAAACTCCCAGGGGAAGGGAACACTGAAAAATCCTCGACGACTTTCAAGGATGGAGAAAGAGGGAAAATATGCAGAGCGCACCTTTCATACTCTGGTTGTGCTGAAAGGAAAGGAAACCATTACCCGGCTGGAGAAGGAAATCAATAAAAAACACAAGGGAAAAAGTTGGGATGCTCTGGCTCAGGAAGCAGACTGGGTAACTGACCTAGGAGCTATGCAGCCCAGGGAAAGCCTCTACCACAAAACGATGGAGATGGCATGGAAAACAAAGATGCTAATTGGCAAAGTGAGCTTGGAGAGGGAGGACACCAGACGAGAGAACAACAAGGAACACACAAAGTTGCTGAATGAAACCTTGAGGCACCTCAACAGTCTGAAGACCACTACTAGACTACTAACTGAGGTTGAGACGGAATAGAAAGTCAAGATGGAATGATTGGCTACCCAATTCCACCTCTACCTGTGCTACATCCATCACATGGACATCAGGCCAACTAACGAGAAAGGAGCGCCATCACATATAAAAAAGACTCACACAGTCCCCCAAAAGGAGGAGAACAAAGGCTCAACAGATGAAGGAAAGAAAAATATCATCATTCTCGATTAATGTCTGGTTAGTATATTTCTAAGTCAGTTGGGTTAGTTCTATGTCAATATCGGCTTCTGCTACTGATATTTTGTTTATCCTTTTCATGTATGTTGTGCTTATATGGGTAAAAACTGGATATGATAGGACTAGGTTGGTTTCCCAGGGTGGCAGTCGAGTCCTACCCCTTGCCTATTTCAGAAAACACAACTCGGGAACCCCTAGCCTGGTTGCCATTTTGGCAGGCCGGGGAATCCCCCTTTTTTGTATCATTACCCCCTTTAGTAATACAGACTCTCAAACTCACTTACAAAAAAAAAAAAAACTCTATGTTCAAATCTTAGATGTACAATTAAATAAGACAAAGTTAAATAAAACCCTTGTTTTTCTTCTAATTCCATAACATGGACCTTTCCTTAAGTCACATAAATTCCATTGTGCAACTATCGATAAGGATAACTAAATGACACACATGAATAATTCAACTATAACTATATATCCATCTTAAAAAATTTAATTCAACCATCTTCTTGGGTAAATATAGGCCTTAAGTATTTCCTATACAGTCATTATTACTCCTCATAATTGTACAATTCAATTACCCTTCAAATTCATTGAATTATACCATTTATCTAAAACATAGTAGTTTATCTCAATAAACAATTAAAAAAGGGAATTTTTCTCCTTTAGATACTATCAAAGGTATACGTGCTATTTCCATGCTTAGTTGCTACTATCATATGTGTGATGATAACCTTTATCAACACATACCTACCCAATCCACTCATCACGATCCTTCCCAAAGAGACTCACCATTCTTTTAGCAATTGCCAAAAAGAAGGTCCTCCTAATGTTTATCATAACATCATTATTATATTATCTTATAATTTGAGATATTTCCTCAATTTATTACCATTCCTTAACAACCTATATCTAAGGTAATCAAGCATGCATACATACACGAAGAAAAAGAGCATAACTTGTTGTTTTCACAATACTGCTTCAATCAATAAATAAGCAATCAAAATATTTAAAGTCATTCTTATTGCATTTATATTGTAATTCGAAAGAAAGACTAGTGGAACATTAGAGCATCTAACCCTTAAGTACCAGATTCATATGATGAATCTATATTCCACTAAATCCTCAAGTATATGCCAAATCATATTACATAATATAACTCAATACTTTTCCAAATCATATTACATAATATAACTATCTCTGTGATATTCATCAACATAAATTCTTCATCATATACATTTCCAAGGCTCAAGTACTTCCATAACTCACATAATAATATCAATTCTCATCTATAAGACAACTACATCCTCCATACCTTCCTTCATATGGTTTCTACAACCATCCACACATCCCATCCATTATACCCTTTTTCTTCAATAATCAATATGTATATATATGTGGAACTCTTGCTACTTTAAATGATCTAAGGAAAGACATAAGTCCTAAATTCAACTCATGCACAAATTCAAATATTATACAAGAATACACCAAAAATACATTCTTAACCAACATTCCACAATAAACTCGGTTAACAATCTACARGTGCCACAAATTYCCATCTAAAATATGTAAAAATAGATTTAAGACTCAAGATCRTGTGCTAAATCATAACCAATTAAATACCAACATTTTCAAAGCAATGTCAAGCTTCTTATACAATAGGAAAACACACAAAGACAAAAAAAAAATATAAAAAACCAACACAAAATCATTAGGTTCTTGTAAACCATTGATGAACAAGTCAATTTCAAGTTCTGGTTTATCACAAAACCACACAAGGTATACCGATTTGTAGCACCATTTCTACCTCACATCAATCCTAGAAAACACAAAATCAAAGCTTCAAGAAGCACAAGAGGTCCATCTTCACTCAACCAATCTGTACTCATAATAGAATTTTGAGATCAAATTCCTAATCCTTAAAATACTAATTCTATCTTTATAATCTCATCAAACTATTGAGACTAAAACCCCAAGGTCATTTTCCTCCCAAAGGATAATATTAAGTCATGCCCTAAAAAAACAATTCCACTCTTAAGAACAAAATTCCAACTTATGAGTTTATTCTTAAAGCATCAAGGTTATCTTGTTAGAATAGAATCTCGATGCCAAGCTTCATAGATAATTACAAAAGAAAAATTAAAACGATTATATCTTATTTATGTTAAGTTATATTGTTTTTATTTATAAAAGTTCAAACCTTAAAGATGGCTATTTATTTATATCAATAGGATTTTACATTTTCATTTTCCACAAAAATATAGGCCATTCACCAACTCTAGGTTACTACCAACAATACACAAGATCATTTCATAGCATCCTTACCACCCCATGTCAAACCAAACAAATGCAAAACTTAAAGATTCATTAAGAAAAGTTGTTTCAAAAGGCATAAGAGCTCCATGCTCATTCTGATTTTTCCTTTAAAAACAATCATAATATTTCCACGAGTTTCATGCATACCACATTAATTCTTCATAAAAGCTTACAAGAAATAAGCCATAACATCACATATGGCTAAATATACATAACTATGTGTTCTACTCCTAGGATAACACCATCGAAAACATACAATTAATTCACGTTGAATTAAAAGGAAAGAGCTTGTCTTCAAGGTTAGACCATATCAGGATCTAAAAAGACAAGGACTTCGAATAAAAATAGAATCCTTCAATAATGAATTTCCACTTTCCTAGGAAACACTTTGCATCAACCATTTTTTTATTAGTTATAAATATTCCTTAATGTCTTTAACACACTCCGAACAATTGACCTTACCAAAAGTTACACATGAAGGTAGGAAAACATTTCCATCTTCTCAATATTTTCGTAACGACCTTCACATGATGATTACATAATCAACATGAAAAGATCAAACTACCAACAATCACGTAGGTCCAATAGACCCTAGATTTGTAGTTGTCTTTGATACCATATGTAATGACTAAAATACAATCCATAAAATAGATCCGACTAGGGAGAAAAGAGGAAATCACTAATTTTTTTTTTGAAATCAATATAAAAAAATTCTTAATTACTTCAGACAAGTATGAAGCACTTCATTCATTTTCTAAAACCAAGTATGTGAGTGATGGCACCCAAATTTTTGGGTCCAGTTTTGCATGTGCGCACAAACAAAAGTTGTGCATGCTCATCCAAATGTTTTGCAAGCACCAAAGGAGAAAAAGAATGCCATAGTGTGCGTATCATACCAAGTTTTGTTAAGAAATGCACCAAGTCTAAAGGCGGTCAAGGGCATGTTGGTACAAGTTTTTTTAGTTGAGCACATCAGTTCAAGTTTTGTCAATTGCGTTGGAAATCAAGAAGATGCCTTCCGGAAGCAAGAAAGGAATCATCGAGATATCTCCTAGAATGATTATTTCCAGCAACAGATAAAGACATGGGGTGGCCAGAAGATGAGCTAGCCATGCAGTTAAGATTTCCCTTGATGTAGAGAACCTATGTGGAGCCCTGGAAGGTACCAGAAGCATGCAAGCCTGTTAGATCAGACAAACGAATGGAGAATAATAGTGAAGGACAACACTCCCCAACATGGAAAGATATAAAAGAGATCTCTCATCTCAGAAAACAAGATGGTTAATTTCTGAATGCATCGGTCCCAAATATATGAATTAGCCTATTGTAATCTTGTGATGTATGGAGAAGTCTCCTATGTTTGTTATTTTGTCTGAATCTTAAATCTCAACGCAAGACACACATTTTTGTATTTCCATTGTTTTTATAGTAATGAGATGAAGTATTATGGTTGTTCAACTCAGTTATTCAACACAATGTATATCTCTAATATGATGGAATACGTCCAATAATAAAGATATAACAATTTTATTCTATTCTATGTCTGTTATGAATGAGTAGCACATGTGCATGTGTTGTTTAAATTCTTAGTCCTTCTTATATTATCATATATGAGTTACATGGATGTTATTTACAATATTGTTTGGTATGTTTGATCCTCCATACCTGACACAAGACCTTATGGTCTATCTGGTCCTCTATGCATCTCAAGTGAGACCTTCCTCGACCTTGGACGAGGATTGATATGTCGAGGTTTAGGTTCTTTTTTGGTCATTCTTTGGAAGAACCCTAGGTCCTAAACCCCCTAGTGTTAATAAGGTCAGTGCACGCACAAGTGTGTATTGAAACAATGAAGCTGCACTATGCCGATAAATGGTTCCCTTGTCAGGACTTGAAGTCTTGTTGAGATTGATGGAGGAAAAGAGAAATGCGGTGGTGTCTGTCTAAGGAGGAGATTCAATATTGGATGGAAGAAAAGGAGGAGGGGTTTTCCCTACAAGAGAACAAATGATTGCGGGTGAATGCGAAAGAATGGAAAGGTAGATACCTTTATTTTGATATGCATGAACTCTTTTTTGCAAAATTTCCATGCTTGTTACATGAATGGTTAAAAATACAAACAAAAGTTGATTCAGTTGTGTTACCATCAGAGCTAATAGTATGGGATCAATCCAAGCTTGATAGCCTAAAGGAACTGGATAACAAGTGGAATTGGGATATTGATTTTTGGTCTACCCAAGTGAAGGAAGGATACATTGTTGAATTTGATATAGAATATAGTGAGTCTTTCAATGAGGATGAGATAAATTTGAAGAAGTTCCAATAAAGAGGGTGTTATAAAATATTCCCCTTGGATCAAGATGTTGTTCATAGAAAAAATAATGATGCACATGGATCCTGATAGGATGGCTAAGTAAATCCCCCAACGTTGGGGGAGGGGTTTCTGGCAAAGGTGGGGGGAAAGGAAATAGAAAATGGATCCAATGAGGAGTATTCAAGAATTTGTTGAGATGAGGTGAGGACTGGAATGAACCTAGAAGAGTAGAGTAGAAAAAGAGATGAACGATACGCAAGAAGATATGAGTTGAGGGAGAAAGTTGAGCGAAAGAGTAGAGAAGATTTAGCTGAGGGTGCACAATGAGGTGTCGGGCCCATAATGAAGAGGAATATCACACCAAGAAGTGGTGTGGGATAGTATGGTGTGCCAAAGTGGAGAACATGCAAGGACAGGCCTGTAAAGAGTCTTGGAGTTGAAGATACCAATAGTGACAATAGTGGTAGTGAGGGACTAGTTGACAAAAAATGTACCCTTTAGTTGTTGCGATATGCCATAACCTTGAGAGAAGAAAGAGAACACATGTGTGGCACATGGGAAATTTTTTTTGGTGCGTCGATGGACTTAAAAGAGGAAGCATCACATGGTTACACAATGACAAGAAGAGATTTTTTCATGTAGTATGGTGGGGCACCAATCAGAATTTGGCTCTTGACGTAGTGGTAGTGCACTGAGTAGGAGAGAGGATTACATGTGGAAAATCCATGTGCCGAGTGGAGAGAGCGATTATGTGTAGGGAGACAATGTATAGATTGAACCAGGATATGAATCACGTAGTGGTAGTGTGTGGATAATCTCAGAGGTAGGAGTGCACATTGGTGATGTGAAATCAAGTTAGATAGAGATGGCCCAGATTGGTAGTGCACCATAAGAGAAATAATATGGAGGCTCCCCTAGTGGTGGTGGAGACGAGTTGATAATATTGGATGGTCTTTCATGGTTGCAAGTAGATAGCTCTTTGGGTCCCCTCATAAGAATTTTTAGGAGAAGGTGGTCTTACCCCCCCCTTGTACCAACCCCTTTGCACATTTTTAACTAATAAGGAAACACTACAGTCAGTAAGAGATTGGAGTCAAGGAAAGAGAAAAAGAAGAAAGAAGTGACAAAGAAAGTGAAGAAGAAGGTGAAGTCAACAATACTTTACCCCAACCAATAGTAGTGTGGAAATATCCAGATAGTAGCAGTTAAAGGAGAGGAACTAAATCTGGTTCCAATATGGCCAATCAAGATAGTACGTCGAGATTTCTTGTATTCCATGGAATGGGTAAGGATGATGAGCAACATTGGTTTACTTGCAAAGCAATTTGGTCTCTAAAGAGATTTACAGACAACATGATGAAGATTGCATTGTTAGAAATTACCATCAGGGATAAAGCCTTGAAATGGTACATGAAATACAAGGCCATTGCACCAACGGGATAAGAGAGTTCCCTATAAGAGATCAAGGAGGCTCTCCTTGGGGAGTTGTAGAAACTGAAGTTTGAATCTCAATGTATAACTGAGATTAAGGAAATCAAGCAGAAAGAAGGAGAAATTGTTTGGAATTATGAAAAACAGTTTGTTGACGGGCGAAATTGACCGTCCGTCAACTGAGAGAGTGGAACTGGTCCGGGGTTGTCTAATAACCCAAGACGTTTGGAATGAACCACCTTGATGGGTTTAGTGGCTCCGTTAGCCGTTCTAAGGTCCTAAGAAAACCAAAGATAAAACTAAACTAAACAAACTAATCTAACTAAAACTAAATAAAACAAACTAAACTAACTAACAATAAATAAAACAAACTAATCTACTATTTGTATATATACAAACTACTAACAAATGATATACTAACTACTATCTGAGATATAACTTGTTTACAAAATATACAATATCTACAAAATACAGATTTAAATAAAACCTGGAAAACTCATTTGCTTTCTGCCCTAAGATAGAGAAAGATATTTTTATTGATTTTATGATTTTATAAACAAGAAATACAACTTACTGAAATTAAACAATCTAATATACTAAACACACATATATCTAACTAAAATACTAACAAATATATTAAACAAATATATGACAAACTGACCTGGAAACGCTCCAGATTTGTTCTGTGTAAGATGACTTCGAAGCTGGTTGGTGGAAGGAAACTCGCACCGGATGATCCAGAAGCTTCTCATAAATGATAAGCTGCAATGCTCTTTAAGTTTGTTTACAGGACAAACAAGACATAAAAAATCATAACAATTATATGATTTATAAATCTCTGCAATAAGGGAAACCTGTTATGCAAAAACTTATACTTAACAATCCAATTAATGAAGAAGAGAAATCTGTCATTCACAAACTGAATCAAGTAATTGCTATGTCTTTTAAATATTGGAAGAAATCAGATATGGATTAAACATTAATTAAATCATATCATTTGCAAAAAATTAAGATAGCTAAAGTAGTCATTAACCAAATGCAAACTGATACACATAAACATGAAACAAAATATTGATATTCTGAAAAGCTAAAGCTGTATCAGAACATCAATTTCTGCCTCAGTCTGTATTAAAATTCCATATCCTTGTTCTCCCACGAATGAGGATTATTATTATTACAAAAATAATAAGTATTTATAAGTTTCTCCACAGGGTAAAACCTCCCTGTGGAAGTTAAAATTGTTTTACAAAAATCTGGGAAGATCTCCCAATGTTCAACTAAACTAGGAAACTAAAATGAAACTAAAATATTTCAAATATTCTCTAAACTGCTCATCAAATCCAATGCAATTTCGTATTCACCTGAAATGGACCAAAAATAACAAGTTAGAGAGATATTTTATTAGCAAAACAATAAAAATCTAATTCCACAGACTTAGCTACAGAATCATCTGATTCTGTAGCTAGTATAAAATAATATACAGAGTCGGAATTGAAATCAAATCAAATCTTTGAATGAGATTTAATTCAATTATCTTTTAATAGCCATTTGAAAATGATTTATTCAATTGGAGCTTGATAAACCATTTGAAATCAAAACAAAATCATAAAATCATTCAACTCTGTTCACTTAATTACCACAGAATCAGGTCTAAAAGAGTCATATCCAGTGCAACCAATAAAAACAAATCTAATGCATTTGTTATGCCGTTATACCAACATGAGATATAATCAAATTGAACCGAATCGTTTACAATTCGTTGTAACGACATAGCAAACAAGGTGTATCATAGTGCGTAAGAAATACCCGATCACGTTTTGTAAACTGAGGTAAGCAAGATCGATTACATTCAATGAATCACAACCGAATTTGGTAAAAAAAATAACACAGTCAATCAATTCGTTCATAACCACCTGAATCTAACATTTTTGTAATCTTTTGATATTAATTTGAAATGATTATAATTCGACAAGATCATTCCAATCATTAGGACTGAGTTGACACAGAAAATGGTCCATGCCAGGAATAGATCAATTTAAATTCGGTGCGAAAATTAATTTAAAACAAGATCATAACAGGCTTGGTAGAATTCTTAATTTGTTATGGCCAATTCGGGCAAACAGGATTGATCAACTTTGATCAAAACGAAATCGTTCTAATTAATGAATCAATCGGCTGAGGTTTATCATAGTTGTCACGAATCGAATCCATTCCATGATTCGAGCAAAACTGTACAGACTTAAATGAACATATTGTTTTTCTAAAAACAGAGTAGTTCATTTCCCAAATTAAAATCGAATAGAGCAATATCTCAGTTTTGAACATCGTAAGAAAGAGCATATTGTAACAATTAATTCAATCGAATTATTTTCCAATCATAGCATATAGATCATAACAAAATCAAATCCAGACACGATTGTGTTCTAAACTGAGTATGAAAAAATTATTTTTAAAATCGGATACACACCAATCCATTCGAAGACACACTATTAATTTTGTCAACTAAATAAGGCAAACCAGTCAATCAAATCTAAATGCATACCACTCAAATCCAATCAAAATCTATCGATATCTATACTGGGAATGATTGGATTGTATATTAGATCGATATTTCAAAACAAAACTATATATAGAATGCACACGGTTATAACAGAGTTATTCAAGACAGAACCATTTAAAAACTGAATTCGAACCATTATTACTAGCTTATTTACAAAAACAAATGATATCAAAACCATACCTGTGTAGCGACGAGACCACTTGATTATGCCAGCTTGGAATTCACAAAAACCGTGGCTGATTCCACGTTCTTGAACAAGATAGAGCCGGTCGTCTTTTGTTTTTTATCCGTCACCTGGAGCTTGGCCTTTTGACTATTCAGGACTGCAATCTAGTCCTCCAATGATTGAATCCTTGATTGGAGTATCAGAACATCAATATAATATCGCTCTAGCCATGAATTGCACTGATCACAGGGTGACTGTGTAGGTTTAGACAGAGCAGGTGAGGGTTTGGGAAAATGATCGAGGGTTTCACAAGGCAACTTAATGCCTGGGTAATTAGGGTCGTCCTTTAGGCAGGGGGTAGGTTTGATACAAAGTTATATGAGGGTTCGACACACAAACCTTGCGAATAGGGGTATTCGCTGGCTAGATAATGCTCGACTTCCAAATTAGAATCCTCACTTAGGGTGATAGGGTTTGTATGAGCAGGGGGTTTTGCCTTGTTTCGTGCCATCTGTGAAATCAAACGTGCATTCCTTTTACCCTTATCATTAGCAGTAGGTTTTACCTTAGGTTTCTTGCTCACGGGCTTTTTGCTAGCCTCTGCACTCTTAGTTACAGTGTCGGGTAGGTCGATAGGAGGGTCAGCCGAGGGTTTAGGCAGTAGGACATGGTAAGGCATCGGGTTTACAACCTTGGTTTCAACTACCATAGATTTATCAATCTGTACAGGGTCGGTGTCCTCAAAGCCATTACGGGCTATGAAAGCCTTCCAACTGTCACCAAGCAAATTCAACTGATAAACAACAATGAGCCTAATAAGCCCATGATGAAATAGGATGTTGTCAGCCTTGTGCCTTTTGTATTTTTTGGACATCTTATACAAGCTCCGATGAAAATAGAACGACATGTTTAGAGGATAACCAATAAAAATCATCAATAGACGCAGGTGATAAAGGAATACAAGCCCGTATCTGCCTTCGCAGGTGACGAACTTCTTGATTATCATTAAAAAATCGTGCCATCATTGTTTAAGCATAGTCACGGGCATACCTCTATCACAAGAGGTGATTTTGCGCGATTGAAACAACAATGTCCACGGCACTTCCTCGACCTTGCAATTCTTAAACCACAGCTGTCCAGAAGTAGATAACCCCATAGCCAAGATGATGAACTGTTCATCAATCTCTAACTGTACATCGCCTACTTTGACTCGACAGCCATCGAAGGTTGTAGAAAACTGTCGGGCTACACACAGGTTAAAACCCTCAAAACGTTTCATGAAGGTAAGCCATCCATTGTCTGCCAAATCTTGGCGGGCATTGTCAAACATCAACAGGGCCTGGTTTCCATTGGATTCAACTCTCACGACTGGGGCCATGGTGCCAAATGCATGGTAAGGGAAGGGTTTGAATTCACCAACACACACAGGGGCAGAGCTATTCGGTCTAACAACAATGAATGAGAAAAAGGGGGTAAGCATAAATGCGCGCATGCGAGGGTGGTGGATTCTGCCATGCATAATATTCATTACCCAAGTACAATCACCAAGTTTCATAGTTGTTCGGTCCATGATAATAGTTCAACCATTAAGTCATACGTACAATCAATGAAATCCAATGTGTATACACACAAATGTTATGCCACGATGTTCAAACATTCGACATTAAAACCCATAATCAACTATGCGCCAATGTGAATAATAAAAAATTTAACCAAGGTGCCAAACGATATTCATAATATTGACAAGCCAAGAGCTATAAAAAGATTAGCAATAAGGATTATATCATATATATAAATAAAAATTAATCATAAACCTTATGCATTTCATAGAATCAAGGATCAGGCAAGTCATATAAAGTGCGAATCCAAAGGCTCATTGCTTTAAAAACTCAATAAAATCAAGTTATGCAATCAATATAAGAATGTCTAATGAGCATAACGAAAATCCTTCTAGCCACATAACAATAAACATAAGGTAAGCGCAGTAGTCATATCGGTAAAAAGGTCATGAGAGCTCAGATAGTGATCGAAATGTGACCTCGATAGGGGAAGTTTTCACGCTTACAGTCGTGAAAACTTTACAAAGACAAATGTGCAAATGTCGCAAGAAATGAAAATGTCGTCTATTTGAAAAATGTGACGAAAACTTGAAGTTCGTAAGACATAGGTGTAGGCAGCTTATAGGATCATGGAAAAATATGATTGGCTGCCAACACAGTTCAAAGTCTTGTTGGATAGGCTGACGCTCCAAATCCAAGACATGTAGCACTGAGAATGGTTCATTGTGAGGTTTCTCCCCCATATCCAAGTCCCACTCACCCAACAAAAGGTGATGACTCAAGAAGAGGAAGTCAATATCATGATGCACTTTGAAGCCACACGTGGAGGTGCATAAACATTGGCTGGGTTGATGCAGTTTCAGTCACAACTAGTCAACCTAACAATATATTTGCAAGATACATATAAGTCTAAAGCTATGCACGAACATGTGTGGTGCACCACATGCTGTTCAAAAGGGCATCGACGAGATGAGTGCTCAATCCTTCCAAATTATGTGGTGACATGCACATTGAGTCCATTCTCGTCTGGACAATCAAAATGGTGTGAAATGTGTCATCAGTGGGCCATGAACCACCCCGCTCCCCCACCTTACAAAAATATTAAGCAAAAAATCACACCCCCTTCTGTGGATTCTATAAGTCCATTGACCATGATATTAGTAGTTTTCGCTACCTCAATATGATGCAAGATAATACTTGGGATGCGTTTCAGGTACAAGAGGAAAAAAAGTGTGGTGAGAATGGTGTCAGGGACAGAGGAAGATATCAAGGAGGAACTTGAGGTGGGTTGGGATGTAGGCACATACGAGGATATGGTGGAGGTGGAGGCATACCCCACATGTTTCAATTGCGGTGATATTGGTCATGTATCACAATTCTGTACTAATGTGTGCATGCTATGCACAAAATGTTATATCGCTGAACATGTAACTGAGGATTGCATAGAATTGCTAAAGAAATGGGAGCACAAGAAAGGTAACTGTAACATGGTACATGTTGAGCCGCGCAAAAACAAGAAGAAGAATGGAAAAGTGGACATCTAGGTAGTAACCCGTGTAGGGGTGAAGACAAGGGCATACTTTGAGCAAAGTAAGGTTCATATCAACAAGCAGAGGGAAAGATCAAGAATCCCCCCAACCCCCTCCTAATTTTGATGCATCCTAGTAGAAGTAGTTTCTGTGCGATGTAGAGAGATCCTTGGAGGAATAAAAAGTGTGGAAGGATATGCAATGCATGACTCAAAGGTCTCTTGAAGAGGCATGGGTCCGAGAGGAATTTCAAAGGGTGATGCAGAGGTCAATAGAATAAGCATATATCCATGAGTAAGTGCAGCATATGACACAGAGGTCGCTGGAGGAAGCCCGTGGGCACGAAGAACTATAATGTGTGACACATATATCTTTGGAGGAAGCTCACATGTGTGAAGAAATCCAGCGTGAAACCCAAATATCGATAGAAGAAGAACACATAAAGACTATGCAATGACACACTAAGCAAGAAGCATATGAACAAAACCACGGAGAGTCGCAATGCACGACATGAAAAAAAGCCTTGCGTGACCTCGGTTGCATGGAAAAATTAGAAGATCAAATCAATACCTTCTTGCACTTCTGTTTGCATTTTCTTAGAGATTCAGAAGCTGTGAGTAAGTTGATTCATATATTTACTGCTTTCATGAAAGAACAAGGAGAGGAGACCATCATTGCAGCTCCACTGCCAGAAAGGGATTTCTTTTAGGGAAGTAAGCAAAAGTGCATTGAATGAGAATTTAAGATGATATTAGAGTTGGGTGGGTATGATATGGATGGAGTCATGTTGGATCTAGGATCCAATGTGAACATTTTACCCAAGAAATCCTGGGAAGTGATGGGGAAACCAAAGTTGATTTAATCATCCATTCAGCTTCGATTAGCCAATCAGTACAAGATATACCCCATCGGCTGGCTGGAGCAGGTAGAGGTGAATATAGAAGGGGTAAAAACAAAGGCCAACTTCAAAGTCAATGAAATCATGGATGATTCAAATCCCTACTCTGCATTATGTTGGTTGTGGAGCCTAATTATATTCTTGATTTATATGCAGGTATGCCTAGCCTCCTTCTACCGGGGGTTTGGGGGTCCAGTAGAAGTTATGTTAGGTTTTTTTACCCTAGAAGGAAACCCTCTTTTCTTGAGGGAATTGTATTGTGATTGTGTATGTGAGTGAATGTTGTATTCTAAGAGAGGACACCATGGGAGAAAGAAGAGGAAGTTACAATGGGTGTGTTGTAGGTTGTATGCCTCCATTTTGTTGGATAATAAAAATGAAGGACCTGGAAATTTCTCTGGTGGATGTAGCCCACACTGGGAAAACAACATATATTTGTGTCTCTATTGTATTATGTATCTTCTGTGTTTTATTTCCACATTTTATTTTATTTTATTTCTCCACGATCGTGTTTTTCTAACAACTGGTATCAGAGCCAAAGGTAACTCGCAGGAAAAGAGGGATCCTGGTTCAAGTGGGAGCAATGGTGGAAGATGGAAATTTTAAGGTCGAGAAATATAACAGTCAAAAATACCAGCTATGGAAGATGCAAATGGAATATTATTTATATCAAAAGGATATATTCCTACCATTGGACGTAATAACAAAGAAGCTGACGAGTATGACGAACGAAGAATGGAAGGTTCTTAACATAAAGACATTGGGAATGATATGGTTGTGCGTGGAAGCATCAATGGCTTTCAATATTTCAAAGGAAAAGACAACAAAGGATCTCATGGAGGCATTGGATAAACTATATGAAAAACCCCCGACCTCAAATAAGGTATTTCTAATGAAGCGATTATTTAATATGAAGATGTCAGAAGGTGGGTTTGTTGTTGATCATTTAAATGAATTTAATACGGTTACTAATCAACTAAGTTTTGTAAAAATGGACTTTGATAATGAGGTTAGGGATATTCTAATATTATTCTCATTTCCAAAAGGTTTGAACGACTTGGTCATGGTTGTAAGTAACTCTGTATTTGGTTCAAACACTTTGAAATTTGATGATGTTTTTGGTGTTATCCTTAGCAAGGAAATGCGATGGAAAATCACACGTGAGACATTAGGTAATGCATTGACCATGGAGAACAGGGGAAGAAAAAAGGATAAAGGAAAGGGATTAGGGAACTGCGTGAATTCTAGGAAGGGAAGATCCAAATCCAGACTAGGAAAGATAGGGTGATGGAATTGTGGGAAGAAAAGACATCTGAAGAAAGACTGCATATCTCCAAAGAAACAAAGAGATGGACAACATGAGAAAAATCAGGAAGCAAATGTAATAGGTGATGTGTTACAAGATTCTTTGATTCTTTCTTCAGACAGTATTACTAATTCTTGGGTAGTATATTTAGGGGCTTCATTTCATGCCACACCCCATAGAAAATATTTCCAATATTATGTTCAAGGTAATGTTGGACAGGTTTATTTGGGTGATGATGAACCATGTCAAATTGTTGGGATGGGTAAGGTAAAAATAAAGAAAAATAATGGAAACCAATGGTTACTGAAAGAGTTGAGACATATAACAGATATGAGAAGAAATATAATTTCAACATGGAAGTTGGAAAGTGAAGGTTGTATATCCATATTTACAGATAAGACATGGAAGGTCACTAAAGGATCATTGGTAATTAAAAAAGGAAGAAGGTAGGTACATTTTATTTATGTATTGTTAATGATGACTCTTCTAGCTCTTTAGCTTCTACATGAGTGGATACAACATTGTGGAATCATAGGCTTGGAAACATGAGTGAGAAGGGGATGCAAATACTTCACAAAAGGAATTTTCTTCCATATATTAAACAAGTTGATTTGGATTTATGCGAGCAATGTGTTTAGGGAAAAAAAGAGAGAGTCATATTTCTCAGAGTTAGAAAAGAAAAGAAGAGTGAAAAGTTGGAGCTTGTGCATACAAATGTATGGGGACCAGATCATGTATCATCTCTTGGTGGATCTTATTATTATGTTACTTTTATTGATGATGCAACTAGAAAAACTTGGGTTGATTGCATTCGACAAAAATATGACATTTTTTTATATTTTTAAGAAATGGAAAGCTTTGGTTGAGAATGAGATAGGAAAGAGGTTGAAGTATCTCAGATCAGAAAATGGAGGTGAATATTGTAGCAAGGAGTTTTGTTATTACTGTTCATACCATGGGATTCATAGAGAGAAGACAGTTCAAGGAACACCATAAGAAAATGGTGTGTTAGAAAGGATGAACATGACAATCATGGAATGTACAAGGAGTATGAGATTGCATGCTGGGTTACCCTTATAGTTCTAGGCAAATGTTGTAGATACCGTTGTTTACTATATAAACATAGGACCTTCAAGCTACTTTGATTGTGACAATATAGAGGAGGCATGGACATGTAAAAGGTAAACTATTCATTTTTGAAGACTTTTGGTTGTGAAGCATTTGTCCATATTGATAAAGAAAATAGAACAAAGCTTGAATCAAAATCCAAGAAGTGTACCTTTATTGGATACAATGTTAATGATTTTTTTTATTGCTTATGGGATTATGAAAATCACAAAATTATTAGGAGTAGAGATGTAATATTCAATGAGAAGGTCATGTAAAAAGATCAGTTGCAGGGAAAGAAACAGGAAAGAGAAAATACATAATACATAGTGCTTCATGAGATCACTAAAAACAAAATTCCAAAGGTACCAAAAAATCAAAATGTACAACACCAAGAGAAATAGGTACCTCAAACTCCTACAAGTGTTGTTAGAATATCTACCAGGTTAATTAGACCCCTTGAATGATATTCTCCTTCATTGTATTATTTATTGTTGACTGATTTTGGTGAACCAGAAAGTTATGAAGAGGCAATGCAGGTAGACACTAATAAGAAGTGGGAGCAAGGCATGCAAGAGGGAATGGATTCATTGGTAAATAACCAGACTTGGGACTTAGTTCAATTTCCTGTAGGAAAAAGAGCATTGTAGAATAAATGGGTTTACAGGTTGAAGGAAGAAGATGGAGGCAAAAAGTGGTACAAGGATAGACATGTTGTAAAGGGTTTTGCACAAAATAAATGTATAGATTTTGATGAAATATTTTCTCCTGTTATTAAAATGACTTCAATTAGGACTATTTTAAGTCTTGTGGCAGTAGAAGATTTTCATCTTGAGCAATTGTATGTAAAAACAAATTTTCTCCATGGGGATTTGTGTTGAATTTTTCACTATTCTAGGCTCAAGCACAAGGATTATTTCATTTAGCATGTACTTGAACCATAAACAAATGCAACTACACCATACACAAGTGCTTCAATAACAAATATCACAAGAAGAATTACCATGCACAAGATACACAAGATTTATCCTGGGAAACCCTTCTACTAAGAAACCCAACAATCCTTTGCTATATTCTCAAGAGAATATCCCCCAACCATAAACCCTAGATGCACACAAGAGGGTGCTCTACAACTTTGAAAATAACACCCAAGAGAGGTGTTCACTTCAACCTTAAAGGTAGGTTTGAAATTTCCAAATGACAAGTGAAGTGTTTGTTTCATCAATGGGGAAATCACCTTTATTTATATAGGACCAAACACTTCAATAGGTGTGTCTATTAGCACAACAGGGCCGACCTCAATAAATCATAAGTACAATTAATTATTACAATAAACCTTAATTATCTTTCACATATGGTGGGGCTGATTTGTACCCTTTACATCATAATTAGGGTTACAAGTAAACCTTACACTTATACTATATAGTAAGGGATCCAGACGTCAACTAGTGCTCAACCACTAGGGACACGTACACCTGTACTCAACCATAGGGACATCATACTCAACAGATCTCTATCTAAACTAAGTCCACATGAGAATCATCTAGAGTACCATCTCAATCCTGACTCAACTGATTCCACATGAGTACAAAGGCAAAAGACCAAATCGACTCAACTCTCACATAGTGGAGAATGATACACCCATCACATGGGCACACCCAACACTGGGGAAAAAATCAACTCAGTCCAAAGGATAATGATACACCCCATCACATGGGCACACCCAACATTGGGCTCTCTCACAGGTCGACTCAACTCAGTCATAGAGGAGAACGTATCCTGGAGAATGTCAAACGATGTTGCAATCATCAACAATTTGGAGGAAGAAATTTATATGCAGCAACCATAAGGGTATGAGGTCAAAGGAAATGAAAATTTGGTATGTAGGTTGAAGAAGAGATTCTATGGCCTAAAGAAATCTCCAAGGAAGTGGTATTTGAAGTTTGACAGGTTTATGACAGAACAAGGTTATAGTATATGTCATTCGAATCACTGTGTTTATTTTAAAAGGCTAGAAAATGGAAGCTATATTATCTTACTATTGTATGTAGATGACATGCTTGTTGTAGGGTATAACATGTAGGATATAAATGTGCTCAAAAATAAATTAGCTAATTCATTTGTGATGAAGTATTTTAGTGCCGCAATTAAAATCCTTGGTATGAGAATAACAAGAGACATGGCAAATCACAGATTGACATTGTATCAGGGTGATTACATAGAGAAGGTGTTGGAGACGTTTAGAATGCATAATGCAAAACTAGTTAGTACACCTTTGGCCATCCATTTAAAATTAACTAGGGAAATGTGTCCCAAGACACATGAACATATGTAATACATGTCTAGGTTACCTTATTCATCAACAGTTGGAAAACAAATGTATGCTATGGTGTGCACGAGACTAGATATTGCACATGCAGTGGGAGTTGTGAGCAGGTATATGAACAATCTTGGTAAAGAACATTGGGAGGCAGTAAAGTGGATTCTTAGGTATTTGAGAGGTGCTAGTACTCCTGCATTATGTTTTGGAGGTTCAAACACTGTTCTATAGGGTTTTTTTGATTCAGATATGGAAGGTGATATAGATAGTACAAGGAGCACCACATGGTATGTTTTTACTGTAGGTGGAACAACAATGAGTTGGATTTCAAAACTGTAAAACATTGTTGCACTTTCAACAACAAAAGTAGAGTATGTTGCTTCTATAGAGGCTAGTAAAGGGATGATTTAGTTACAAAGGTTTATGGAGGAATTGGGAAAGAAGTAGGAGAATAGCAGGTTATAATGTGACAATGAGAGTGCCATTCATCTTGCAAAGAAATAAACCTTCCATTATAACACTAAGCATATACAACTTAGGTACCATTTCATATGATCTGTCTTGGTATATGGACAATTGAAGTTGGAAAAGATAAATACTATCTAGAATCTTGTAGACATGTTAACAAAGGTATTAACTAGGGAGAAATTGAGTTCCTACTTTGTTTCAATTGGTATTCAAGCATGAAGGTGAAGATGAGAAATTTTCCAGGTCCAAGGTGGATCATAGTCCAGCAGGTACAACAATAGTGGAGTTTTTGTGATTAGTCTCCAAGTGGGAGATTGTTGGTTGTGGAGTCTGATTATCTTCCTGATTTATATGCAGGTACACCTATCCCCCTTCTGCTGGGGGTTCGGGGGCTGAGCCCTTGAGGAATTTTTTTGGGGAAAATTTCCTTATAAAATATTGTAATTTCATAGTCAATCTGAATCGTTCATTATAAGGTTGCAAATCCGATGGTAGAATTTTTGTTAGTGTTTTTTGGCCTAGAAGGAAACCCTCTTTTCTTGACAGAATTGTATTGCAACTATGTATATGAATGAATATTGTATTCTAAGAGAGGATAATGTTATAGAAAGAAGAGGAAGTTACAATGGGTGTGATGTAGGTTGTATCCCTTCATTTTGCTAGATAATAAAAAGGAAGGACCTAAAAATTTCTCTAGTGGACGTAGCCCACATTGGGTGAAATGCATATATCTGTGTCTCTATTGCATTATGTATATTTAGTGTTTTATTTCTGCATTTGTTTTATTTTATTTCTCCATGATATTTTATTTCTAACACATTGCTAGGAATAGACTAGGATTTTGATAACAATGCGGTGTTGAATTTGAAAAAGTGCCAGATGTCATTTGAGACTGAAAGCATGTGCATGGTCACGCCACTTGATCCATTTGAAGGATACCGCTACAATGAACCCATCGACGAGGATGCAAAAAGATCAACCATTGAAAATTGTTGAAATATTGTAACTGCAAAGAGTTATCTATTTATTTATTGAGTCATTATTAATTAGACCAATCCCATTTTATGAATTGATCATGTCATGCATTGTAATTAACCAAATCCCCTTTTGTGGATTGGTCAAACCCTAAATATAATATGCAAATTGAGAAGTCATGCCCCGAGCTAATTAAAGTGGTTTTAACCACTAATAAGACAATTTGGCCCTACCCAGTGAAGAGACACCTTTCCAACACCTGCCAGTTTGTATAAATAAAGGAATCCAACACCTCATTTGATCACTCACTCATTCTCTCACTCAGTGCACAAGTTTGGTAGCTGTAGTTGGGAGAAGAAGGAAGAGAGAGGCACATTGCTCAATGGATGATATTCTCTAGTGTTTGGTTTATTGTCTTGGCATTGTATTGTCTATCTATATTAAGGGAGTTTTTGCTAGGTTTTCTCTCCCATGAGGGTTTCCAAGGATAAATGTTGTGTATCTTGTGATTGTGTTTCTCTTAGTGATCCTACCTATGCTATTGTTATCTAGTAAATTGAAAAAAAACTTAAAAATAGCTCAAAACTTAACATGGTTTCAAAGCTAAGCTAAAGAGAGCATATTCCACTGGATAAAGAAAAACACATTGTTTCCCTACAAGAAAATTAGGGATTTTTTTTGAAGAGGAATATTAGTCTAAAAACCACATAGAAAAGTGTTCCCTAGCATTAGGTAACTCTTTGACACCTTGAGTGCACATTTTCAGTGGTAAATACTCCAAAAAGTCAAACCCTAGTTTTGACTGGTACCAAAAAACCATAAAACCATAAAACTAGAAGTACCAGAAAACTAGGAAACCACAACCAGTACCAGAAGTACTAGTCCATATTTATACAAGCTCAGTATCAAGGGGTAAAATTTGGATTTTTAGAAATCTAACTACACCAACTTACTTGCCTCAACTCAGCGCATCTATCCCCTAGATTAGAATTTCAAAATTTGAAGTTTGAAAAATTTGGGTTTCCTCATAAAACCCTAAGTTACATTTGCAGTTGCAGTATTAATTATAGTTGTAGTATAAATTGAAGTGTCAGTTGCACTACCAGTTGTAGTCACCCTTGAAGTTTTTAATAGTTGGTAATTATTATCATTGCTACCATATGGTGCCACTACCTGCAAATACTATCAGAGATATGTATTCACATATTTTTAAATTGTTAATATTTAAAGGGTATTTGCAGGAGAAGAGATCTCTTACCATAGATCCAGAAGGATCTCAAGATCCAACACATTCATAGGAATAATGCAACCCATGTTTGATTATTTTGATATGCATCTATTTGTTATGACATTATTTTGGTCTAGGTTGCATGTTGAAGCTATGGCCATCGTACTAACCTTTGGTCAAAATTTAAGTCAAAGTATTAGATTGATTAAAGTTGAGATCATAGAGTTCATCCTCTAACCCAACTTTCTGTCAAGATAACATATTGTCTTAGTATAGAAGAAAGGTTGAATAAAGCACTTGTCATCTTGAGTGAAGGAGACTTGGAAAAAAAGCAACATACTCATTCTTGAGGACAAGGCTGCAGGTTCCAGGTTTGATTAATTAAGTTGATAAGATTCAAAATTGCACATGCCAAGTTGATAACTACCCATTTACAAGTAAACACTATATTTGAGGTAGAAGTCTTTGAAAAGTATTATACTTGGTAGCATGTGAGCATATTGATATAAATGCTCACTGTAATGATTTACCAGATACAACTAACATATCCTCTAGGATAAACTTCTTGTGTTAGTTCCAGGTTACCATGGATGAATGTTTGATCACAACACTAGAAGAGTGTTGATCTCATTTTGTATTGTATTTCTTACTTTTGATCCTTGTTTCAAACAAGTCACAAGTGAAATCTCTAAAGGATCTACTGTGATGATTGTTCGTGCTATTGTTTTATTTACTATTATAAAAAGAGTATTATTCTTGCTTGTTGTTTTGTTGACCTTGTTTCAGGTTACAGGTGATAACCCTGAGGAAGCTGTAGTGAAGGTTGCAGAAGGCAACAGATTAGATGAGACATGAAGAAGACTATGTACATAACCATATACATTCATGTACCAAAGAAGATGAAGAAGAAGTTGTCTTTTGAAATCTAGAGTATCTCATATGGAGATTGATTGTAAGGAACATAAGGCTCCAAAGATGACCGAACATTAGAACGAGAACTCACAATACACTTGTTCAAAGGATAATGAAGCCACCTTGACAGGAAGCATAACTCGTTTGAAGTCTGACTCAACTTTTCATATTTATACTTGGTATTCAACACCAAGTATACCCTGTAAGAGATGATGATGTCCTTGTAGACTCAGAAGAAATCGAGAGTAAGCCTGATCTTAGAAAGGATCAAATAAAGATAAAACTTATAGGATTGGGAGACATATGCCATGAGAAGACTAGATCGTAGCTTCAAAAACTTCTAGGAGATATCAAATCTCCTAAGAAGACTCCCTTGTTTCAGTAACAAAGAAGGAAGCCAGTCATGAAGACTAGGATATGTATTCTTCCATGAGACTATAAGAGAAGTTAGTATTGACTTCCAATATTGATTTAAACAGATGAATCATGTTGCATATGTACAAAGAATGATTTGTGTCCAAAGGATTATCCTAGCAAGAGGGAGAAGACTATGATGAGACACTTACTCCAGTAATTGGATAAATAGTTCCTGTATTTATGAAGACAACCAGAACAACCATGATTACTATATAGTATGAGATGCAAGGGGAGCAATCCCCATATTTAAAATTGAGTGGAATTTGGTGCATTACATTAGTTGGGTCATGGAGACATGACTACAATAAAATATAGGGTTACCTCCATGAAAGAAGAAGAAGATCTTCCTTCGGTATCAGTTATTGAGCCACTTTCAGTTTCAGATGAAGCTGTTTCCATGATGAAGTAGAGGAGTTACTCTCATATTTCAGTAGTCACAGTGAGAATGGAGAAACCATTCTCAACTTCAAAACAATTGCAGGTGCAGAATCCCACTTCCAGAAGAATAGTTGCAGAAAGAGGAGAGGACATACTCTCTGACAGTGAGACAGATAGTTCTTTGCAGAAAGCACATAGAGATAGCATATGATTGTGTAGATTGAGTTGCAACTGAGCACGTGTACCAAATTGGTTCAATATAATGTGAAAATTTGGTTTGAAGTTGAAGATAGAAAGACTTAGGTCTGCAGGTTGAAGAAGGATATGTATAGGTTGAAGCAAGCTCCTAGAGATTGATATGGAAGAATTGACAGTTTCCTGAAGAGCTTGGGCCTTACCAAGAGTAAAGTTGATTCTAACCTTTATCTCAAGGTTATGAATGATGAATCAATGATGTTACTAATATATGTAGATGATGTATTCTTGACAAGATGAAGGAAATATCATCATAGATTGCAGAAGAAGATCACTACAGAGTTTGATGAAAGACCTAATTCTTTATTTCTTAGGTCTTGAAGTTTCGTAGAGTCCAGAGAAGATTTTCCTTAACCAAGGGAAGTATGCAGTTGAAATATTGAAGAGATTTGATATGTTGGAGTGCAAATCCATGAATACACCCATGGAAACAAAGTTGAAGCTCTTGGTTGATACTTCATCAGAATTGATTGATGCTATGCTATACAGATAGGTCATTGGATTTTTGATGTATCTGATGAACACCATGCCAGATATATGTTTTGCTGTGAACACCTTGAGTCAATTTATGGTAGATCCCAGACGTGTTCACCTAGTTTCTGCAAAAAATGTGACGAGGTACCTTTATGGTACATTAAATTGTTTTCTCAGTTATAATGGAGATCATGACTTCAATATGAGTGGTTATACCGATTCAGATTGGGCTAGAAGTGTCTCTGATAGAAAGAGAACTTTAGGATGCTGTTTCATTCTGGGGTCAACCATGATCTCATGGTCGAGTAGGAAGCAATCAAGCATTTCTCTCAGCATGGAAGAAGCATAATACATTGCTACATGTTCCACCAGTTGTGAAGCCATATGGCTTCGAAAGTTGTTGACAGGTCTATTCGATCTGGATATGGAAGCAACCGTGATCCTATGTGATAACCAAAGTTGCATAAAGATGATAGAGAACCCTATGTTCCATGACAAGTCAAAACACATAGAGATACGATATCATTACATTTGTGATATGATGCAAAGAGGAGCCATAAAGCTCCAGTATGTTAGCACGGATGAATATGTTGCAGATGTGTTGACCAAGCCTCTATCTTGTGTGAAGTTTTAGCACATTCAAGATAATCTTGGTGTAGTCTGAAAGGACCTCCCTTGAAAGGGGGAGTAGTGTTGTGATTGCAGCCTAGTGCTAAATATTTCCATCTTTGTGATGATGTTGTTGTGATGTTGGCCTAGTGTTGAATATTTCTAGCTTTGTGATGATGTTGTTGTGATGCCAACCTAGTGTTGAATATTTCTAGCTTCGTGTTGATGTTGTTGTGGTTCCATCCTATTGCTGAATATTTCCATCTTTGTGTTGAAGATTTCTAGCTTCGTGCTGAAGATTTCCAGCTTTGTGCTGAAGATTTCCAACTTCGTGTTGATGTTGTTGTGATGCTAGCCTAGTGCTGAAGATTTCCAACTTCGTGCTGATGTTGTTGAGATTCCAAAATTGTGCTGAAGATTTCCATCTTCATGTTGATGTTGTTGAGATTCCAGCCTTGTGATGAATATTTACATCTTTGTGATGATGTTGTTGAGATGCCAGCTTCGTGTTGAAGATTTCCAGTCTAGTGATGATGTTGATGATGCTCTAGCCTTCGTGTTGTGATGCTGATGTTGTTGATGACGCTCTATCCTTTGTGTTGTGATGTTGCTTTTGTTGATGATTCTCCAGCCTTCGTGATGTGATACTGTTGTTGTTGATATTGTATCAGCCTTGTGTTGTTATTGATGATGATGATGTATTAGTGTTATACTAATCCATGTTGATGTAGATGATGATGATGCCACTTCAGGTTCTTGCTGAAGATGAAGATGATGATGTTACTTTAGCCTCATGATAAAGATGTTTATGATATTACTTTAGCCTCATGCTAAAGAAGATGATGATGTTAATTTAGCCTCACGCTAAATATGTTGATGATATTACTTTAGCCTCATGCTAAAGAAGATAATGATGTTACTTTAGCCTCACGCTAAAGATGATGATGGTGTTACTTTAGCCTCATGCTGATGAGGATGATGATGTTACTCCAGCTCCATGTTGTGAACGATGATGATGAGAAAAAATTACGATGATTTATAGATATGCCAGTCAGTGTTCCAGATGATGTTGATGTTGCTTCCCTCTCTCTCTCCTGATGATGTTGTAGAATACCCTTCTTGTTAATGGGGAGTGTTGAAATATTGTAACTACAAAGAGTATTCTATTTATTTATTGAGTCATTATTAATTAGATCAATCCCATTTTGTGAATTGATCATGTCAGGCATTGTAATTGACCAAATCCCCTTTTGTGGATTGGTAAAACCCTAAATATAATATGAAAATTGAGAAGTCACCCCCTAGGATAATTAAAGTGGTTTTAATGACTAAGAAGACAAGTCAGCCCTGGCCAGTGAAGAAACACCTTTCCAACACCTACCAGTTTGTATAAATAAAGGAAGCCAATGCCTCATTTGATCACTCATTCATTCACTCACTTAATGCGCAAGTTTGGTAACTACAGTTGGGAGAATAAGGAAGAGAGAGGCACATTGCTCAGTGGATATTCTCTAGTGTTTGGTTTATTGTCTTGGCATTGTATTGGCTATATATATTAAGGAAGGTTTTGGTGGGTTTTCTCCCCCGTGAGGATTTCCCAAGATAAATGTTGTTTATCTTGTGATTGTGTTTCTCTTAGTGATCCTACCCATGATATTGTTATCTAGTAAATTGAAAAGAAACCTAATAATAGCTCAAAACTTAACAAAAATATCTACAATGTCACGGGGCATAGGGAGGACTACATCAACCCCACCATAGAAGATCAATCAAGTTGGAGGAGTGTCAAGTCTTATGACCTTGATTCTAAGGATGCCTTGGATAGATGGAAGCATATGATTTATGAGGTGTGAACAAGGCGATGCACGTGGAGCACAAATGTAGTGCGATGGATAAGGTCTAAACTTTCGGACGCCCCGGGGTTTGATGGTACTAGGCCAGTGGAGACATTCTTGGTCCAAATGGAGAAGATTGTCCTCATAGAGTAGATACTTTATGCCATGTATGTTGTGGCTTGAGGGACCTCGACGAGGTGGTGGCTGACCCATCGATCGAATATTTAGACCTAGGAGAAGGTAACCGAGTTTATAAAGGTGTGCTTCCATCCCATTGCCAAATTTGAATTGAACAATCGATATAAGGGCACAAAGGATCCCAAGGAACACATCTCCTTTTTTGAATGATGCTGGAATGCTAAGTGTTGTGTTGGTTTTGCGACGTGGGTGAGAAAAAACATAACACTTACTTGCCTAGTTAAGTCAACTAAACAAGATAAAGGTTTGTGAGTTGATTAGATAACCAAATACACATGAAACACGGAAATAAAAACAAAAGCAAAAGGAAATATATGTTAGAGAAGTTTGTAAGAACTAGAACAATGAAAACAAAAAATGACAATCATATAGATACCAATGGATCAATGTATTGATAGGATAGCACCATAGAGAATGACATGGACTTATGAATCCCCTCTTCCTCCTTGGGAGGGATCTTGAGTTACCTAATAGAGATATATTCTATTCATACACTGGCAAGTGACAATGGTGAAGAAATACAATGCCAATCCTCTCAAGAGGTGAGTGGAATGGACCTTGCTATAGTGATTGAATGATTCAAAGAGAAAAGAGGATTCTCCAAGAATAATTCTTGCAGCATAACAATACCTTGAAGTTCTTATTTTTATAGCACACCCATGGAACATATTTATAATTTTCATTCATGGAAAGATACAATTGGTTCATAGTGAGAACAAGGGGACTTTTAGGGCACTTCCTAGCCCTTGACCAACCTCCAAGCTAGATTTCACTCAGATCTGAGTGTCAAATCGTGTTGGGGGTCATAATGGAAGTTGTTGAGAGGACGACAAGATTCATAAATGCATCGTTCATGAGAAGTGTGCAACTTTACTCGTAGACAGTCACTCATCTTGTGCATTCTGCGCACAATGCACGATTACAGTTATGTTGGCCCGTGCATTCTGTGGACAGTGCACATGCTTCCTTTGGTGAATTTGTGCACTTTAATTTTTGGACCAAGTATATAGATTTATGCCTTTTTGATGGATTTTGATGCTGTAGGTGTACTAGTTGTTGTTGGAATTGATGTCTTTCTTCAACTGTTGTGTGTAACACTGCAGATGATTTTTCGGTGATAATAGATGCCCCTTGATGTGTGAGGTTAGGAGCATACGTATAGTTGAAATACATCAAGGTTTCTTTTGTTGAGAGTGCCATTATAAGGAAGAGTGAAGAGAGGAACTGCAAGAGCGATCCCTTGAAGGGAGAGGGAAAACTATGGGAACCAAGCCTTTCTCTAGGGAGAAAAATGAAATCTGTATAAAAATGAGGAGGGCATGTCACATGCTTGTGTCATGAAACGAAAATGTGGGATTGTAAATAAATATGTATGATGATGTAGATAGTTGTAGTACCCTCAGGGGAGGTTGATAATGGTAGATGATGGTCCTGATTGGTGAACTGGCTCTGAATTGAGTAATGGACGACAATAAGAAGTGTCAATGACTCGTATTCATTGATGGCCTATCAAAGTTTAGAGGTATTCAAATGGTATGAAAAACTGCAACGGTCTCATAGTAAGACCCACCTTAACATGAGAGTTTGTTTAAGTCAAATGTTGTGGGGGTCAATGGAATCAGAAAGAAATGATGACTCTCTTTGTGTCTTCCAATAATCCTTATTGAAAAGGTAATGAGAGTCAAGATAATGTCGCCCTTCTGGAAACTGTGTTGATGTCGATAGGAAGGGAGACGTGACATCAAGAAGCAAAGGGATTCTTGAAATCCATTGAGTAATAGGTGATATCAGATATTGATGGGTAACATGGATGAAGTCAAGACATTATGGAACTCGAGACTACCCTTGGTTGGGGTGTTGAGGGATGATTGGCAACAACCGTAAAAATGGATATAGTGTCAGGGGGGCGACTAGACGTGGGGTTAAACTGTGCTGGAGGCTAACAAAGTGGGAAAAATCAGAGATCATGGGTACATGGATTTGGGATACTTGGGGTTGTTAATGATGTCGATATGAAAAAAAGGGTGGATTCCCCAACCAAGAATGACATGGGTTTCTTTGCCAGGTAAAAGAAGGCCATCAGGGATGACGACTAAAAAAACTATGTATATGCTGGAAATAAGGGATTTATACAATTACCAAAGAAATAAAGAATGATTTGGGTTGAGTATATAGATATAGAAACGGGTGCCCTAGTGAAAGATGGTTTGGCCTGTTAGAGAACAAGTTTGTGAGAGAGAACTAGTGGAGGGTGGGGGCCCCATAGGTGGGTTTATGTATTGGGTAAATGGATGGAGGAAAATATGCAGATGGGAAAAATGATGGTGGATGAGATAGAGGGATAATGGAACTGAGGGGGTGTGGTCAACATAACCAAGTGTAGGATGATATGACCTAAGAGTCCATTGGGAAGGTTAGAAACATGATAAGAATAAGTATGAGGTTCATTCTCGGAAGTGTAAAAACCATCAGGACTCCCAATCCTAGGGGGTGAAAAACATAATGAGTGTCAAGTTGTCAAGGGGGACTATGAATGGGACAACTCATGTGGGGAAGAGTGCTACTGGTTGACAATACCAAAATGTAGCAGAGGTGAAGGTACTACAGATATGGATGTAGGGACCCTAAAGAAAAATGGCATAGGGTGTGACTGGGATATGAAATTGTTTACAGATGGAGTAATTACATGTCAGTGTCAAACATATACCTGAAGGGGATGTAAGCTTGTTGTACAAGGAATTGCACAAAAAAAACCAAATACCCGACATGAAAAATATCTGATGATAAAGAACATATAACAACTATTTGATGAAAATTGAAAGTGAGCAGACGTACTTGAGCATGCTGTGAGAATAATGCTCCTTCGAGGAAAAGTGCAGATGATAACCCGAGGAATATGAATATGTAGATGGCTAGATCAGGATCTCGTGGCTGAGAATGGATCAGAGAACGAAGGTTCTAGGATCCTGTAATAGAATGTGGAAGTTGGGAAAAAGGGCCTATATATGGATGGTGGGACCACAATGCCACCTCATTTTCACCGACACTATTGTTGATCTGGTGAGAGAGTTGTGAGGTGATTTGAAGACTGCGGGAGCTTGGGGCTATCGATCAGGAAGTTTCGAGAGACAGGTTAGTGGCCTTATCATCCTGATCTTTGTGAATTTGAGGGAGGGTAGCTAGGGACTGTACAGAGGGTCGTACAAGGTGTTCTGCTGCATCACAATTGGTGGGGTGATTGGATGAGGTTGGATAGGGGTTGAGTGATGACCTTGGTATTCAAAAATCAAAGGACACTGGTATGGGAAATGAGTAAGTGAGTCATAGAGAGCACAAGGAAATCTCATTCACTCTGGGATTGACGAAGAAATATAATGAATGTTGGTAATGTGAGCATAAGTAGGGAGTGCTTGAGAGGGCTCAGGAAGAGATGCATGGCAGACTGTAGCTAGTGTTTGGTGAAATTGAGGTAGAGCTAGGAAATTATGAGTGTAATGGCCATATTCTGAGCATATGGCACAAGCAAAATTGGTTTGTAACCCTTTATTACGTGTGGTTGAGGACTCCACGGTAGCAATGAATGTACTTGGTGGAGTGGCAAGCAATGGGGTGGATTTAGGGAGCCGGATAAGATTGTGTAATTTGGGAGAAGTGGGACCTATTTTAGTGGGGTGTCGTTCTCTTTCACACAGTGTGCAAGGAAGTTGGGATTGGGGAGGGGGTGGAGCTGTGTGCTCGTTCTTCCTTCGTCTTCCCCCGGTAGTGGCGGTGTTTCGGCCACTAGTTGTGGTTGGGGGTGGTGTGGTCAATGCCTGCACTGGGATCTGCATCGGTAATCCCTCTATCCGAGGAGGGAGAGATGGTGTAGGAACCATGGAGGGTAGATGGAGATACCATACAGGGATGACAAGAACCATGTTGGGAATGGTGAGGGTAGTAGCGACCTGGAATGCTTGGACACCAGGTGGGGGGTAGAAAAAGGGGATTTATTTAATGGCTTGGGGGACTGTTTCCCAAACCAGAATTTTCCCTTGGAGGAGGGGAAAATCCGAGACAAGTGGTGTGGTGGTGTTTTTCAGGAAACTCTGAAGGTAGTAGTTCTCTGAGAGATGGAAATTTGATGGGGGGAGAGGACTCTGTTAGAGGAAACTATGCACACTTGTGTTGAAATGGATGAGTTTAGGAGAGGTGGTGCTCCATGACAAGTTCCTAACAAGGATGGGTCCTTGAATATTCTAGGGCCGATGTTGATGAATGAAAAAAACGTCCGAGCTAGTGTGAACAAGAAGAAGGATGTTATCAATGTTGGCGGAATGATTAGGCTCTTAATGTGTAAGTTGGTCAACGGTGACGATTTTGCCGTTATGGGGGAACATCATCGTACGAAATACAGAAGAGGCAACCGCCTTCATAGCATACATATAGATACGTCTGAACAAGATATTGTAATCAAGTGGGGCGTCGATAAATACAATGTCAATTAGGATGGTTTTTCCCCCAAGTTCTATGGGGACATTTTGGAACATCCCTTCAGGGGATGATGGTTGACTGTCATAAGATCTCAGGGTGATGGCAGATGGTACTAGTTTAGGTGAGATGATTTTCTGCCATACTACTTTGGACATGATGCATGTGGATGCACATTCATCGATGATGCACCGATGAACTGTAATGTTCCAGATTTTAACTGGTATCTGAAAGGATACCAGAGCGGGGAGGCATGGTTCTCCTCTATATAGATCAAAGGTGATTAGTTGAGTGTCATCTGGGTCGACTTCCCCCAAGGCACAAATAAAGGATTTGTGCTACGATGGACATGCTTGGAGGACCTCCAATACAGACATGGTTGCAGGAGACTGTTCTAAGCCATCGACCAGACTATAATTATGGGTTTCCCTAACATGAGGGTTATGTACATTCCATCGTAAAGCCATGCAGGGTATACGGGGATTTGGTTCTGTGTTAGGGTTTGGAATCATTAATAGTTGTCCTTCTATAGCTGGAGTTGTTTCTAAGGTGGTTGGGGTAGATTAAGGAGGTAGGCCGTATGGACGGCTGCGAGTTTGCAGAAGAATCTCTTCTTTGCTGGTATGGAGGATATTGCGATCGACTGGGTTCCTGGTTTAATTGGGACCTGGGTTTTGATATTGCCCCATTTGTGGTGGGGCAGAGTTTATTTCTTATTAGGTATTCATCACACCTTGGTGTGGAATGGGGTTTTGAAAAATGACCAGAGGTGGTGGTTGCAAATAATGTTGTGGGGCTTGCTGAGGGGCAGGTGGTGCAGGAGGGCATTGTGTGTTCATGGATTCTTTCATCCATTTGTAATCGAAAATTTGGGGGAACTGGTGAGTATAACGTCCATACTCTCCACATAAAGAGCAAGGGAAGTTAGTTATGATATTTTTGTTCTTCCCTTGTCATGGTTGATGGTTAATATTTCCCCCTTGGGGGTTCTAGTTTCCTTGATTCTAGTTTCCCCCATTAGGATGGTTTTGTTGGGGGTTATTTCCTCTTGGTCTCGGGTTGTTATTGTTTCGATTTTTTCCTTTATTCTTGGCATTATTCGGCTAGTGATCCATATTTGTCGTATTCAACTATTCAAAAGCATGAACCTCTTGGATGGGAGAGGTTTTAACAAAGTTAACATCGTCACGTGGTTGTCCTGGTGGAGGAGAACTCTGCTAGGGAGGACCATGAAATGGAAAATATGGATTATTTTGTGGAGATGATCCATATGGCATATAAGAAGTTGAGTTACTTCCACTATTGTTGGGGTTATATATAGGGGTTGGGAATGGACCCGTACTTTATTAAGAGATCAGATGCATCTGGGGTACTGGTGGGGGTGCTCCCAATGACAGAGGTGAAACAACATAATATGAATATTAGAGAGTGGGAGGAGGGTAATAAGAATCCATTAATATGGTTGAGGATACTAATTTGCACCATAGGTAGGTGATGGGTGGTTGTAAGCGTTGAGGTGTGTCATAGAATGTGTTAAGGTCCTAACCCACACATAGGTAGAACAATATATTCAGATGTAATAAAGGTCAATATTAATAAGGCCTTGAAATAAAATAGAATAAGTCGAATGTAAGAAGACCTAATAGAAGCTTCTGCTTCTAGAAGGATCTTCCTCTAGATGCTTCTTTTGATTGACATATTGATTATAAATAGGAATCAAGGGTATGAGAACCCTAGCTTGGATATTATTGTAATATATCTTTGCTCGATTGGAGGTTGCCCCCTTGAAGAGGCCCATAAACATTTTTCTCAGAATCAAAGTGTTATTTCTATTGTTATTCTTATATCATTTCAGTGTTATTGTGGTGATTATTCTAATTATATTGTTGTTATTCTTCCATTTCTAGCATTTTATTTATGTTCTGCATAATTTTTATATCTGGTATATTACAAGTGGTATCAAAGCACTTTCCTTGGCAGAAATTGTGGGTAAATTTTTTCCAGGGTAGAGACGTATTCCGACATCTTTAAGCCACAGATATCTATCGTTGCACGAATAAACCCACAATTGAGGTATTCATACATGTAGGAAATACAAGTGGTTCTTAAGCGCACATCTGTTGGCCACCCTTGTAACCCTTGTTCATACCCCTTCGAGTGGTAGCTCATCAGACAACACCTGTGTATGGATCGACCTACATTTCTTGAAGCCCTCTTTAGATAAACCGATTGGCCACTTGACTGCTATAGTTCCACCGAGAACAACACTCGAAAAGATACTCTCTAATACCTATGTAGTTGGGTAGTATGGCTAAGGGTATGGTCTATCCTCCTTAGTTAGTGCCCTGAGATATTGGGTTGAGTACTACTGTTGGACCCAACACATATATCAGAGAGCTATAGCACAGGGAAACCCTTGAATACCTAACCCTTAGGGACAAAAACATAAACAAATTAAAACAAACAAGATCTATTGTCGTGCAACTGTGTTCAGGTTGCCAATTAAATACACATTTATTTCTGGTTAAGCATTTGGGAATTTCCTCTCTGCATTATTCTTCAGACTGGAGTATAACTCCACAGGTGTCTAGAAATATTTTCACCATTATTTGATCCCTATTCCTTTAGATTCATCTCTTCACCCTTATCACATTCATCCATATCATTTTTCAGAAATTGTTTTGACCCCACATGCCCCTTTTCAGTTCCCCCATCCTCATGGCCCATACCCATAGCCAAGACTTGGAATCTCGCTTCAACACTTTGCAATATGGTCTCATCGAGACCCAACAAGAATCGAAACAAATTAGTGCCAATGTTGCCTACATCAATACAACCATACAGTCCTCAATGGAGGAAATCAAATAAGACCTCACCACCCAGCTTGAATATGTCTTTTCAACACTCTGCACCAAACTGCATATCCCTACAGATAAACCTTCCTCTTCCTCACCTCCACATACTAAATTTGACCATTCCTCTCATTCCCATAACTTCCAGAACCATCACTTTCAACGTGACCTACGCCTTCCACGGGTGGATGTGACCAAATTTGATGGCTCGGACCCCACTGGTTGGGTAACCCAAATGGAACATTATTTCTCTTTATATGGCATTACAGATGACTTGGCCAAACTCCAGTATGGTGTTCTCCATCTAGATAAAGAACGTTGGCAATGGTGGAAATGGAGAAAAACTTCTCGTCAAGGGTATATTTCTTGGACACACTTTGTGGCAGAGCTTTATGAACGCTTTGACACTGACACCAACCATTTGGGCCATTTGACAAAGTTGAAACAATCGGGAAGAGTGGAAGACTTTATAGCTGCCTTTGAGAGCCTGGATTTTCGGACAGAGGGCATGTCTGATGCCTTTTTCCAAGAATTTTTTATCAGTGGCCTCAAGGATGAGATTTGGGCCCATGTCCTCATGGCTCAGCCTTAGAATTGGGTGGAGGATACTAAAAGAGCTAAAGAAGAACAATAGGTTGTATCTTCTCAAAACTGGAAACCCTCCTTTATCCCTCGCCCTAAACCAGTAAATCCCACTACTCCCTCCGCTCCACTAAAGATCCAAAAATTGACCAGGGCTGAAATGGTTGAACACCAACTCAAAGTCCCTTGTTATAATTGTGATGAAAAATATTTCCCGACCCACAAGTGCAAGAAACAAAAGTTTTTTATGGCCATCCTCGAGGATATTTTAGAAGAGGATAATGAAACTCCCCTTGTGTCTGAGTCACCTGAAACCCTTGACATAACCCCTCCCTCAGACCCTCCTGAAGTAGAACCGGTCATTTCCCTCAATTCTCTCACCGACTTCTTCGCTCTCCAAACCCTCAAGCTAATCAGTTACATCAAGCATCAAAAGGTCATCATTTTGGTTGATAGTGGAAGCACCCATAATTTTATTCATCGCTGCATTGCCCAAGAAACTCATTGCTACATCCATGCCATCAATAATTTCCAAATCATGATTGCCAATGGTGTCTCCATGAAATGTGGAGGGCGTTGTGAAAATGTGTGTCTCCAAATTGGTGACTACCACCTGAAATATCATATGTTTTCTATAGACATGGGCGGGTGTGACATTGTGTTGGGTGCAGAGTGGCTAAGGACTTTGGGTCCCATTCTCATGGATTTTAAGGAATTAACCATGCAATTTGACTAGAAGGGCCACCAATATAATTTCCAAGGCATCATCGCTGGTTCACCTGAGATCATTAGTTCCCATCGCATGGAAAAGCTGCTCAAAAAGGGTCATTCTGGTGTTATTTCTCAACTCCATGCCATCCAAGCAGCATAAACACCCTCGGTGCCACAAGACCTCCAAGCCATCCTTTCTAAACATCAAGAAGTCTTTTTCACTCCCTAGGGTCTCCCTCCTTTACGTGGTGTTCATGATCATTCCATTCCCCTTGTACTCGGAAGCCTTCCTCCCAATATTCGTTCGTATCGTCACCTCTTTTTCCAAAAAAATGAAACTGAGAAAATGGTCTAGGAACTCCTTAATACAGGTGTTATCTACCCTAGTACGAGCCCCTACTCTTCTCCTGTGGTCATGGTCCTGAAGAAAGAAGGTTCTTGGTGAATGTGTCTTGAATTCTGTGCCTTCAACAAACTTACCATTAAAGACAAATTTCCCATTCTTGTCATTGATGACCTCCTAGATGAACTGAGTGGCGCCCAATTCTTTACTAAACTTGATATTCGTTCGGGCTACCACCAGATACATATGAAAGAGGCAGACATTCCCAAGACCGCCTTTAGAACTCATGAGGGCCATTATGAGTTTTTGGTCATGCCCTTTGGCTTGTGTAATGCCCCCTCCACCTTCCAAAGCCTCATGAATCAGGTCTTCTGTCCTTTTCTCCGTCATTTTTTCTTAGTTTTCTTTGATGATATCCTCATCTATAGCAAGACCTAGACTGAACATGTTTCTCATGTGGATCGAGTTCTCCATCTACTCTCTTAGCACCAAATTTTCCTGAAACAATCTAAGTGTGATTTTGGCACCTCAGAATTAGAGTAATTGGGTCATATGGTTGGCAAGGATGATATCAAGTTGGATCCTAAAAAGATTGAAGCTATGCAACACTGGCCTCACCCAAAGACTCTCAAAAGCTTGCATGGATTTATGGGCTTAACAGGTTAAGAATTACGGAAAGATTGCAGCACCTCTCACTGCTCTCCTAAACAAGAACTCTTTCACTTGGATTCCAACTACTGCTCAAGCTTTTCAAACCTTGAATATGTCCATGTGCACCACTCCAGTCCTAGCCCTTCCTGATCTCACAAAGACCTTTGTCTTGGAATGTGATGCTTCAGGGAAAGGAATTGGTGTTGTCCTTATGCAAGAGGGTCGGCCTTTGGCCTTTACCAGCAAGCAACTATCTGAAATAAATCTAGGCTAATATATCTATGAAAAGGAAATGTTGGTTATTCTGCATGCTGTTGATTTTTGGTGCCCTTATCTATTGGGAAAACGCTTCCAAATTAAGACAGACCATCAAAGCCTTGAGAATTTTTTAGAACAATGCATTTCCTCCCCGGAGAAACAAAAATGGGTAACTAAGCTATTTGGATATGATTATGAGATCATTTACAAGAAAGGACAAGAAAATGTGGTTGCAGATGCACTTTCCTGCAAACATGAAGATGAAGGATCTCTTTTTATCTTTCCTTCATTGTACCAGATTGGCTCCAAGTTGTTCGCCAGGAATGGCTCCAAGATCTCAAAAGTTCGCAGTTGATCCAACAATTACAGTCCAGTGCTCCAGCTTCCCCAGGGTACTCTTGGCTCCACGATGAGACTCGATACAAATACTGTTTGTATTTAAGTAAACAATCAAAGCTTAAATCCATGGTACTTTCTGAGCTTCATTATGCATCGACAACATGGCACTCAGGGTTCACCAAAACCTATGATAGGGTCAAACATTCTTTTTTCTGGGATGGTATGAAACATGACATTTGTAATTTTGTCGCCGAATGTGATGTGTGTCAATGCAACAAGGGAGAAAGAGTCAAATCTCCGGGCACACTACAACCACTCCCGATTCCACCTGCTATTTGGAAGGACATCTCTATGGATTTTATTATAGGCTTACCCAAATCAAGAAATAAATCAGTCATCATGGTGGTTGTTGATCGCCTTTCCAAGTATGATCATTCCTGTGCTCTTCAACACCCATTTACAACATCCATGGTGGCTCAAATTTTCATGGATCAAGTCTTCAAGCTCCATGGCATGCCACACTCTATTGTTTTTTATCACGACCCAACTTTCAAAAGCAATTTTTGGAAAGAACTGTTCAAGATACAAGGCACCCAATTGCATCTCAATACAACTTATCATCCCCAGACTGATGGTCAAACAGAAGTTGTCAACAAGTGTTTGGAAACATATTTGAGGTGTTTTTCCTCGGAAAAGAAAAATCAATGGGCTCAATGGTTACCCCTAGCTGAATGGTGGTACAACACTTCATACCATACAACTACACACATGACTCCTTTTGAAGAGGTATATGGACAGAATCCACCTTCAGTTCTCTCATACTTAATTGGTGTCTCGAAGGTCCATGCGGTTGACGAAACACTTACAGCTCGAGAGGTTATTCTCCATACCCTCAAAGAGAATTTGGTCATGGCACATAATCAAATGAATCAACAAGCAGATCAAGGTCGCTTTGAATGTCAATTTGAGGAAGGGGATCAGGTGTTTCTTTGCCTGCAACCTTACAAGAAGAATTCCCTCAAGGACGAGCATTATCAGAAGCTAGCACCCAAATTTATGGTCCTTATACAGTTCTCAAGCATGTGGGACAGGTGGCCTATCAGTTAGCTTTTCCCAGTCATTCGAAGCTACATCCTATTTTTCATGTTTCCTGCTTAAAGAAGGTGATCGAAAATAAGTTCCAAATTCAAACCAACCTTCCCGAGTTATCCGAAGAATGATCCACTTGGATATAGAAACAAGAAGTTTTGGACCAGTGTGAGTGTATCCTGCGTCAGAGAACCATCAAGGAAGTGTTAATCCAGTGGAAAGATACAACTCCAACAGATGCCACTTGGGAACTAGCTACCATTCTGCAACAATTTCCACATCTCAAGCCTTGAGGACAAGGCTGTTTTAAAGGGGGAGGACATGTTAGGGTCCTAACCAACACATAGGTAGAAAAATATATTCAGATGTAATAAAGGTCAATCTTAATAAGGCCTTGCAATAAAATAGAATAAGTCGAATGTAAGAAGACCTAATAGAAGCTTCCTCTTCTAGAAGGATCTTCCTCTAGATGCTTCTTTTGATAGACATATTTAGTATAAATAGGAGTCGAGGGTATGATAACCCTAACTTGGATATTATTGCAATAGAGCTCTACTTGACTAGAGGTTTCCCTCTCGAAGAGGCCCGTGAACATTTCTCTCAGAATCAAAGTGTTATTTTTGTTGTTATTCTTATATCATTTCAGTGTTATTTTGGTGATTATTCTGGTTATATTGTTGTTATTATACCATTTCTAGCATTTTATTTCTGTTCTGCATACTTTTTATATCTGGTATATTACAGAACCGATCAACCCATCCACAACATGAGAAACCCCAGGTTTCTCCCAGCCAGATGGTATGGGTCTGGGTGCATTAGGAAATACTGTGTACAAGTAGCTCGATTGGGAATATATGATGTATAATTACTAGGCCTTGCTAATGGCTTCCTCTTCTAATTGAGGAAAAGTAGATGCTACATCCTTTGCAATCACAGGGACGAGCGACTTAAGAAACCAATCGAGACATTGTTCTTTGGTGGTTTATGCTTTACACAAACTACGTTGTTGATGCCAATCATGGATGTGGTTGGTGATATGGATAGAAATGGTTTGTTTGAACTCAGAGAGAAGTTCTAAGCCAGTTTCATGACGAATTGGTAATTGGAAAAAGGACAAAAAGGCCTTGACCAATGATTCAAAGGTCACATGGGACCCTAATTTTTTCTCCACGTGCCATTTGGCTAATGTACCAGTCAAAGTTATTTGAAATAACCTCATGCATATAGAATCATCCATGATATTGTTTGAAGAGCACCATAAGTGGAAGTTCATAACATGGTTGGTGGGGTCTTCCCTTGGTTTTCCTTCAAATTTCAGAATGTTTGAAGGCAACTTGGTAGGAATATTGGGCCAAGTGGCATCATGTAAAATGGGGTCATTCGTGAGTTTGGTTAAATCATGAATTTTTAGGGATGCCAAGTATAGAAAAGGGGGATTTGGTGGAGGATTAGTTCCAGCCATTGTGTGTGTAGGTAATGGACATGTCCCTTGAGAGGGATTTGGTGGGTTTGTACTTCTTCCTTGAGAAGAATTTTGTCCCCTGCCTCCTTGTGTGTGTAGGTAGTGGACCTTTCCCTTGAGAGGGATTTGGTGGGTTTGTACTTCTCCCTTGAGAAGAAGTTCAACTCCCACATTTTTGTGAAGGAGAACCAATAGATGGATTTCCTTAGGTATTTGACCCAAGCAAGGTGGAACCAAGTAAAGATGATGCCAAGTTGACAGTAGCACTCACTGTGGTGTGAGATGGTGGAGTTGGTGAGTTGGCGAGACTAGGGACTCCTCCTAGAATAGGAGGGAGATTCTACAAGCATCTAGAATGAAAAGGATTATGTGGTTCCCCTATGGTTTCAACTAACAAAGTGAATGTGTGCAAATGGTGACAAGAGAGAAATAAATGAACAAGAGATTTTTATATTTTTTACCTTCACAAAATAGTATAACTCACAATTGCATGTAATCAAGTGAACATCATACATAAATCAATTGTAAAATAAATAAGCATGTGGATAGGTAGATTTTTTCCGCATGGGGAGACAACAAAAATAAATTCTCGTGTCCTAAAAGACCTATTTTCCTTCCTCTCAATTTAGCACCAGGCCTTCTAATTGCACTTGATAGTGGGGTCTGAATACATTGGAAGAGGAACTAGTGAAGGTTGAATTGATCATTTATAATGAGGGGCAGAGGGTGCATATCCTGAAAGAGTTGGCGATATTTCTAAATAGCCACACGAAATATGATCAAGGTGTGATTGTAGCCCACAACCACCACCTGGGTATATATCCTATGTTTGGCCACTAAGTACCTCAGTCAAAGTGAAACATTCATATTTTTGGCCTAAAAACCGGGTCATGAGCTCGATACCCTCACAAGAGTTGGGTGACTCAAGGAGGGATGCACAGAACAACCAGACCTCAATCTTCGACCCTTCATAGGTATCTCCCTGCCTTATGGTATAGGAACACTTGACTTGGAGGATTTGAAACATCCCTATTCTCAAATTCTATTATCTCAAAATATGAGAACCTGATAACGTGGGGTTATTTGGATGCCTACCCCCGAGATCCTACCTAGACTAAAAAAATTCTTTAGGCACCTCCTATGGAGGAAAATTTAGTGCATTCTTAGAAAACGTTTAGATGGAGTGGGTTGAGAGATTGGGGTCATGGACCAACCTCATTTGAATTAAATTGGTGTGCATAATTTCTAAAGAACTAGTCAGATCTTTCAGATTTCTTTTGAAGTACTTTGTGAGTACTAAAAAGAAAGCCTACTTCGACCTCCACTATTCTAATAGAAATTATGTGTGTGATGAGTGGCTTTGTGTGCAATAAAGTGAAAAAGTGTGCAAAATATTTTTAATAATTTAACTGTGAGAGTGCAACATGTGGACTTCCTATGGTCCTTACAAATATTCTTACCTAGCTTAATATGTTTCTTTTGTACAACCTTGTGGAATATTTAAATCCCTAGAGAACTAGCAATGTGGACATATGGGTCATTACTTGATCCTTTAAACTCCCTAGAATGTTTTATATACTAAGAAATATTTTGAAACTATCCTAGAATTGTAGACATGTGGGCATGTATGGGCCTGTTGCTTGATCTTTTAAACTTTCCTAGAGTGTTGTCTAAACTAAAAAATATTTTAGAAACTATCCTAAGATTGTGAACATGTGGGAATGTATGGGCCCATTACTTGATATTTTAAACTTTCATAGAGTGTTGTATAAACTAAGAAATATTTTAGAAACTATCCTAAGACTATAAACATGTGGGCATGTATGGGCCCTTACAAATATTTTAAGATAATTTTCCAAAACTAAGAGGTACCCTAGGGGGGTTTTGTCCTCTCCTAATGATTTTTTAAGGGAGATGGAATTTCCTTTCAACCACCTTTTCTAATTCTCGAGATCACACTTGGGTACGGGGGAGGAGCATACTTGAGGGTTAAAATTGATTTCTAGTCCCAAATTAGTTGATTGTGTTTGAAAAAGCAATAATTTTAACTCAAATTTTTAAATCCCAAATGAGCCATCCATGTGGAAACGAAGCAAAGAGAAGAATAATGTTACCCCTATGTGCTTATGTTAGCTAACCTTCCTTGTGAGAAAGGACTCTAAGTGAAGTGTGATGTATTTACAAAGTGCAGGAAATTTAAATCTGAAGGGAAGGGGCCCTTAAACCACTCATAGATCCTTACAATTTGCCAAAAATTGAACTTGTGCATGGGATGTAGTTTTGACAATCGCACTAAGGGCACAAAATGCACAAGCATATGAAAGTTGTTACGTGCACAGAGCACAAAATGCATGTCTTTGGGCATCGAATGTCACACACTACATGTCATGCATCGAGAAAGAAATTTCCAAATGAAATCCTCTTGCCTTGCCTCTGAATTCTTACTTTGGAAGACTAGATTAGGCTGGTTTTGGTACCTGCATATCCAAACAATTAGAAAGAAGTTCTCCCAAGACTTAAATAGGGAGGAATTTGATACCGATCTCCAGTATAGTTTCCAATTTGTTGTGTTGATTTTGTCACATGGGTGCAAAAAAACACAACAGTTACTTGCCTAGTTAAGTCAACTAAACAAGATAGAGGTTTGTGAGTTGATTAGATAACCGAATACACATGAAACAAGGAAATAAAAACAAAAACAAAAGGAAATAGATGTTAGATAAGGTTGCAAGAACTAGAACCATGAAAAAACAAATGATAATCATATAATTACCAATGGATCAATAGGCTAGCACCGTAGAGAAAGGCATCGACTTATGAATCCCCTGTTCCTTGCTGGGAGGGCTCTTAAGTTCCTTAATAGAGGGATAGTATCTTCATACAATGGAAAGTGACAATGGTAAATAAATACAATGCCAATCCTCTCAAGAGATGAGTGGAATGGCCCTTGCTATAGTGCTTTAATGATTCAAAGAGAAAAGAGTATTCTCCAAGAAGAATTCTTGCACCATAAAAATACCTTGAAGTTCTTATTTTTATAGCACACCCATGGAACATATTTATAGTGTCCATTCATGGAAAGATACAACTGGTTCATAGTGTGAACAAGGGGCCTTTTAGGGCACTTCCTATCCCTTGACCAACCTCCAAGCTAGATTTTGCTCAGATCTAAGTGTCAAATCATGTTGGGGGTCGGACTGGAAGTGGTTGAGAGGCCGATAAGATTCATAAATGCACCTTTCATGAGAAGTGTGCAACTTTTCTCATAGATAGTTGTGCATCTTGCGCATTCTGTGCACAATGCGCTATTAGGATTGTGTTGGCCCACGCTTTCTGTGCACAGTGCATGTGATTCCTTTGGTGAATTTGCACACTTTAATTTTTGGACCAAGTATATAGTTTTATTCCTTTTTGATGGATTTTGATGTTGTAGGTGTACTAATTTATGTTGGCATTGATGTCTTTCTTCAATCGTTGTGTGTAATGCTGCAAACAATTTTTCGATGATAACACTAAGAACATGCCTCAAGCCCAATGGGTCCATTGATTTTTCCATACCATGGATATGGTTCCCCGAAGCTAGTATATCCAGGAAGAACTCCAGAGGAAAACTAGTGAGTGGACCCATATGACTTCCCATTTCCTTTCAACATTTTGCTTCACTTCGAATAATCCAGTTGTCAGCAAAGCTCTAGGTCAGGTTAAGGACTTTATTTTTCACTAGAAGCCAAAGGTTGCTAGTTCACTAGTGTTCTATTCATATCACCAACCAGTGGCCAAGCTAAAATAAGAAGTACATTGCTAGAAGATTGACAATGACGACCCCCGTGACGTCAAGATCCGAGAATCTGAAGGAGAACTTGCACTAGAGGGAAGGGTGGTCGAAACAATTGTGCCAGATTATACATGCCACATAAAGACTAAGAATTAGAACATTGGGATGGAAGAAGAACAAAATATGGGAATTATTGGGGATTACTGGGACAAGGAGACCATCACTCAGGTTGTTGACCTCTTGAAAGAGTATGCAGACTTATTTCCTTGAATTTTTTATGAGATGAAGGGAATCAAAGGATCCTAAGGAGATATGAATATCCCACTTAAACCCCACGCCAAGTAATTTAAGAGAATATCCTATCATCTAAATCCTATGGGTGAAATCATGAAGGTGGGTTACACTTTTGCTTGTTTTATGACAAAAAAAACTGTATTTTCACAAGTTATTCAACTTCCGACATATAAAAGTATTTTTTTTATTTAGAATTTCACTTTACAGTAAAAACAAAACTTG